>OY856409.1:671976590-672169090 GCA_963693085.1 Alisma plantago-aquatica | reverse complement strand
TACACACACTTGTAGAACAAGAAGCATAGTCGGGTTCTAATAATAGTTTATTTGGATTCCTCTCATTTTTCTGAGCAAGTTTGATAAATTACTTGTCTAATCCGATCATCCTAGCAATTACTATGATAATTGCAAACTAAAGATATCTGGGCCAATCAGAACGGGCCATGTCAGAGAAACTTACCTTATCAATTAATTGAAATTTTCCCAGCTTTAGACATCAGAATGACCTTCATGCCCTCACGCTTTGAACAAGATATGAGGGGTATAAGGGTCCTTTTCTCCTTTACTTTCTTCTAGCTTGCACAGGAGTCAGGTGTTGTGTGCATACGCCACCGCAGCGTAGTCCCGATCCAGACTCACGCCGCACAGACGCGGCCGTCCTCACCTTTGCTCTGCACGAAGGTGATGCTCATCCTTGAATGCCTCCACCTGCCCCTGCAGCAAACCCCCACGGCCATCCCGGCCGCCCTCTGATCCTTGTTCTTCCTCCATTGCGGTCTGCGGTGGCCATAAGCTGATAGAGAATCAGCACCACCTTCGACTAGCCCACTCCACGAGGAGCAGCCTCGACCGGCATGACTTCTTTTATTATCCCTTCTCTGACCTCACCTGCCTACATGGCTCAATGCCCCGTGTTGCTAGCCAGCCTCCGCAGACCCTGCCGCGGCCCGCAACGGCCGTCCCAGGGGAAGATTGGTGAAATCCACACATCCTACAACAACCTGCCCGCGCACATTGTACATCCTCACGAGGGTTCTGTGCTGTGAGGGCACTGCCTGGAACATGTAGTTGGCATTCCATCCTTAACCATCTACACTTCTTCAGCGTCAGGGTCCCATGGATGGCCTCCCATAGCCAGGATAAGCAGTACGACCAGATCCTTGCAGGGCAAGACCTGCTGCACTTGATGCCGCCAAACCTATGCCCAAGCCTTAAGGAGGGACACCCCCCACCAGAGACCCAAACTTGTACATGGACCTGCACCAACGGTGGCCTAGGCAGAACTCCCTCAATCTCTGTTGGCACAAGGAGAGCACGAAGGTGGCTACCTGGTCACCCTCCCGCTAGCCTCCAGGGCATCGCTGACCGCAACACCATGGAAGAACCCATCGCTTTGCTTGTAGGATTAGAAGTATATTGACATGCCCTTGCCTCTACTTTTTCTTTATGGGTTTCCCCTTAGTCCACTATAAATAGCTATATCACTAGGGTTTACAGATTGATGACTTGGTGTCCAAGTTATACCTAGTTGGTAAGGGCTCTCATCTACGTAGTAATTAATTATATTCTCCTTGATTTCTATTACTTTCCTTACATCTATAAAACTCTTAGTGTTTATCTCATACTCCATGAACTACGGGAAGAAACCCCCCATTTTCCATATCAAGTCTTGGATTTGGTAGCCTTGTCATGTAAGTAAACAAACAAACAACACTTTCCTTGTCTTATTTTATAAGGATTGGTTGAGATAATCCTATGCACAATACTTGCCCTCCAAGCAAACACCATATAAACCTTCAATTAGTTACTTAGGTCATCATATAGCTTACTTTATTTTGGATGTCTATTATGATTGTGAACTTCCACAATATCCAAAATCATATCTCATGGCCCATATGTACACTTTGATTATCCAATTGGGCTCAAAAGTGACCCTAAGGCCCATGAACTACATCTTGGGCTTCCCAAAGGAACCATGAGCTTAAAATTACACTCTTAATTACCAAATCAAGGCTTTGCTAGTCATAGCATCTTATATCAGCCTCCCATGATCGCATATGCTCAAAGCACATTATTACCTTAATTTAATCATTTATTATGAACCTAGTGTTTGGAATCATCAAACAAGATCCCTCAATCACTTCATTGTTAGAGGTTCCCTAATTTCAATTAGGCTTGAAATCTACGAATTTCAAGGATGTAACAGTGCTCCTGCTCAAAACCCCTTCCTCTCATCTTCTAGTGTTCCAAAATCATGACATTGTATATATGGAATTTAAAGAGGAATAGAATATACTATGTCGACTACATAGAAAAATGATATACACATTTTTTTAGTAAGATCCCCTCAAAGATCCCGTCAAGCTATATCATATGTGTTATCAACTGCTCCATTTCCATGACGAGACATCTTTGGAGCTATCACATTGCAATGTGCAACTATACGCTCTTCCAAAAGTAGATTACCACTTTTTACTTATATTACTCTCAAAATGTTATTATATTTAGTTCGCATATGGAAAATATTTTCTCTTAATGTTTCTTGTTTGTTTATATTATATTTGAGAGTGTACACCCATTAAATGGCATATAAACATGAGGAACACAAGTGAGAACATGTTCTAATATTGCCACATCAATATATAAAATATATCTATAGTTAGTTGTGCCTATTAAATTGTACTATAGTGTCTTACCCACTTCACTCTATGGACGACATAATTATGATTCCACAATCAGTAACAATTTTTTTAGGCATCGTTTGTTGGTTCAATTGGTAAGTTTCAGGGCTGTAATTGGTCAAACAGGGTTAGGAAAAGGTGTACACATATCCTTACATGTTTCAGTGTTGTAGGTAACATGTACAACACTTACCCTCCCTTTTATAAACCTTTATCCTATCTTATAACCACACTCCTTTACCCACATAGTAAAGGCCTAGGATAATGGGTGCAAAGCAACATACATACAAATATATAATACTATCTACAATTCGTATGATGTTTTCTACACCAAACACAAGAGATGGCTAAAACTAAAGTAGTAATTGGCCTTTTTATATATATACCTAACAAATTAATAATTAACACAATATTTTTTTACAATTGAGTTCTAACATTTGTAGTATGTTACTTATTAATGTGGGATTCGTTTTTCTATAATATGATAAAAATATGGAATATCATTGATTTCTTAATCAAAACATGGAATCAAGAAATATGAAATAAATGTAAAGTTTTGTTGGAATTTTTAGTTTACGTTAGTACATGTGTTGGAATAACATATTACCAATTCATCCTTATACTAATAGATATATGGATCAGGTAGGGTAAAAGTTCTTCATTAACCTACCTTTTTAGGTGTGGGTAAAGTGGGAAAAGAGTAAATGACTGTTGGGTAAAAATTATGCTTACCGTTACTCTACCCTACATGATATGGGTGATGGATAAATAGGTATTACCCTACCCATTTAGATCTCTACTAAGTCTCATTAATTTGTTAGTCGCATGTTGCATGTTTGATACTTAGTTGGAGAACCTACAAGATAGTGGGTTATAACAATTTCTTATAGGATTCTTTCACAATTGTTATAATGGATGCACTAAATAATAACAATGATGATTATTATTGGATAAAACCATAAAAGTGTAACTATAAGTTTATATCATTTATGTTTCTCTAGCCTACTAGCAGTTGTGCATGATTTTACCGATGGAAGTCCTCCATTGGCTACATGCCAAACATTTGGTGCTAGATCAGTTAAGGGTGAACATTCTGTTTGGTTTCTAATTAAAGGTGAATTTGTATGGTTACTCATTTAAGTTATAGTTTCTTATTTTAATTGTTAACCTAAAGTCAATATATATGGGTGATCACTTAATTGTAAATTTTGTTTGTTAATTCAATTAATAGAAAAATACTTGTATTAAAGTAGTTACTCAAAATAATCATTAAATAATGATCAATTATAACAGTGAAGTAATATTGCATATAAATATAAATAGTATTAAAATTTACTAGAAGTTGATTTGAATATAAATAGGGTTTATTGAAATTAAAGTACAATAGGGATTTACTAGAAGTTGATCAACTATGGGAAAATTAAGTACAATTATGTGATTAAGAAGAGGCATTTTCTTCCCCTCTTCCACATTCATGGCGGAGGCCAATAATAAAATATGACTATGTATGTATGTATGTATGTACGTATACATGTAACAAAATTTTCTACAAATAGTTTATGACTGACCGACTAACTTAGTTAAGCAATTAAAAATGTTTTAACCAACCTAACAATTGTTTAGCTGATCAACCAAATAAATTATCCGAATAGACTAAATAAACCATATTTTATAACAAAAGTAACCATTCTCGAAATAACCATTCAGTTAATATGTTGTAATTGAATTATAATCACCTGTGGTGGAAGAATATTGGTTCGGGATGTTGGCCTTCCTCTTTGCAAAAGCAACACTATATATTGAAATAACTACTGTTTGATATGTTTTTGTAGTTACTTTATTTTTGACAGTTTGCGTACACTCTATTCTAATGTTTTATTTTCTTTTATTTGTTTTACTTTTATCACTAATTTTATGATTATTTTGGGTACTACATTCATTCCGTTTGCCAATTAGCCGTATGAAATTGTAAGGTACAACCTATTTATGATATTCACAATCTTAATAATCTAAGATAAAGTTTTATTTATAACAATACACAAACTTTAAGTATAATAGATACATCTTGTAGGCATTTATCATGTATTCCTGCGACATTGCTTACAACATACGAACTAATTGTAAAACTTAATGTATTTTCTCCATTTCTTGTTGCATACTTGTATCGATATAACTAATAAATGGTTAGTGTAAATGATTGACCAAAAACAACAAGAGCTCTGATACTAGGGTTATAACCTGCAATACTCAATATATTTGTTATAGTTTCTACAGTACTACAAAGCCAATGATTTTGAGAGAACATGATGAATAAAAACAACTCATGTAGATTAAAAAAAAATTACCATGGTTGTTGGCCAAGGTCAAGGTCCTTGAGTAGTGTTTGAGTTGTACCAAGTCTCATTCATTAGCACTCCCAAAGTTTCTCCTTGAGAATTCATTCAAATCTTTTAGATAATTTTCTTCTTACTACTTGACCGCCTTTAAATGTGACTCGTCACTACCAAAAAACATAGTATAGGTGACAATCATGTAAAAGGTTACACATTTTAGGTGACATGCTTGTGCATCACTTATAATCTGTATAAACCTGTGTGAAATAGATGACATACATTTTAGTATTTTGAAAAGGTTACATACTTTAGGTGACATACATGTAAATCATCTATAATCTATATAGTCCTACGTAATATAGATGACATACATTTTATCATACATGAAAGGGTTACACTAAATAGGTGACATACGTTTGAATCATCTATGCTCTAATGGGGGTTTTCCATATAGGTGACATGTCACATGTGATCTATAAGGGAGTATATATTTAGGTCACACACAACTTTTAGGTGACACGTGTACTTGTCACCTAAACTTTAGGTGATAGACATGTCAGTCATCCAATATCTACCAAACAATAAGAAGCATCAATGAATTTTATGGGGATATATCAATACATTTATTGACAATTCATAAAGGAACATATGTGAGAGAAATTGTTGCTGAGAGTCTTTCTATGTAATCTAAAGGGTCAATCATAGAGAGATATTGGCATAAAGATCTTTCTCCAAACTCATATATGTCTCTTTTGTGAACATTCTAAGGCTAATGGACATTTGTCTTGTGAGGTAAATTGCTCCTTGACATTGTCTTGTGTAGACCACCCACCCCCAACAACAATTGTTGTAAAATAGTGATGGTTGTCAAAAGCACTCAAATGACCTTGATCCCATCATTCCCAAACTCATACACATCTCTTTTATGAATCATTAAGAGGACAATACATATATACATGTCTCAAATCTAAGCAAATTTCTAGGACTTGCTATGAGAGGACACTATCATGATATGGTCCCTAGCTACACCAAGAAGCATTTTAATAGACTTTCTAATGACACACATTGTCATGATATGGACCATGGTTCCTCACTAATACATTTTGGGAGATTTCCATGAGTGGACATACTCATTATATGGGCCCAGTCTCCTCACAAATGCATTTTTAGGAACTTACTATGAGAGGACACTATTAAGATATGTGCCACAAGTACTCAAAGTTGCATTTCAAGGAACTTGTTGTGAGTGAATATTGTCGTGGTATGGTCCATGGATCCTCCCAAATGCATTTTTATGGGGATATATCAGTACATTTATTTGACATCTTGTAAAGGAGATGTGTGAGAGAAATGTTTTTGAGAGTCATTCTAAGTGATTCATAAAGGGAAATTGGCATGAAAATAGTCACCAAACTCAAACATGTCTCTTTGGTGATCATTCTAAGGCCAATGTTCCTTTGTCTTACGAGACAAATTTCTCCTTGGAAACATCTTACATGGACCTCCCACCCCCAGCAACGATTCCTACAAATGGGAGGTAGCTGCCATAAGCACCCAATCAACCAAGCTTCAATTGTTCCCAACTCATAGATGTCCTTTTATGAATAGTTAAGAGGACAATACATATATACA
This sequence comes from Alisma plantago-aquatica, assembly GCA_963693085.1. Lineage (NCBI taxonomy): Eukaryota > Viridiplantae > Streptophyta > Magnoliopsida > Alismatales > Alismataceae > Alisma > Alisma plantago-aquatica. The sequence continues at coordinate 672,162,720 of OY856409.1, read as the reverse complement.
CATCTCAAGGACTTTTTGTGAGAAGAAAATGTCATAACATAGGTCCTAACCCCTGCTCGAAGCATTTTAATGGACTTGTCTGAGAGGACATTGTCATGTTATGGGTCATAGCTCCTCGCACATGTGTTTTGGTGGACTAGCCTGAGAGGATTATAATGATATGGCCATGGATACTCACAAATGTAGTTTCAAGGACTTGTTTTGAGAGACCACTATCATGATATGGGCCCAAGATCCTCACAAATGCATGTCAAGGGACTTGTTGTGAGATGATACTGTCATGATATGGGCCCAAGATCCTCTTAAATGCATTTCAAGGGACTTGTTGTGAGATGATATTGTCATGATATAGTCCATGGATCCTCCTAAATGCATTTATGGACATTATCAATATACTAGCCTTGACACATCCTTCATGCATTTGAAGGGACATGTTGTGAAAGGACACTATAATGATATGGGTTGTGGCACCTCCCAAATACATTTTTAGGGACATGCTATGAGATAATATTTGTCATGATATGGGCCCTGACACCTCCCAAATGCATTTTCATGGACTTTTTTTAAGAGGACTTTCTCATGATATGAGACTTGACGCCTCTCAAATGTATTTTTAAGGACTTACTGTGAGATGACATTGTCATCATATGTGCCATGGCACCTCCCAAATGTATTTTTAAGGACTTGGAGTGAGAGGAGATTGTCATGATATGGGCCCAAAATTCACCCAAATGCATTTTTAGGGGATTAATATGAGAGGCAGTTGTCAATATATGGGCCATGTCTCCTCCTTAATGCATTTTAAAGGACATGTTGTGAAAGGACACTTTCATTGTCTGGGTCATGGAACCTCCCAAATACATTTTTAGGGACTTTCTGTGAGTTAAAATTTGTCATGATATGGGCCCTGATACCTCCTAAATGAATTTTCATGGACTTGTTATGAGAGGACGTTGTCATGATATGGGCCCTGACACCTCCCAAATTCATTTTCATAGACTTGTTGCGAGAGGACATTGTTTTGATATGGGACCTAACACCTCCTAAATGCATTTTTAAGGAGTTGTTATGAGATGACATTGTGGGCATATGCTCCATGGCACCTCCCAAATGTATTTTCAAGGACTTGACGTGAGAGGATGTTGTCATGATCTGGGCCCAAACTTCACCGAAATGCATTCTTAGGAATTTATTATGAGAGGATGTTGTCAATATATGGGCCATTACTCCTCCTTAATGTATTTGAAGGGACATGTTGTGAAAGAATATTATCATGATCTGGGTCATGGAACCTCCCAATTGCATTTTTGGGGGTTGATGTGAGATAACATTTGTCATGATATGAACCCTGACACCTCCTAAATGAATTTTCATGGACTTGTTGTTAGAGGACGTTGTCATGATATGGTACATACCACCTCCCAAATATATTTTTAAGGACTTACTGGGAGATGACATTGTCATCAAATGCGCCCTGGCACCTTCCAAATGTATTTTCAAGGACTTGGTGTGAGAGGACATTGTCATGATATTGACTTAAACTTCACCAAAATTCATTTTTAAGTACTTATTATGGGAGGACACTGCCAATATATGGGTCATGTATCATTCTTAATGCATTTTAAGGGACATGTTGTGAAAGAACACTTTCACGGTATGGGTCGTGGCACCTCCCAAATGAATTTTTAGGGACTTGATGTGAGATAGCATTTGTCATGATATGGGACTTGATTCCCAAATGCATTTTTATGAACTTGTTATGAGAGTGTGTTGTCATTATATGGGACATGACACCACCTAGATATATTTTCAAGGACTTACTGTGAGATGACATTGTCATCATATGTGCGATGACACCTCCTAAAATTTAGTTTCAAGGACTTGGCGTGAGAGGACATTGTCATGATTTGGGCCTAAACTTCACCCTAATGCATTTTTAAGGACTTATTATGAGATGACACTATCAATATATGGGCCATGTATCCTCCTTAATGCATTTGAAGATACATATTGTGAAAGGACACTATCACAATATTGTTCATGGCACATCCTAAATGTATTTTTAGGGACTTGATGTGAGATAACATTTGTCATGATATGGGCCTTGATACCTCCTAAATGCATTTTCATGGTCTTATTGTGAGAGCATATTGTCATGATATGAGACCTAACACCTCCCAAATGCATTTTTAAGGACTTGCTGTGAGATGACATTGTCATCATATGCGCCATGGAACCTCCCAAATATATTTTTCAAGGACTTGGCGTGAGAGGACATTATCATGATATGGGCCCAAACTTCACTGAAATGCATTTTTAGGGACTTATTATGCAAGAACGTTGTCAATATATGGGCCATGGCTCCTCCTTAATGATATTGAAGGGACATGTTGTGAAAGGACATTATCATGATCTGCGTCATGGCACCTCCCAGTTGCATTTTGGGAGTTGATGTGAGATAACATTTGTCATGATATGAACCCTGACACCTCCAAAAATCATTTTCATGCACTTGTTGTGAGAGGACGTTGTCATGATATGAGACCTACCACCTCCCAAATGTATTTTAAGAGCATACTATGATATGACATTGTCATCATATGTCCCATGACACCTATAAATGTATTTTCAAGGACTTGGCATGAGAGGACATTGTCATGATATGGGCCTAAAATTCACCGAAATTTATTTTCAGGGATCTATTATGAGAGGACACTAAAAATATATGGGCCATGTATCCCCTTTAATGTATTTTAAGGGACATGTTGTGAAAGGACACTATCACAATATTGATCGTGGCATCTCCCAAATGCATTTTTAGGGACTTGACATGAGATAAAATTTGTCATTATATGGGCCATGAATCCTCCAAAATGCATTTTTATGGTCTTGTTGTGAGAGGACATTGTCATGATATGGGACCTGACACCATCCAAATGCATTTTTAAGGACTTACTATGAGATGACATTGTCCTCATATGTGCTATTGCACCTCCCAAATGTATTTTCAAGGACTTGGTGTGAGAGGACATTATCATGATATGGGCCCAAACTTCACCAAAGTGCATTTTTAGAGACTTATTATGAGAGGACACTGCTAATATATGGGCCATGTATCCTCCTCAATGCATTTGAAGGGACATGTTGTGAAAGAACACCATTACAATATGGGTCGTGGCACCTACCAAATGAATTTTTAGGGACTTGATGTGAAAGGACATGATTGTCCCCAAACTCATACACATCTCAAGTATGAACAAATAAGAGGAGAATAAATATGTACACATCTTTGATGAATGCATTTATAGGGATGTGAAACGACGTTGCATGATATGTGGCTCCTCCAAAATGCATTTTTAGGGAATTCATTTGAGAGGACATAATCATGATATGGGATCTATCTTATCAAAAATTCATTTTCAAGGACATGTCATGAGAGGACATTATCATGATATGGGCTCTGTCACCTCGAGATACATTTTGAGGGACTTTGTATTAGAGGATATTGTCATAATATGGGCGATGTCTCCTCCCAAAAGTATATTTAGGGACTTGTTGTGAGAGCACACTATCACGATATGGGCCTCGGCTCATCACAAATTTTTTTTAGGGATTTTTTGTGAGAGGACATTGTCATGAAATTATTTGTGGCTCCTACTAAATGTATTTCTAGGGACTTTTTATGAGAGGACATTGTCATCATATGATATGGATTCCCTAATTGCATTTTCAAGGACTTGCTATGAGAGGACATTGTCATGATGTGCATCGTGGATCCTCATACATTCATTTTGAGGGACATGTTGTGAGAGGACACTATCATGATATCGGTCGTGGCTCCTCCCACATGTATTTATATAGACTTGTTATGAGAGGACATTGTCATGATATGGGATGTGTCTCCTCCCAAATGCATTTTCTAGCAGCTTGTTGAGAGAGGGCATTGTCATGATATGAGATGTGGCTCCTCCTAAATGTATTTTTAGAGACTTGATGTGAGAGGAAACCATAATGATATGGGGCCTAGTTTTTTCCAATATAATATTCAGGGATGTACTGTGAGAGGACACCATCATGATATGGGCCATGACTCCTCACAAATTTATTTTTAAGGACTTTGTGTGAGAGCACATTATCATGATATTGGTCATAGATCCTCCCAAATGCACTTCTAGAGACATGTTGTGAGTAGACATTCTGATGATATGGGATGTAGCTCCTCTTAAATGCATTTTTTTTCATTTGCTATGATGGGAAACCATCATGATATGGGCCTATCTCCTTAGAAAATCAATTTTAGGGACATGCTATGAGAGGGCACTGTCATGATATTGGTTGTGGCTCCTCCCAAATGTATTTTCAGGGACTTGCTATGAGACGATATTGTCATGATATGGAAAGCATCTTCATCTAAATGCATTTTTGGGGACTTGATGTGAGAGGACACAATCATGATATTAACTCCTCACAAATTCATTTTCAAGGATGTGTTGTTAGAGAACATTGTCATGATATGGGTCATGGCACCTCCCAAATTCATTTCTAGGGACTTTTTATGTGAGCATACTATCATGATGTTGGATGTGGCTTCTCCCAAATGCATGTGAGAGTCACTACAAAATCATAAAAGCTTGAACCAAAATCAGATAAATTTATACTTTTTAGATACCCTAATGATACTAAAAGATATTTCTAATATATTATGGTTGTTTCCAAGTTGTTTCCTATGTTCTTATGTAAATCTTACATACTGATCAAGACTAGTAATAAATTTTGGGGCTGCAGAGATTTTGAATGGACATCCATGATCTATCTATTCTATGATCAAAGAGAAAATGAGTATTAGGGTTTAGGATTTACATATTAGGTTAAGAATTTATAGATAGATTAGGATTTATTGTTTTAGATATAAGATAAGGTTTTATAGATTACGATTTAGGGTTTGAAGATTAGGATTTAGTGTTTGAAGATTAGGGTTTATGATTGACATATTAGGGTTTATGATATACTGATTAGGATTTAGGGATTAAAGATTAGGGTTTAGGTTCAGTAATGAATGTGTGTCCACCAATCCCATTTTTGAACACCGAATCTCACTAGTAAGTGAATAATGTGTATTTATTTTGTAAGAAAATTTTGGCAATATGTCCCCACAATACTCCAAATACACCAATATAGGTGGGCAAATGACCACCAACATATGTACTTAGAGAACAAATAGTAAAGTGTGATGAAACATCTTGATAACCTATTAGATTTTATACTTATATCCTAAGTGAGATTAAGTGTTCTGGAACAAATCGAAACTAGGGACTTGTTGAGTATTAGGGGAGATAGAGAAGGCAGTGGAAACAAAAAAAATTCTTCTCCCCAAACCCAAAACGAAGGAATCACGTCAACGTCTATAAAGTAGGAAGGATGGTTTGCATAATCATACCTTGTGTCAAGGCTTGGTTGGTGACGTTACCTCGCATCTTGCACAGTCTTCACCTCCGATCTTGGACGGTGTCTATGTAGCTCCTGGTTGCACCTGGACTAACAGCTCCTGGTCGCACCCAGACTGTCAGGATTGATAGTTGTCCTCTGAGCGACAGAATTCTCCTACCTCTGAAGTAGTCCACATGGACCACCTAGAACTCCGATATCCTTATCCCACAAGGAATCGGAAGGAGTCACACCCTCCTGTCAGTGTACTAGTCACTGACACACTCTCCTGGCACCATTTGCTTTTCTATAGTTGTATTTCCCTTATTGTGCCTACCTTATCGGGTAGCACTTGCTCGGGCTCTCTCGATTACCACAACAAGAGAGAACAACAACTTTACAGAGCAACTGGTATTCTAAGTTGTGTTATCTGAGAAGCCCCCAATACCGCTATATATATATGAGGGTCATGGAACATGGTTCTCAACCCCGGGAAATGCGGGATTAAAGCAGGAATAGAAGGGTTCGAGATTTTCCACAAAACTGACACACTACGATAGTCGAATCGATCAGTTCAGCTCTGAGCTGATCGTTTCGACTCTCCAGTCGATCGTCTGGACCCTCCAGTCGATCGTTTGGGCCCTTGAGCCGATCGGTTGGTTCCTCCAACCGATCGGTTTGTGGTCCTAGTCCAACTCAAATAGACTTTCCATATTTGTTTCCAACTAATTAAATATTAGTCCTTGTCCAAAATGAATTTGTACAAGTGAAACAAATATATATTTACAAAATAGTCTTCTGATTTTCCAAACGATCTCGGTTGGTCACACGAACTGACCGATTCAACAATTGAGCTGATCGTTTCATGACACATGAGCTGATCATCCCATTAGTTTGAGTCGATCGGTTCATCAACCTAAGTTGATCGGCTCATCCCCATGAGTCGATCCGTTGGGGCAGCAGACTGTGCAAATCAGTCAATTATAGTTTCAATCAATCTGATACTCTTAATCAACTAGTCCAACACCTTGAACACTATGATATTGAGCTATCAATTATTTGAGTGTTTAATTGAACAACTAAACTTCTTTAGTATTCAATCTAAACATTGTTTGTGGATAAACTCCTCTTCCAGGTTAAATCCTATGTGCGTGACACTACAGGTCCATTTCACGTCGGTAGTGAAAGTCCATAACATTTATGACTTCACAAGCAAATAGTGGTGCCTAGTCACACATCAGTGCTACCCAAGTGAAAAGGAATGTTGGAGAACAACTTTCAATCCTACAATTTGTGAATGGTGTTACAGTGAATGTATAATTCCTTTGTCACTGATATCCTGAATGAACTCAAGGCATGGAACAGTCATCCTATCAACGTTCATTTACTTTCTTGATCTCAGAGTAGATTGAAGGAGATATGCATGACATCAACATCACATACTGATTCACACAAGCATGCACACCTATCTCAATGCTACTCATCAAGTGATCATGGATATCAAACTCCCTCAGGAGGGACAAATCCCATATCTATCACTCACCCCTCAAAAGCCCCATGTGTCAAAGCCACCCAATCATCACCTTTATAACAACCCATGTTTCAAGACTGCGTTTGATGATGTCAAAGTGTACCCAACAACATGTGTTGAGTGCAGTATTTCAGGTCAAAGAAACACACTCACCACCATCACTGTGAGAACTCACTGTGACTACCATGTCATGGTTCCACGTGTCAAACTCACGGTGGGTTTGTCTGGTATTCTTTTTCTCTAACAAGTACCTATGTGCTTGGTTTGATATCTCCATATCATGACTAATGAGATTCTATCATCAACCAACACCACAATCTAGTCTTGTGTGTCATTACTGTCTATCTACCTTCCACAATGACATCTGACTAGGGACACAATAAGAATGTACAAACTCTTAGCATTCGTATGATCTCATCGTTCAGGTCATGAACCTGAAAGCATACGTCGTTGAGTATTGTCATTCTCTAGACATTCAATCTGTTCTATCATTATCTCATATGACTGAACCAGAAAGAATTGGAAGCTTTCCTTTGATGTTTATCAAATCAATCTTAATGTATCCCACCAATCATCCCATGATTGGCTCTTAGGGCATACATACCAACAGACTCCCACTTGCACTACGAGCCAATCACCCTTGAATCATATTCTTAGTGATCTTCAAACATGTCCCACATGTTGATGTGCTCTAGTACTAACGCAGTGAGTTATGGCAACACCTTGCCTAAGTCGGTCATAATTGCATGTCTCACATCTCTTCACCGTATGTCACACGTATGAGATGGAGTTGCCATAATATGCAATCTAGTATTCCTTTGATAACCTTTAGCCACATTTCATGACCAAGTACTCTTTACTTGTCATTAAAGATCGGAATATCTATAAGTTAATCTCATGAACTTCCAGATCCATATAGTAACCACTGTTGGTCACTAACACACGGATACTCAACATTTCCTTTTAAACGGCTTTATTGGAATGTTTGCATTTATCAACAAACATTTACTTTTATGTATCCTATACACACACACACACACACACACACATATATATATATATATATATATATATATATATATATATATTGTGATTAATTTTCTATCCTTTTCGGAAGTTCGCATTAATGTAACTCTTTACAGTGAACCCTTCCTTATTTTTATAGAAATAGTACTTCTCAAGTACTTATCACGTTTTCATGGTATTTTAGTAACCCTTACTGGAACTAGACGGACATCCACTCATCATGTCCCACATACGAGTTATCAGGATGAGCATATCATATTATCATGTCCTACATTCAAGATGATAAATGCATTTTGTTCTTGCCATGTCCATACGTGCAAGATAATGGGATGATTACATACATGATAGATCCATATCTATTCTTAGTGTTCCCATATGAATTGGACACTTGGCCTTGGGATACTAACTCCATGTAACATGGAAAAGTTTTCTCCCACTAAATCTGTGCACACTGAACCCTTCAGTACATATTGCTAATGTATGCTCTCTCCTTTTAGGTCAAGATGTTCTCGAGAACTATCTCTATAGATATATATTCCTATCACATAAGAAACGTCTCTATCTTCCCTAAAGATAATTTCCACTTTGGATTTCCATTCTAGAACATTTCCATTTCACATCAACATGAGGAGTGTGAATGCACTCCCACTAAATAATAGATTTTTTCTTTATCTTTGTCATATACATCAAACCCTTTGACCATATTATCAAAGTAAAGATCCTAGTTCTGAGTTGCTTGTACTCAATCAATCACATTGATTAGTCCATTGTAACTTATAGACTTGATTTGCATTAATGGATTCATAAACCTTATAGGTTGTGTCATTAACACATCCTTGTTTTATTCCTCATAAGAATGCGGTTTTAGTATCTATATGCCAAATCTCTAAGTCACTAAGTTGCAATCAACAAGCATCATCCTTCTCAAAATGTTATCCATGTGTCTTAACGCTTAAGGCTCATTCACACTTATGGATTTCATCCCAATGGGTGTTACCAACATGGTCATACCTTATGGTTCACATGGAAGTCATTTAGGATGTAATGGTCATAAACCATAACTCAAAATTCGGTTCCTCATATTCATCTAGATAGTTGACTCATCACATGACCAACTCATCACATAGATAATCGAGGTGTATCTATCAAGGATATAAGAACTCACAACTCCTTGTGATTCTTAATGTCCTTTATTAGTGTGGGTATTCTTTATTTAAGAAGAACTTAGTTATTTGATAATCATCCTCTAACTCCTTAGAGTATGACTCCTTTTTTATTTAGACATTACCATGCCTTAATCATGAGATCACTATGATACACAATCATAATCACTCATAAGGATCTCAAACATTTGGTTCAAGTATTTCATTCATTGATGTCATCAAGAATTAACACTTTACCAAATTCATACTTCATCTATGATATTCTTGAACACTTCAAGATATTCATATTGGTATTTCTCTAAACATTATTTGAAGAACTAGCATTAAATCTAATAGGTATGTAAATACATCACATGTATTATACCTAATAGAATAATCATTCTCCCACTACCATTAGTGAAGATTGATTAATCATGTCTAAGAGATTCATGTCTCTTACTGGTTCTCTAACCAAAAGAGTCTAGATTTATCCATCATATGGAAACTAGAAATGAATTTCTCATGATTTGTGCTAATTTGATTGTTTGAGTTATCTATAACTTTTAGGTATCATTTTATCTTATGCATATCAAGTACCATAAGATAAATAAGGCATTTCCACAAAGTTCATATCTTTAGAAATTGAAACATCAAATTTATTAATTGCCATCATTGTTGTACAATATGCAAAAATAAAGTGTTTCTATTTATTGGCAAAATTGAAATAGTAGTTCATAACTCTATTACATGTCTTCAAGGCTGAAAATAAACTAAAGTACTCCTATCTAGGGTGACAACACTTGCCCCATTTATTGGGTGCTTTACACTTTATATCTTGGTATCATACACCTCAAAAAATTTTACAAGTTTATTTCATGACACCTTTAGGTTAAGACGTCTTTCGCCTCCTTCTTCTTTTGTTCTTCCAGATAGAGAGGACAATTCCTTTTCCAATATCCTGGTTTTTGACAATGGTGCCAATTGCCTCTCTTGGTCACGCCTCCCTTGGCCTTGAGAGTTGAAGGCGACTTGGGTTGTTGGCTAGCATCAGAACCTTTCTTAGACTTTCCCTTGCCCTTGCGCTTGGACTTTCCTTTCTTGCCACTAATCATCATCACAGACTTAGGCTTGTCCTTCTTCATCTGTGCCTCAGCTATCCTCAACATGCCCAACAACTCTGTCAATGGCCTGTCAAAGTTGTGCATGTTGTAGTTCATCACAAACTGACTGTAGGATTCTGGCAACGATTGTAGTATCACGTTAGTAGCCAACTCTTGGCTCAGGGGAAATCCCAGACTTTTTAGGTTCTCCACATACCCAATCATTTTGAGTGTGTGAGGATCCACTAGATCTCCTTCTGTCATGACACACTTGAACAGTGCCCTGGAGACATCATATCTCGCTTACCATGCTTGATTTTCATACATATTCTTGAGATGCTGAATCATCTCAATGACACCCATGTTCTCATGTTGTCTCTACAACTCGTGGTTCATGGAGCACAACATCAAGAACTTTGCATCAGAATTCTTCTTGCAAGCATCCCTTTCTACCTTTGGTGCGGTAGGAGTAGGTTCCTCTGGAATTGGAGTATCCAGGACATAGAGCTTTTGCTCTTGAGTGAGAATAATTCTCAATGTCCTAAACCAGTCGTGGAAGTTAGCCCCATTCAGCTTATCCTTTTCAAGGACCGGTCGCAATGAAAAGTGATTGTTGTTTGTTGCCATTTGTACTATAAAATAATTTATATGCAATTTTGGTCCAAAACTCAATTTTGACTTATTTGATTGATTTGAAAATGTAACGATATAATTAGGCCTTTAATTAATTATCACTCCCACTATTTTAGTTTAAATTGATAGCCCTCACCATCAATTCAGAAGATTGCAGCGTACAACCTTCTAGTGGGCAAGATCATGAAATCCTCTAAGTCATGGACCAACTAGGGATGTCACCCACAACTTAGATCTTCAAGGTAGGCAACTTTTGCCAATTGCATCATATGCAATTCTTGAAAGATGTCATGTGCAACTCCTTGCCATGATCACCTCCATCCGTCAAGGTGCTAGATCCTATCTAGGTCACCTTGTTAAGTCTGACCCAAAGCCAACACGATGAATATGCACCCTACTAGGGCAGACCCACATATCCATCCTTCATGCTTCCATGAGATAGATGGTGCACCATACTAGGGCGTGCCCACAGTTAGCCGATCAAGCTTTTCACATGTGTTGCATTTGGAAGGCATCTAAAACTTTAATATTTAATGAGGGAATTGGTTTTTATAGGTACATATACATATCCAATCACCACAATACATAGTACATATCATATACATGCTATATCCCACAGAAAACATGCAAAATGATAAAAGTGATGATTATGGCCATCCTAATGTGATTCCTCGAGCCAAGAGGAATCACGGTCATCTAGGTCCACATCACATGCAACCTGCACAAGATGAACTCTGTGCTTTGTCGTTATGGGTTTGATCAACTCATCTCTATGATTGATCGGCTCGCCATCAGGCCGGTCGGTTGGGTGCCACCAGCCGATCGATTGGCTCCTCCAACCGATCAGTTTTCCTGGTCGTCGTGCATCTCCTCCTAGCTACCACTCGCTTGTCTTGCTCCTCAAACCGGTCATCTGGAAAGCCAACCGATCAGTTCACACCTTAAACCAATCGTCTCAGTCATAGTCAGGTTGTCCTCCGTTCTTTGACATAACAGGAAATAAAATCTATCCTATTTACAATTGAATTGAGAAACCCCGAGTTACATTTGGGGGGGAGCAAAGATAGGAAAGAAATCTCAAGTTATCTCGAGTTACATCAAGAAAAGGAGGTAGGAATCGGTGCACATATCGAGATGAAAGAAACAACAAAGAACCAAACACATATATAGGGTTTATTGGCCATAACCACGCTATACATCCACCACAAAACTCATTTAACGGTGATGCATATCGAGTGCATTCATATTACATATCATATATGTATGTTGGGATTTGTGGACTTAGGATTGGACATGCATAAAGCCAATTTTATTCACATTGTATGCAATAAATAAAGGCGACAAACTAAAGGTGATCATATCAATAATCCTAAAGTATAGAGTAGTTAAAGTGGCTCTGATACCACTGTTGAATTTTAGGAGAGATAGAGAAGGCAGCAGAAACAAAAAAAATTCTTCTCCCTAAACCCAAAATGAAGGAATCACGTCAACGTCTATACAATAGGAAGGATGGTTTGCATAATCATACCATGTGCCGATGCTTGCTCAGCGACGTTACCTCGCGGCTTGCGCAGTCTTCACCTCCGGTCATGGACGATGTCTATGCAACTCCTGGTCGCACCTGGACTAACAACTCCTGGTCACACCCGGACTGTCAGGATTGACAGCTGTCCTCTGAGCTGTAGAAGTCTCCCACCTCTGAAGTAGTCCACAAGGACCACCTGGAAATCCGATCTCCTTTCCCACAAGTAATCAGAAGGAGTCGCACCCTCCTGTCGGCGTACTAGTCACTGGCACACTCTCCTACCACCAGTTATTTTTTTGCAGTTGTCTTTCCCTTGTTGTGCCTCCTTTATCGGGTAGCACTTGCTCGGGCTCTCTTGGTTACCACAACCAGAGAGAATAACAACTTTACAGAGCAACTGGTGTTCTGAGTTGTTTTATCTGAGAAGCCCCCAATACCCCAATATATATAGGAGGGTCATGGGATAGGGTTATCAACCCTGTGCAATGCGGGATTAAAGTAGGAGTAGAAGGGTTCGAGATTTTCCACAAAACTGACATACTGCGGCAGCTGAACCGATCGGTTTGGCCCTAACCTCCAGCCGATCGTTTGAGCCCTTGAGCCGATCGGTAGGTTCCTCCAACCGATTGGTTAGTGGTCCTAGTCCAACTTAAGTTGACTTTAATCAAATATTAGTCCTTGTCCAAATCGAATTTGTACAAGTGAAACAAATATATATTTGCAAAATAGTCTTCTGATTTTCCAAACGATCTCGGTTGGCCACACGAACCGACCGGTTCAACAATTGAGCCGATCATTTCATGACACATGAGCTGATCATCCCATCAGTTTGAGTTGATCAGTTCATCAACCTGAGCCGATCGGTTCATCCCCATGAGCCGATCAGGTGGGGAAGCAGACTGTGCAAATTAGTCAATTGTATTTTCAATCAATCCGATACTCTTAATCAACTAGTCCAACAACTTGAACACTATGATATTTAGCTATCAATTAATTGAGTGTTTCATTGAACTAATAAACTCCTTTAGTATTCAATCTAAACATTTTTTGTGGATAAACTCCTCTTCCAAGTTAAATCCTATGTGTGTGACCCTGCAGATCCATTTCACGTTGGCAGTGAAAGTCCATAACATTTATGACTTCACAAGCAAAGAGCGGTGCCTAGTCACACATCAGTGCTACCCAAGTGAAAAGGAAAGTTGGAGAACAACTTTCAATCCTACAATCCGTGAATGGTGTTACAGTGAATGTATAATTCCTTTGTCACTGATATCCTGAATGAACTCAAGGCATGGAACAGTCATCCTGTCAACATTTATTCACTTTCTTGATCTCAGAGTAGATAGGAGGAGATATGTATGACATCAATATCACATACTGATTCACACATGCGTGCACGCCTATCTCAATCCTACTCATCAAGTGGCCATAGATATCAAACTCCCTCAGGAGGGACAAATCCCATATCTATCACTCACCCCTCAAAAGCCCCATGTTGCAAAGCCACCCAATCATCACCTTTATAGAAACCCATGTTTCAGGACTACGTTTGATGATGTCAAAGTGTACCCAATGACATGTGTTGAGTGTAGTAATTTCAGATCAAAGAATCACACTCACCACCATCACTGTGAGAACTGACTGTGACTACCATGTCATGGTTCCATGTGTCAAACTCACGGTGGGTCTGTCCGATACACTTGTTCTCTAATAAGTACCTATGTGTTTGGTTTGATATCTCCATGTCATGACTAATGAGATTGTGTCATCAGCCAACACCACAATCTAGTCTTGTGTGTCATTACTATCTATCTACCTTCCACAATGACATCCGACTAGGGACATAATAAGAATGTACAAACTCTTAGCATCTGTATGATCTCATTGTTCAGGTCCTGAACCTGAAAGCATACGTCATTGAGTACTATCATTGTCTAGACATTCAATTTGTTCTATCATTATCTCATATGACTGAACCAGAAAGAATTGGAAGCTTGCCTTTGATGTTTATCAAATCAATCTTAATGTATCCCATCAATCATCCCATGATTGGCTCTTATGGCATACATTCCAATAGGACTATCAAAGATTTACTCCAAATGAGTAAATCTAGGACAAGTTTCTAAGGCAACAGCATGTATGTTGTCATTCCATACTATGATCCTATTTTCATCATTTATAGCCTACGTTTTATATAACATTATTTGATTCAATTCATTATTCTATTTAGATTTGTTAATTAAAAGAGAAAGCAAATAATATTAATTAATTTAGATAAACTAGTAATCAAAATAATTTGGGCTCAACATGTAATCAAACCATTGATTTATTAAATCATTTGGGCTCAACATAAGAATTAGGTGATACATCCATAGCAAGTGGTCCACGCATTTGAGTATACTCTGATTCGAGAGAGAAAGACAATAGAAAAGGATCCATATAAGCACTTAGGTACAAGAATCCCAAACCTATAGAGGCAGTGAGTGGCGTCGTCCAGCAGCTCCATTATTCAAGATCCAACAGGTGTCGAGGCGACTATGTCTAGAAGCAACACCGGTGATCACCACAAGTTGCAGTGGTGGCGCGGCGTCAAGCAGCATTCGCGACACTGGTGGTGGCCACAAGATGCTCCGGCGGCGACGTCCAATAGCAGAGACGACGATCACAGAAGCTTGGCAGTGGTGTGGAGTCCAGCAGTTGCAGCGGCGAGTAGACCAACTCCTCAGGCGACAGCAACACAAATAAATTTCACTAGATTTAGGTATCGGGCAATGAAACTGAGATTGTGAAGGGTAAATAAATTTCATATGGGTGCTAATAAATTACACATACTCTTTGGTTAAGAAGATAAAACCGATGACTAGCTCCTAAACTAAACAAAAGAATAGACGTTGGTTTAGGTCTCATATTCATCGGAACAAACCGACGACTAACTACATATCCAAACAAAAAAATTATTCTTGGGTTAGGGATGTATTTGTCAGTTTTGTAAGTAAAACTCATGTCAGAAAGCAACTTGGGGGGGGGGGAATATTTTTGCAGGGACATGACGCAAAAATACATAGTAGTCTATTTCAACAAAAAAACTGACGAAAGATCCCCATCACAAAAAAAAATGTCTCGCCAAGGGGACTTAATCGTTGTTTTTGTGAAAGAACTGACGACTATTGTGGAGCCCATCGGGGCATGACGTGAACAATTTGTCGTCGACTATTTACAAAACTGACACCAGACTAAACATCTTAGAAGCAAATTTTATTCCCTAAAAAATTATATTTCGTGGGAAATTTTAAACTTCAGTGTCTATGTAAGAAAGTCGATGTTAAGTGAGAATGGTACCCACGTCTTTTCTAATTCACCAAGACTCCACATACGGTGACTGTTATCATGAAAAAACAACGTTGTTATTATATTGTTGTCAGTTTTTTAAGGTAACCAACGTCAACGAAAGCGACATTAAACATCATATTTATACTAGTGATACTTTGTAAGGTAAAAGTAAAGGTATTAATTTTTTGTACCAGTTACCCTTTAACACGTTCCATTAAGAGGAGGATATTTTGAGAATTAACTTGGCATTGACTATTCACTCCACTTGATGGTCTATCCTGTCCTTGTCTTGTGAATTCTTTCGAGGAATTCACTTGTGTCTTGCCATTTCCTTTCATATTTTGCAATGTTTTCTCTATATCTGGATTTTTCTTTTGAGAATTAACTTTGCCTTGATGATTCACTCCACATGATGGTCTATCTTGCCCATGTCTTGTGAATTCTGTCGAGACATTCACTTGTGTCTTGTCATTTCCTTTAATGTTTTCCAAGGTTTGCTCTAGGTCTGAATTTATATTTTGAGAATCAACGTGGCCTTAATTCTCAAGGCCAAGTTAAGAGGAAGACATTGTATAAGTATACCCATTTACTTTTTATCTGCTGCTTTAAAAACGTGTTAAATAAATAATAATACATGATTATTTGAGTAATTAACACAACCCTAATAAGACTGACCTCCCAATCCTTTCCCTTTTAAATAGCACACCATTACTTCCAATAGCCGCCACCAACATCAACCTCCACTCCCAGATACAACCTTTAGGCGTTAATCCATTACCTTCAGACTCCAGCATTACGACTTGGCTTCTATAACCATGTGCAGTAGCCCTCACCACGATGACTACGGTTCGGTGCAGCCACTATCCATTCCTACAGGCCGTGTTTGAAAAGCTCCTTTAGCCTGGTTACCATGTCGATCTTCTTGCATCCTTTCCAAGCTGAGCACTGGCCATCCGCCGCCAGTCTCAAATCTCCTAGGAATGGCCGGTTCTGCCTCCAAGTTAGTATACAGCTACAGACTTTGCCAAAGGCGGCCACTTTCTGACCATTTACTGCGATCACACAAAGTAGAAGCACCACTCTCTTCCACAAGAACATATGTCCATTTCTGACTAGGTTATCATGGCTTCTCAGCTAAAAGCTACACTGGCTTTGGCTGCGAGGACTAGGCAAAATCCCTAGTGCCAATAGTAGTTTCTCTACGATTGAGTGGCAGTGGAAAGTGGGGATGATATTGTTTGTTTAGTCTTCTTCCGTCCCATTTAATCATTACGTATATCTAATTATTTACGTCATACTAACAATCACATCCCAGACTCGGGAATACGTATTTCAGCCATTTTTCGTGATGTGTGACCCATTTTTGGCACTGTGACACGGACCACGAGAGCGTGAAGAGATAGTGGGTCTATTGCTCATGCATCATAATTGTATATCCCTTTAACCAATCTCTTTTTCTATTCTCGATAAAGCACTTTGTATACATGCATGCACTATAATAAAGCAGCCAATAAAGTAATGCATGCAACATGTACACCACTATTAGCATTCATTACTCCTCTTACACACAAAACAACACATTTGAATTTTTTTCCGAACTCCCTCTATTTATTGGCAGGATATACTATTTGATACAACTATATACACATTTACACTCATTTTACGACTGAGTCCAGAGTCAATACTTGAATATACTCAATGTAATACCAAAATACATTGATAAATATACTAAACATAAACTAACACAATGCGTGCGTACAGTCTGAGGTTGATTTGATTAGGAAAATTAAATACAAAATTGGTGTTTATTATGCTTATATAATTCTTATTATTCATTGTACACGTGTGAAAATCATCATTTTATTTTTACTAAAAATGAAAAATTAACAAAACCACAACGCCATGCCATAAATATGTTCAAAGCAGTACCAAAACCTATTAACAACCAGACCTGATATAAGCAAAAATAGTGCTAACAATAAGTGAAATTGTATGATTACATAAACATATTATAAGACATAGTAACCAATTATCATTGCACAACAAAAATAATGTTTCTGCATATTTTGATGATAAGTTAAAAAAAGTATTTAAATTAATTTAAAATGGTACTAAGAATATAACAATACACTACCAAAAAGTCTATAGTGCAGAGCGACACGAATAATTAGGAGATTAGTCTGCTAATGCGACTACATGGCTGCATGACTGCATGCATGCCATTGTTGCAACAAATTATTATTGCCCCATAACCTCTCACTACCAACAACCAACCAACCAATACATTTAATTCCCGCCGACAAACAATTAATAACTCATTTCAAATTTAAAAAAAAACCTCCAATTTTTCTTTTCGACTGCCCCAGTTCTATTTGTACACGTTTGACATCAGATTAGAAATTCATACTTAAATGTGTTCAAAGCAGTACCAAAATCTATTAACAACCAGACCTTATATAAATCTTAACAGTGATTACAGTCATAGAAATTCTATGATTACAAAAATATATTATAAGACATAGTGACAATTCATCGTTGCACTACCAAAATTATGTTGCTGCATACTTTGATTATAAGTTAAAAAGAAGTACTTTAATGAATTTAAAACAATACTAAGAATATAACGACACACTATCAAAGAGTCTATAACTCAGAGCGACACGAATAACTCTTTTCAAATTTTATAAAAAATCATTTTCCCCCTAATTTTTCTTTTTAGCTACCCACAGTACTATTTGTATATGTTTGACATATAAATTAGAAAATCGTACCTAAATATGTTCAAAACAGTACCAAAATCTATTAATAATCGGACCTGACATAAATCAAAATAGTTCTTTCAATCAGAGAAAATTTATTATTACAAATATATATTATAACATAGTGACCATTCATCATTGTAGTACCAAAGGACATCATCAATGAGACTAGATACAAAATTAAGACAATCTTTACAATTAGAAAAAAATTACAATGTTTACAAGACAATATATTCCAAGGATTTGGAGTGGCCACAAAAATGACATGTTGTTATTGCCATGGTAACAGAGGAGGAGGGACGACGGGAGAGGGGCCGGTCAGAGCAGCAACCTTGGTATGGCAGCGGACAGATGCAATAGCGGGCGGACAAGATGACAGTGAGATAGGCGTGGACGGCTGGCTGGAGGTGACCTTAATATAAAGTTATGTTGTCCGGCCAGAGTAGCCCGATTGGTTACGGCTCGATAAGTCCAGATGAAGGACCCGGGTTCGAATCACGCCAAAGGCGCTCTGCGAAAATTAATACGAATTTGATTGGGCACGGGAGGGGGTGATTAGACCACACCCTCTCATTCCCCGAGAGTTTACACTGTCTGGGGGGGTCATGATTGTGGTACTTCTATGCGGGTTGTTCTCTCATAAATAAAAATATATATAATATTATGTTCTAGCTTACATTACAATGAATCTTGTAAGATTCATTCATTCTTTATTGAATAAAAATTGGTTGGTTGGTTTGTTTGTAACATCGATGTGTTATGGGTGCAAGCTGAATGTATTATAGATCAATGACTTCATATCTCTAACTTATTTGATTTTGTATAAACCTGAGTTAGGTATAGTGTTGGGCATTATTTATTACATAGGTGTTTAAGAGGTGTAACATCGAAAATGTTTGTTTACTTTACCCTTCAATGTACGCTCTGGTGTCGTGAGATGGATCATTGAAGGATTTTTATCCAGTGAAAAAAAGTTACAAATGAACGCTACTCAACACTTTAAACAATACAAATCTAAATTATTGGATGATCTTGTTAGGTAACAACCATTACAAGCAATTGCAACATGTTCGGCTATTTATATGTGTGAGTTACTTGATGACTTGTCTCGAGCATACCTTATATACAAGCATGTAACCTTATATGGATTAGGTGACATTGCTTCTTATCATTTTATATAAATACGGTGACAATCATGAATGTAATCTTTAATATGCATAGGTGACATACTTAGCAAAGTCTACATAGCGCATAGATTACACCTAAAAGATGACAGTCATTTGGTAGATGATTCTCAACCACGTCACCTTTTTAGCTAAATGTGGCACACTTGAATATCATATAAGAAGTGTTTTTTAGTAGTCCATTTATGTCATGTCCAAAATTTCCCATCTACACTCTCCCTCACCTCCCCAGCTCTTCCATTACAGATTGAACTACTTCCATTTCCAGCTACCACAACTTTCTTTTCACTCTCCCCGTCATCGCCCTATTTCAGTATGACATTACTCCATTAGCCCTATACTAATATGATGTCCTCTCAGGCCTCTTCATCTCCTTATAATCACACTCCCCTCCATACTCTTCTCCACAATAAACACTTTTTTCCCACTCCACTCTTTCCCCTTCTACTCATTCTGATGTTAATTTCCTCCCTAATCTACTCAGCTTGTCCTGATAGAGTCAAGCAATCACTTACGACATAATAGTTTTGCTAAAATCTGACACTAGTCGTTTCGTTCTCCTAAGCATGTATCGATCTCTATTCCTACTTCTTAATATGAAGATGTGGACAGAACTGTAAGCACAGACATATGTCAATGGCATAGCTAGTCCTTCGATTGTCCTATATTGGTCTCCTCTAGCTAAAAGAGCAGTAGTACATGTAGTCCCTTTTTCATTCGGCACAACAAGATTGAAGATGGCACAAACATGAATGTAGGACAGCTAGTTCAAAGGAGCACTTAAAATAAGTGTGGGATAACACATATTAGATGAATGGGATCTTAACTGGCCCTTAGTGCCACAACACCATGAGGGTGTGGATATAGACATCAAGGCCGACTTCGACATCATTTTTTCTTTGATTAAGTTATATGCTTGTGATATCACTTTAAACCTCTAAATTTGTGTTTTTAAGTGAACATTTTGTTAGCAAAGATCTAGTTGAATCTCTCATATTCTTGTCTTTGTTGATTCTTTTACATTGGTTACTAGTGGAATGCTTGAGAAAATGTATGTGAGGTAAGTTGACTACATCTAGGTTGAAATTACATATATATTTCATTTTTTATCTTTTCTCTGCCTTGTTTAATTGGTCAGACTTCATTCATGTTGTATGCCCATTTTCCCCACTTGCAATGACAAACACAAACATCTAACCAAACGACAAAAATGTGTATGTTTTCAGGATCATGTATCTTTTCTAATCTTTAGCTTTGCGGGGCTTAGACCAACCCACATAAATGTTAGTGCAAATAATGAGTTTAATATTTGTGATTGACTTGACTTGCTCGTCTAGTAAGTATATGGAATCAAAGTAATCGAGGTCATTACCATATGGAGATTTTATTTCTACATGCAAGAGCTATATCTTTTAACCATCTAGGTTGATTTTAAATGGAGATTTGAGTGCATATAATTAAATTATTAACTAATGAACCATTTAATAATTAAAATAATCAAAAACTAGTTTTAGTTGATTGTTTAACTCAATATTTGAATCTCAACCTAAGATTTCACATGCCATGTATAGCACATCAAAATATAAATCTACAAATGAATGTAAGTCTTCTTATAGGAAAGCAAGTGGTCCAAGTTTTACTTTCTTTGTTAAATGGATTAACCTAGATCATACCTAACACTCTCGGTACTAAACATTATTCACATCTCTTGGTATCCTCCCACCCTCAACCCAACCATTTTGGCGAAAGGATCAGGGTATATCTCCTTACTCTATTATGCACCTCCCACCATGCATCAAAAAGAAAAAAACATATACTAAGGGTTAATAGTTAATATGTATCGTAACACAGTCATTACAAAATATGAACAAACATGCATTCTTAATAATTATTTGATATTAAATAACTTACAATCTACTACCCCACATCTTAGACATGGTAAACTACTTGTCCATTGTCAGTATTTATAGAAAAGAGAAATAAACAAGAAGGGAGTTCATGATACAATATGAAAAATGACCCAAAAAATAAGTAGAAAGTAGAGGAAGCCCTGCACCTCCACTAAAGGCACAAAATCCTTAGTGTTTCTGGAAGGTGCCCCAAGACTCTTCCTTTGGATCTTAAGAAGACATTAGCATTCCACATGGGAAGGAGATATGTAGGTACTTCGGTGGAGATGATTTGCTCCCACTTCTCTTCTTTTACCTCCGGATTTTTATTTGAGCTCCTCCTCCACCCCATATGTGAATGCTTTAAAACATGATTCATAATGGTGTATATAGGCTTCTCAATATGATTTCACATTTCTTTTATACATAGGGCCGTATATTGACTCTAATTTTCTGCTCAACAACCATTTTACCCCCATTAAAATGAATTACATGGGGTAAAAGTTGAGTTTTCTGCAAAGTGCTCAAATTAATAAATAATAAATATGTTGTGTAAACATGTCGTGTAATTTCTGAGTGAGAAAGTGGTAGTAAATTTTGGACACACCATATAATTTTTCGATGGCCATGTAATTATCAGTAGAACTTTTTCTTTTACTATTAGCCAGATGCACGCCGTGTAGTGTTCTAGTTTAGCTCAAGTGGCATACGATCATTGTGGAATTTGACATATCTTTTGTTGAATTGGATGTTTTGATTTCCCACTTGGTGTCTATGAATTCTTATTGTGGATTTTTACTTTTTTTCTATCCCAAAGATTTTTTCTAAAAGTAGACAAAATATGACATATGTGTTCCAATTTATCTATGTGTGTGGGGTGAACTGTAAATTTTAGAATCTCTCTCTGGTTAAGAAGCAGAATCCAAATATTAAAATTGAGAATTTTACACATAGTTTTCATGTATAACACATGCCACGAATGACCCTAAGCTGTTGCATGATACTCAAGTCTAGCTTGAATTTTATGATCCAGTTGTGATGGTTGAGCACCATTTTGAAAAGAGGTTTAATTGGTTCCAACTAACATTTTACGTAATAATAAGTTTATATTATCTACGGAGTGCCAAACCACATGCACTTTATTATTAATCTTATTTGTTGTATAGATTAAGTATAGAAATTTCCCTTGCTAATCCTATTTTCATTAATCTAATTGATATTCATATGAGATAATTGCACTTCTAATCTTCTATTATGTTAACATGGGTTTGAAATTCTCCCTAGCGTTGTTTTCACTTGACATATTCTCATAGTTTGAACCAATTAAAGAAACACTATTAATTTTACAATCATGGATAATTTACTCGGGATCGCTAGCACTTTGAATTATTTTAATTTTGAATTGAGTAAATTACATTTAGGAAAATTCTTACATGAGTTGAATATGATTTGACCATTTATACTAATTTTTTTTTTTCTCGAGAACAGACAGTAGTTTAAAATCACAGAATAAGTGCTTTTTATATCACATTTTAACGGCCTAATTGTGTTCTCATGCTCTGATTTTGATTTCCTTGGATATATAATATTGCCAACTATACTTTCCTATTTTTTGTCTGACCAATGATTTTGAATGTAGATACCTTGATTTCATGGCATATACTATTTGCAAGGCAGAACCAGAACGATAAGTCTAAGAGGTGCAGTAGGTTAACCATAAATTTAATTATTGTTCATGTTGTTTTCCATATAAGAAAACAAAGTTCATTTATTTTGCAAGTGGCTACATTATGCAAATTTCAATGGCATTTGACCCATACTAAAAGGATTTCCATATGCTCACAAAAAGAAGGACAACAAAGCATACTCTAGGGGAACAAGGTGTTCAAAATAATAAAACATCAAACATTCCAAATCATGTTAGGAAATGAAAGAAGAAGAAAAAGTAACTATTTATAAATAAATGATTGAAAAAAACCTAAGCTAGAAGTACATAATGAGATAGTTACCCCACCCCCAAGATTGAATTATATAGGTTCCTCATTGTAGTTTTGAACTTAGAGAATGCAATTAATTGCCACATTGTGATAGTGGACTTGGATCAAATAAGATTGATTGACCAAGTGGTAACGGTGGAAACATAGTCTTGTTGGTAGCATCTATTGCAACACTGAGAATCATCTTTAGTTTTCATATCAAACAAAAAATTGAAAAAGTGACTACTATATTTTCCATGTTTGGCACTACAAAAAATAGAAATCATAGTTTAAATGGAATATTTAGATGCTAAACAACCATAAAATGACGACAATGGGTGCAATGATTGAAACAATCAATATATGGATAGAGTGATGTGAATGACCAAGGCTCAACTATTGATTGATATCCTACTATAATGTGACTGAAAGTTCCCCCACAATGACTCCAAAATATTATTCGCATATATATTAGATTTTGACATTTATAATTTAGTCGACTCGCTCACCCCATATGTACATGATTGAAATAGTAGAGGTAGTCTCCAATGGGAACTTTCATTTCTATGTGCAAGAACTACATCTTTTACCAAATGAGGTTTATTTTGAAATGTGATTTGGGTTGCATAAATGAAAGAGACAATTATGAATAAGCAACAACTAAGAATTAACAACAACTTCTAGTTTATTGTCAAATTAAAGATATAAATCTCAAACCTAGAGTTTCATGCACCACATGTTGCATAAAAAATAATAAATATATGTAAATGACAGCAATAACTCATACATGAAAGCAAGCAATCAAAGTATCACACTTATCAGCAAGTGGATCATCAATTATATGCTTAGTGTAAGGAAATATGACAACAGAGATGGCAGTAGAAACAAAAAAATCTTGTCGTATTCACTTTGACCAGAGGATTGTGTCAACAATTATGGACTTGGAATGAAGGTTTGTGAGGTATATACCTGTTCCTCGAGCAAGATGTGCTCCTTTTATAAGAAACACACAGACTATTGTGAGAGGTGGCCTCCTAGTGTAGCACCACAGAGGAAAATTGGTGACATCCTCCTATCATAGTGGCAATGCCCACCTACGTAGTCTACATGGACCATTGATAACTCTTGTCGTTCTTTTAGAACTGACATGAAGGATTTCCCCCTTCGATGTCAACGTGCTAGAGCTGACTTGTTATCCCCTGTTGTCTCTCCCTTTTATGGGTAAGACTTTCTTTGCGCTCTCACGTTACCACCTTTGTGAGAGTATAACATTTATTAGCATTAGTTGTGTCTCCTGAAACCCTTGATTACACCCCCCCCTATATAGGAGGGCCAAGACCAGGGTTTCACACCCCCAAGTCAATGAAATTGAATGCTTTCATATTGTTAAACATATTGGAAATTAATGCACAACATGACGTCAACATCAATCATTGATTCAATCTTATTGATCATTAAACTGGATGATCCACATATTGAAGTGGTTGGTTTAGAATATGAACCGATCGGTTCACATTCTAAACCACTTGATCCATTTTCCAGTTCAACTAATGTTCATCCAACATTATTTAAGATGACTTGACACTTGAATAGCTTGACTCAACACTTGAGTTGGTCGACTCAAATTCTCAGTCAGCCAATGTTTTTTACATTAAATATCTAAGCACTTCAATGTTCAAGTTAAACCTTAATCGTGAGTAAGCTCCTATTCCATGTGTATCTTATGAGTGTGATCTTATGTGTATCTTATGTCCATAATTTACATTGGTAGTGAATGTCCATAACTAATTTTTGACATCACAAGTAATAAGCGATATCTAGAAACACATCATTGCTACCCAAATGATTAGAAAGTTGGAGAACATCTTCAACCAACAATCCATGATTATCTGATATCTAGATTGAATTCAAGGCATGGAAACTTCATCCTCTCAACATTCAATCTATGTTACTAGAACTAGAGAACACTATCTGAGATGCATTTGCACTCACATGTCATATATTGGTTCACATGAGTATGGCCATATGTTTCTCAGTCTCTTCTATCAAGTGGTTAGGATATCAAATCTAGTAGGAGGGACATATCTGATCTACATCACTCATAGTCATTCCCCATGTGTCATAATGCATCTCAGCATGAACTTTATTGTAACCATTATTTAAAGTCATGTTGGATGGTGTCAAAGTACATTGCATGACATGTGATGAATGTAGTGACTTCAATGTATAACAAAATCACTATCACTACAAGAGTTAATTCTAACTACCATTCAATGGTTTCCATTTATCACTCTCAAGGTGGGTCTGTATGGTACATTGTTCTCTAACACGTATCTCTTTGTTTAGTTTGATATCACATATCATAACTAATGAGATTTTTTCATCAACCAATACACACTCTAGTCTTATGTGTTATATTTGTATATTAGCTTCCAAAATAACATTTGACTCAGGACATAACAAAAATGTATGCACTCTTATCATACATATGATCTCACTATTTAGGTCTTCAACCTAAAGACATACGGCATCGAGTAACATCATTCATTAGACATTGATCATATCATACCATTATCACATAATTGAACAAACATACATATAAAGATTACCTTTATTATTAATCAAATCATTTACAAGATATGCCACTACAATCATCATAGATTGGTTTTCAGGGCATACATACCAACAAACTCCTACTTGCATTTAGAGCCAATCACCCATTAATTTATTCCCTAGTGATCTAACACCTTCATACTTATTTTGTGAAAGTTCTATTGTCAAGGGGTCAATAACATTGGTTTCAGTTGGTACTCTATAAATCTTCACATGTCCTTGTTGCATGATCTCTCGTATGAGATAGAACCACAATTGTATGTGCTTGGAACGCTGTGTGATCTAGGATTCTTAGATTATTCAATAGCTCCATTCTTGTCACATTACAGCTCTTCTACATCGTCGCTTGGAACCACCCCTAGTTCAATGATGAACTACTTGATCCAAATATCTTCCTTGTTGCATTGGAGGTAGTAATATCCTCAGCCTCTGTTGTCGAATCAAAAATTATTTCTTGTTTGGAACTCCTTAGCTTACAACTCTATTGTTAAGGCAAAACACAAATCAATATTGTGATCTAAATTCATTTTTATCAATTTGGAATCTTGTATCGGTGCAACCCTTTACCACCAATTCTTCCTCACCATCATATACATGGAACTAATCCTTAGTTCTTCTCAAGTACGTAAGCTTGTTCTTTGTGGTAGTCCAATGACTTTCATACGGATCTGAATGATAATTGCTAGTCATACTCAATGCATATGAGACACCAAGACAAGATCATAATATTGTGTAGATGATAGGTCCAATTGTAGATGCATATGGAATCTTACTCATGTACTCTGGTTCTCCACAAGAACTAGTACATTGAGCTCTAGAGATACCAACACCATGAGACATGGGTATTTTTCCTCTCATTGAGTTTTCCATGCTAAACCTTTTCAACACTTTATCATTGTATGTTCTATGACTTAGGCTAGGAAGCCTTCTTGATCTACTCTATAGAACTTATTGTTAGTATATTTGTTTAGTTGGGCTTAGGCCCACTATATTTTCCCTTGTCTCTATTTAACCCATGTACTCCTTGGCTCCTATATATAGGAGACCCGGTACTCTTATTTGTTTTACGGAATGAAACTAATTCTACATGGTATTAGAGCATGATGTCTTAACCCTAATCCTCCCTACTGCATTCTCTCCCCTACCCCTCTGTCTTTCTCCCTTTGTGATGACTACGACTGGCTTAGACGAACCGTCTGAAACAAACATGATTGATATTCCTTTATCCACTTCCGATCATCGAGGGACTTCCTTTGTTTCATAATTAATGGGATTGCCTTCGTTTTTCAGGAAGCGACCAGTGGAGTATTCTGCTTTGGAGTATTGCTGCTAGAAACCGTGAACTAGTGTTGATTGCTGCTATTCACTACTCGTGATTACCAAGATCCAAGCTATTTGTTTATTATCTTCTAAATCATGTGGTGGTGATGTTGAAGTAAATCAGCAATTCTATTCAATTTGCTAATCTACTTCGTGATTGCTGGTGTAGTTCTTTGTAAGATTGTCGGAAAAAAGACCCTGTGCTAATCTGTAAAACACCCAAAAAAAGTAAAAGCGGCAACCTTATTTTTCCTTCCTCTCCATGTGGTTCCCCTAATCCACATGGTAGAGTTCTTTTATTAAAAATTGGGGATTTATTTTTCATGTATCCTACTGTGCAATTAATCGGGTAGTGCTTTTCTTTTCTGTTTTCTTCTCCTATCGAGAACCATTCCGGTAGTGCCAATCCAATTTCTACCGAGATTCCATTCTGGTAGTATTTTTTTTTCTTTTTTTTTCATTCTTCGTATCGTGCTACATTTTGATACCTTTATTTTGTTTGTACCGTGCTACATTCTGGTATTTTTCTTTCTATTTGTATTGTGCCATTATATCTGATACTTTACTTGCTTCATCATGGGTGACTCTTCCAAGCCAACTATTATTTATAACGATATGTCGCACATATCTCCTGTTAAACTTAATGATGAAAATTTTCTTCTATGGATGAACGTTGACCAAACGTTCTTGGAGTCCCGTGGTAAACTCAAATTTATCACTGATGACTCACCGGCAACTCCTGATGATGCTTGGGTGATGGGTAACAGTCAAGTTCTCTCATGGCTCTAGGCATGCATGATCTAGAGGTGGCGGTAAAGTACATGTGGCACCATAATGCCAAGACTATGTGGGAGGAGATGAAATAGTTCTTCACTCAAGAAGACAATTGCCTGCGTATGTATAACATCATGGATAAGATCTTCTCCTAACAACAAGGAGATCGTCCCTTGTCCAAGTACTTTGATGCCATGAAGGCCCTGGCAAACCAACTCAACTTCTTCTCTCTGACAAAGTCTGTTGAAGTCACCGAGGAGCAGGAGACTCTTCTGACTGGTCGCTTCCTCAACGGGCTTCATCCTCGGGGATCAGTCTATCACAATGATGCTATGCCTTAGACCTACTTCAAGAGGCCAACATGGTCGAAGCCAAACCAGTCTCTACCCCCATGGACTATCATATGAAGCCTATACATGAAAGAGAACTCTTTTCTGATCCTGAGAAGTAAAAAACAAGTTGTAGTAGATCACTCCAGCACAGAGGCAGAATATCGAGCTATGGCTCATGCATGTTGTGATCTACAGTGGGTTTGGTCCAACTTGATTGAGTTTGAAAAGGGATTCCAAACTCAGTCAAGATGGACCGAACCCATTGTAGATCACAACATGCATGAGCCATAGCTCGATATTCTGCCTCTGTGCTGGAGAGAGATACTACAACTTGTTTTTTACTTCTCCAGGAAACTGGGTGAGTGCCCAACATGACACAATATCCTGAAGTAGATTGTCGGTCTTTAGAATCACCAGCCCAATCTGCATTTGCATATCCAAAGATAGATATTACCTTGGACTTAGGTTATTTCTAGAGCAATCCTCGTCCTAGAGCACTCTTGAGATAGTGAAGAATGTGTTGCACACTAGACCAGGGGTCCTGAAGTGGTGCACTCATGTGTTGGAGGAGATGAAATAGTTCTTCACTCAAGAAAACAATTTCTTGTGTATGTATAACATCATGGATAAGATCTTCTCCAAACAATAAGGAGATCGACCCTTGTCCAAGTACTATGATGCCATGAAGGCCCTGGCAAACCAACTCAACTTTTTCTCTCCGATAAAGTCTACTGAAGTCACCAAGGAGCGGGAGACTCTTCTGACTGGCCACTTCCTCAACGGGCTTCATCCTTGCTTTACGGCGGTCGGACAACTACTCCTTGTTCATGCAATCCTTTCATCTATGGACCAGGCATATGCACGCCTGGATCAATCTGAGATGCTTGCTCCTCACATCTCTCCCACTACTACATCTAAACCTTCACCGACAATGGCTGCGGGGGCCAGAGGCCATGGTCGTGGGCGAGGCCAACGACCAAAATGCACTTATTGTGGCGTATTGGGCCACACCAAAGACGTATGTCATTCAAAGCATGGTTATACAACACACTATGGGAGAGGACGTGGCAGGGGACCTACTCATGTTGCTCAAGCACCTGCCAACATCGACCAAGCACCTACCCGCATCAGTGAAGCATATGCTCTGATAAATGGTCATACACCTCCTACACCACATGCATCCTCTCAAAATTTGCATGTCTCATTATCTAATGAGGAGTAAAAGCACCTTCTTCAAGCTGCCCAATATTATGGGGACTCGCCCCTCCACAACAACATTACCACTTCTGCCTCTTCCGATTGGAAAGTTGGAGATTTACCTACTGCTTGTTCTTCTGCCAACCTAGCCACTACTTCTTAAGGTAATTTTGGAGCATCCATGCTTGATTCCAGTTCTAATTGGATTATGGATTCAGGTGAGACACAACATATGACCGGTATGCCCCATCTTCTAACCACATATGATTCATTTATACCTCACTCCTCTGTCACCATGGCAGATGGGTCAATTAAACAAGTAACCAAGTGTGGAACTATTCCTATATCTTCAAAAATCAAGTTGACTGCTGTCCATTTTGTCCCAAACTTTCCATACAACATGATGTCTGTAGCAAAAACTGTTGATTCTCTCAAATGTTTTGTAACTTTTGGTCCATTTGGTTTTATTTTATAGCATTGGAGGAATTTGACGATGATTGGGCAGGGAATACGCTCTGGTGATCTCTACTACTTCTCAACCCCACCCTCTGGCCTACCACAAGCTCTTCTTGCCTCCACACCACTTCAACTACATTTACGTCATGGCCATTTACCTTTAGAAAAGATGAAACTATTAGATAGTTCTTTATCTTCCTGTCGTTCCATTCAATGTAATGCCTGTCAGATGGGAAAACACCATCGTGTGTCCTTTCCCACCCATATTAGTAAACAATCATCTCGAATGTTTGACTTAGTTCATACTGATGTGTGTGGTCCATTCAGAACTACTAGTTATAATGGTTATAGCTATTTTATTACATTTGTGGATGATTTTACAAGAATGACATGGCTTT
This sequence comes from Alisma plantago-aquatica, assembly GCA_963693085.1. Lineage (NCBI taxonomy): Eukaryota > Viridiplantae > Streptophyta > Magnoliopsida > Alismatales > Alismataceae > Alisma > Alisma plantago-aquatica. The sequence continues at coordinate 672,132,111 of OY856409.1, read as the reverse complement.
ACTTACTTCAAACTCGTGATGAAGTATTTACATTGATTTGTGGGTTTTACAAGTTGGTTTTGGTTCAATTTTCAACTTCTATTAAGATTCTTTGAACTGACAACGCCCTTAAATATACCCAAAAGGATGTCGCCTCCTTTTGTCGTGACGTAGGGATGATCCATCAACGCTCATGCGCATACTCTCCACAACAAAATGGCATTGCCGAGCATAAAAATCGTCATTTACTTAACATTACACGCTCTCTTCTCATTCATGCCAATTCTCCTAAGTCTTTCTGGTCTGATGTTGTCCTCACTGCTTGCTTTCTTATCAATTGTCAACCTTCCTCGGTTCTTTAAAAGCGCACTCCATTTTCCATTATTTACCCTCAAACTGCACCGTTCCCTCTACCACCTCGAGTGTTTGGTTGTGTCGCCTTCATTCATAATTTTGATCCCAAGGCTGACAAGCTTTCTCCCCGAGCTATTCAAATGGTATTTCATGGTTATCCTTTTTCTCAAAAAGGATACAAGTGTCGTGAACCTAACTCTGGCAAAATCTATATCTCTACAGATGTTACCTTTTATGAGGATGAAATGTTCTTTTTATCATCCTCAACCCCCATTGATCATACTTATACTATAGTCTCATTGCCCGATCCATTCATCCCTCCAACACCACCATCCACAACACTAAACCAACGCATGGAAGATGAGTCACCAGCAGCATCTACATCATCATCGTCAGTTCTAGACCGATCCAATCTACCAGTTGCACTACGCAAAGGTATACTCTCTTGCACTATCAAACATCCTATTTCCAGCACTTGTTGTTTATCACGTCTTTCTTCTACTGCATCATCTTTTTCTACTGCCCTAGACACAGCATATGTTCCTAAGTTTCCAACAGATGCTCTATGCCATCCTAGATGGAAAACTTCCATGATGGAAGAAATGCAGGCTCTCTACTACAACAAGACATGGGATCTTGTGACCCCACCGGTAGGAAAAAATATTGTAGGTTGTCGATGGGTTTTCTCTATAAAGCATAAGTCAGATGTCTCTATTTAACGACTCAAGGCGAGCCTAGTTGCCAAAGGATTCACCCAAACCTTTGGCATAGATTACTTTGAGACATTCTCTCCCATGACAAGGATTGGATCTGTCTGCATACTAATTTCCCTTGCATCTTACCTTGACTAGCCTTTGTACCAACTCGACATCAGGAATGCATTTCTTCACGGAGATCTCCTAGAGGAAGTCTACATGCAGCAACCACCCAGTTTCATTGTTGTGGGGGCATCTTCTAATAAAGTATGTTGTCTCATACGATCTCTCTACAGCCTCAAGCAGTCTCCAAGGGCCTGGTTCAACAAGTTAAGTGATGTTGTAACACAGCTTAACTTTCAGAGATCAGCCACAGATCACTCCTTTTTCTTTTCCAAGTCCTCCAAAGGCCATGTTCTTATTGTTGTCTATGTGGATGACATCATCATCATAGGCGACGATGTGATGGGGATATCTAATCTCAAGCAGTCTTTGCATGCAAATTTCCATACAAAAGACTTGGGCACCTTGTGATACTTTCTCAAATTTGAAGTTCTCCGCTCATCCTCAGGGATCAATCTATCACAACGACGCTATGCCATGGACCTACTTCAAGAGGCCAACATGGTCGAAGCCAAACCAGTCTCTACCCCCATGGACTATCATATGAAGCCTATACATGAAAGGGAACTCTTTTCTTATCCTGAGAAGTATCACCGTATAGTTGGGAAACTAATTTACTTGACTATTACTCGAACAGATATTACTTATGTTGTGGGAGTAGTTAGCCAACACATGAGTGCACCACTCTAGGACCACAGGTCCAGTGTGCAATGCATTCTTCACTATCTCAAGAGTGCTCCAAGACAAGGATTACTCTATAAATGACCTAAGTCCAAGGTAATCTCTATCTTTGGATATGCATATGCAGATTGGGCTGGTGATTCTAAAGATCGACGATCTACTTCTGGATATTACGTCATGTTGGGCACTCACCCAATTTCCTAGAGAAGTAAAAAACAAGTTGTAGTAGCTCGCTCTAGCATAGAGGTAGGATATCAAGCTATGGCTAATGCATGTTGTGATCTACAGTGGGTTCGGTCCGTCATGACTGAGTTTGGAATCCCTTTTCAAACTCCAGCTACTTTGTATTGTGAAAACCATGCAGATATACACATAGCGAATAATCCAGTCTTCGACGAGCGTACAAAACACATTGAGGTTGACTGTCATTTTGTGTGAGATCTGGTCAAAGCCAAGCTGATCATCACTCCTCACATTAGGATAGGTGATCTAGTTGCAGACATACTTATAAAAACTCTTCGTCCTTCTTTATTCAAGTATATGAGTGTCAAGTTGGGACTCTATAATGTTTACTCTCAAACTTGAGGGGGTGTCTTAGTATATTTTATTAGTTGGGCTTAGGCCCATTGTATTTTCCCTTGTCTCTATTTAACCCATGTACTCCATGGCTCCTATATATAGGAGACCCAATACTCTTATTTGTTTTAATAAAAAGAAACTAATTCTACACTTATCTTTCTAAGATATAGGATGCTTTGCCTAAGTCCTTCAAAGAGAATGTATTTCCCAATGACCATCCTAAATCACACGTCCAAAAGAAAGCTAATCTAGAGTAGTCAGACTTCTTAAATTTGTAACCCAACTTCTTAGGCCCCAACAACTATTATATAGGGTCTGATGTAGTAATCAGGTTTGATACACAGGTACAAGTGTGGTAAATACTAAGAACATAACATCTTATCTCAGTTGCACCAACCAAGAAGGGTAGGTTTAAAAGGTGTTCCTAACAGAATGATATTACTTCAAACAAACAAAATAAGTAAAGAAAGTAAGATAAAGAAAGAAACTAAGAGAACAAACTTAAACAAACATGTGGTAACTAGATATTGATGGAAACTTGGATTGGGTTTCGTCTACTAAGATCTCTCCCCAACATACAATATTCACACCCTTTGATACCCTTAGAAACATTACAAGCACTCATCACATGTGTACATTCCCTCCTCTCTCAAGCTTTAGGATACATCTAGATTGTAAGGTTGCCTCTCTCTCGAGATGGCAAACAAACAATCACAAAATCTCTATATGATCATTAACTTTAACATTTCAACACTCACATGCATTCATGTTACTCTAAAACACATAGATAAGGTTAGTGTTACTCTTTAGAGACATTAAAAATCAAATATCACAAGTTGGTAGCTAATGATACAAGTGAAGCATTAAGACCAAGAGAATGGAGATAATCTTTTCTAATATTATATGTATTCAAATAGATGTGAGTATATACATGTTGAGGGGGCCTTAGTGGCTTCCCCCAACCCAAGCAATGAGGTTAACCACTCACGTTGGTGAGTAGAATTATGGGTTTACAAAGTTGAAGATACATCAAGATATGTAAAAGGAAGGATGAACAACATAGAGGGGAATGAAAGATCTAAAGGATCAGGGAAGACGATACACCAACAATACTCCAATAGATCTAGATTTGGTGTAGGTGTAGTGGATGGAAACTCCTTCTCTTAAAGAAGTTGATGGTAGATCTTCTCTCTCCTTGAACCTTTGTATTTGGAGATTCAAGATGGATGGATAGGCAGATGGGTGAGTGTAGAATGTGGTAGCACTTCATTATCTTTTGATGATGTGACCCCCTTGATAAGGGTGAAGTTAGGGTCTATTTATAGGCATGCATAACTGACTTAAGAGGCCCAAGAGTTCATAGGAAGTTATTCCACTACAGGGGTAGCATAAGTTCTCAGGTCATAGAGGCAGTAGGTTCAACGACTGTTAGGGACATCATGGTGGCTTCAATCACAGAAGCGGTCAGGTCAAGCGACTAATGGGGATTCTGCTTCTTCAACTACAAAGAGGGTGGATGGCCAGCGGCCGTAGAGGTGATTCACATGCTTCAGTCACATAGGAATTGTTCTTTGTTGGTCGCTAGGAATATTGCTTTGTCGTCTGTAAAGAATGTTGATGACTCAAAAACCACTATAGTGGCTCAATCATTAATCACTGAAGCTTTATGACCTATTTAGAATATGGTGAGAGTAGGGAGTCCAGTGTCATCAATGACAAGAATTATCTATATAAAGTACGGTAAATGTGACAAAATGAGAGAAAATATGCAAGCTAATCACAAAAAGATGGAAGTTATCAACTCTCCCAAACTTAGAATATAGCCTATCCTCAGGCTAATAGATATAATTAATGCATCGAGTGAAGATCTATAATTGTTTTTTATTAAATAAACACACCACTACAAAATTATTCCATCCTTGTAGCAAAACATTTGTGACATGCTTGGTCCACTTACTGAGATCATATTCCCTCCCTACTCTTACCAAAAGGAATTGAGAGGATAGAATTGTACCTCTCACTCCTGTTTATAACTCCTCCCCCAAACTAATCATGCATTCCATCCTGGAGTGTCAAAGATCAAGGTTTAGATCTAAACAAGCTTGCCTTATTGTTGTTGATGTTCAACAACTCCTTGTTTATATTGTAGTAGCATGTGAGCATAACCTCCTTGAAGTGTGTGATAACGTTCATGTTGTAGGCTTTCAACTTTTGCATCCCTTAGGGCCAGGGTTGTCATCCATGCCAATAGTATAAACCATAGTTATTAGAAAAAGTCATCTGCTAGGGACTTCTATGACAGAATTGCATCTTCTTAAAGTCTTTGGTCTTAACATATTTGTACCCCTTGTTGTGTTTGTGGGTCATTTTGATTATCCCTTCCATGCATGTTACTTCTTTTTCTTCAGTAGGTGTCTTCGATGTAGTCATGCTAGTGTATTTGCTCAGTGTGAAGGATGAATCTGAGCTATTATATAGAATTTTTGTCCTCACCTTAACGTTGACTACAAGAAGGGTCCAGTGATTATCATGGAGTATTGCTAGGAATATTAAATCAAGAAGAGATTCCATCATTCGTCATTGTAGGAGTTCTTTTTCTCTTGACTTCTTGTCTTTTAATATGTCATCAATGAGCAAGAAGTAGGCCATATGCACATGAGGCATATTATCACCTAGTAGGGATTGATATGTAGACATGACATCTACTGCTAGGTATCCCCCTATCTTTAGCATTTCATGGAGGTCATCTTTAATCACACAAATTCCATCCAGTTCAAAAAAAACTTCCCCCACAGTGTCACCTTCATTTAGCCACTCCATTATCAACATCAATGAATCCTGAGATAGATCTTCACAGGCCCATCTATCAAAGTTATGGAAAATTGGTTCTATGGCCCCTATCAGCCCATCTGGTCAGACTTCCAACATATCATCTTCAATGATCTCTCATCTTCTGGTTGATTAGTAGGTCCCTCTTCTTCTTTTTATTCTATGGGGGTGTCTTTTAGCTTTTAAATAGTCTGAGGGTGTTGCTACTTATTTTGTGTGGTGTTGCTTGGTTGGTTGTCAGGTACCCACCCTTCCTTCCAAGTAGATGCTCGAGTTGGCTTAGTAGGGTCGATCCACAAAGACTATAACTATTTTCTTCATGGCTTTTTTTCTAGTAGAGGAACTCTTGTATATAGCCTTTGTAGCACAATGTCAATAGGCATTGCAGGGTTTTTGAAGAGGCGCCAATCATATATGACTTTCATAGCATAGGTGTCACACAAACCATGCAGGTCTTCAAGAAAGAGATCTTCTATTAGAATATCCGTGTTCATTCCTTTCGTCATTCTAAGTACAATGAAGGTGCAATCTCATGTTTCCTCTTGTCATTGAGGATCATTTGGTGGTGATCGAGAAGTTTTTCCAAATTGCCTTATGACTGCTGCATTCCCCTTGTATAGCTTAGCTTGTTGAAGACAGATTGACACTTTCAAGATATCTTGTGCTTCCTTGTTATTAAAAATAGAGATGTGTTAGGAAGCTCTGTGACATAGTAGTTATAGACAGTGATGTGGAAATCATATAGATTTGCCACAATCAGTGCCCAGTGCTTGATGGTCCTAACGGGAAATGTAATAAAATATGTTTTTACCCTCTCCACAACATCCTGGAGCTCTTTGACCACTTTTGACTTTTTTTTCTTCTTCATACAACATTCTTGCCAGGTCTATTGTGCCATTTTATACTGCTTGTCTCTTATTAGGATGGAGGAATTCTTCAAGAAGTGTTGCACAAAGCATCTTGAATGGTTGTTTATGCACCCATGCTCATTTTAGGAATATTCCTCTAAAATTTACCCTGTTCAAAGACCTCCCTTTGTTGTGGCAAAGGATATCTGTGCCTGGATGGTTTTCATCAAGGGGATCATCTAGGTCATGGACATATCTATAGGTCATTTCCATTTTGAACAGCTTGCATGGAAGTGGAGGTGTTGTAGCTATTTGGTGATGCTCTTTAGGTTGTTTTTGTTCTCTTTCTGGTGTGTCGATGAAGAATGATGCTATACCACCTTCATCATCATCTGATGTTCCTTCTCTAGTTATTTGTATGGATGAGGTTGGGACAGGAGTGACATTCTGAGAGATAAGATTAGGACCTTTAGTATTCCTCCTTCGATCTATTTCTACTTTGTCTTAAACTATAGTTGCAATAACAGGCCCATCTCTAAATTGTTCTACATTTGGTGGAGTTGCAAGTGCTTCTTCTTTGAGCGTTGCTATGGTGGAGACCATCTTGACATCATACATGACATCATTGTATTTATTATGGACATGCTCTTGAAGGTAAATGTAACAAGGTCCATGTTATGTTCATTTCTGCCAGGTATTTATTGATTCTTGCAATGTCACAAGACGTTGATATTTTAGCACTTGCTTCTCCTCACCAATGGTAGCTCTTGTTGTTATATTAGATTCTCTTCATCCTCTATGGGTTGAGAGTTTAAGTCAAACTCTTATATGATATTGTTTGTTCCCTTGACAGCCTCTGGCTCCTCAAGACGTGGTTGCTTCTTTTGCTTGGTAGCCTCTTCTGATTGGCCTTTATGTACATTCACACTCTCTTTGATGTGTGATGGTGGTACAGTTGTTTGTTCATCCCCCTTTTGTTCCTCATCATTTGAGGGGGTAGAATATGCTCAGGTTGGTGAGGGGTTGGTTTTGGTTTTATGTGAAGATGCTTTCCTGGCCTTCCATTCCTTCAAATTTTTATACTCCTTCTACATCTCTCTCATTGCTTCTTCGTATCCTCAACACATCATCTCTTTCACAATGTGCATTATTTCCCTTTCTTTATTGAGGCCTACCATCTCTTATGACATTGTCTTGATGGCTTGTAGCACCTCACATTAGTGGAAGAGCATGTTAGTCATTAATTCCAGGAGGTCGGTGGTCCTCTCATCTATCTTTTATACATGTGGTGTTAGTTCTTGTAGACTATTAGAAAAGAAATGTTCTTGTGAAGAATAGTTGTACACATGTTGGAAGAGAGAATCGACTCAACACCCCAATTTTTCCCGGAATGTCAGGATTCATTGGTTTTGTTGTCTTTCTTCAACTCTCCTTATAGTTGTCATTGGCAGATATGATGATGCAACGGGCTATTCTTGTTTAGAGGAAGACTTTTAGTCCTTTTTTTGGCTACACAGGTTCTTTTGTGTGCCTTTGCTCTCCGTATTCATTGCTTGTTCATCACTCGATTCTTTAGGATGACCTGGAATCATAGGTAGTGTGTCATTTTTTGGATGGATTGAGGTTGACTGCTTTGAGTTCTTAGGATAGTGGCCTTGGTCTTTTTTAGTTTCTTTATTATGCTTTAGTTCATCTATAGGGGTACTCATATTGTCACCCATCTCAATGATTGGTCCCTCTTGTATTCTTCTTGTAATTGATGGGGAAGGTGGCGCATTATGAATCCCTTCATTCTCGTTAGTTTTTTTATCCTTGAAGTGTGGTTGTTTTCCAGTGTGTACCTTGCTTGACAGAATATTTGATGCCTCAGCCTTACATTTTTGGATTGCTAATTTCTTTCTCTTCTATGGCCTTTGTTGTTCCTCCTCTTCTGGTTGATCCTCTACATCTTGGATTCTAAGAGGTAATTTGGGGTCTACACACCTCTTGATAGCACTAGAGTGCATTTCGTTCACTTCATCTATGTTGGCTCATAGTTTATTGACATCGTAGTATGTCATTTCTGGGCGGGAAAGTAGCAGTTTGGAATTTTTTACTTATAGAATAGCTTGTCACCTCTTTGTACTAGTATTCATGCACTTATCAGATATTTGACATCTGTCTTTGTGTATCATTTGGTCAATTCTTGCTACATCAGCCTCTCAACACCCAGAATGGAGGCTGCTATGATTGTAGTCTGACCCCCCCATCATGCAGTAATCCTTCATCCTTTGTTTGATGTCATGATCAGCTGCTATGGATAGTCTATCAATTAGAATTTTCTCAATGCTAACTGGTCAGTTCTTTATCATTGACCATTTTACAAAATCTCCCCCCTTAATGGACTCCCTATTTCTGATCGGGTGTGCATGGTGTTGGCCAAAATTTTCTATATTATTCTAATAAAGCAAGAGTTATTTGAGTCTTCTTTGACTTCCCCAGGTTGTGCTTGTCTTCCCCAGTCAACTCCTCCCACATCCTATGGCTACTAAACCTAAATGTATCATTATCACCTTTTTTCACTCAGTAGGTGCCTACTTCCTTGTCAATGTTGGTGAACAACTGATTTAGAAATCTTTTAGAAATGTAGTGACCCTTTCCTCCTATTCTAACTGATAGTTTATACCCTCTCCCCTACTTTGTTCTTTTATTGTCCTTTGATAGGGATTCTTATGAATGAAGACATGAATTTTGTTGTCATTTCTGTATAGGAATTCTAGGCTTCTAGGCATAGCACACTCAAGTTTTCTCCCTCTAAGAATTCTAAGAGCCCCAACTTCCTAAGGTCATCATGGTCTGTATACCTTGTTGGCCTAAATTGCTTTGTTGTTTTGAATAGGTAGTACATTGCTTGATGTTCTTTGTCCCTCAGTTTGAACATTTTTCCTTGGTCCTCATAGGTTACTGCCTTGTCTAATACCACAACTGTGCATGTTGGGGAGCTCACTGCACCCTGCTTATGAGATTTTGCCTTGGTGGTGACTGTTATTTTCTTTTCCTTTTCTACCACTTCCCCCAGGTCTGATGCTTTCCACTTTCTTATCCTCCTTAATTCGTCCTATGATGGTTGGTACTCTGATTTATTCCTCACCTGAGTACTTTGTTACTCATCCTCATGTTCAGGTTCTTTGTTTTCCAACAATATTTCATATTGTTCTTTTCGTAGTAGCATTTGCGTCTTATTTGTGTTATATAGATCAGGGCGCATTTCCAAATATGTATCGATCTCCTAGATGGCTTCTTCTAGACCTTCCAATGAGGTGATCTTCCTTTACAGTGAGTCTAAAGTTGTGGACGATTGTGCGGTCTGCATAAAAAGTTAATTCATCAATAAAATATTTGTGCTCCTCTAACACTTTAACTTATTGAATAGGGCATGTAGAAGCAAAAACTTGAATTATCGTGGCAATGTACGATTAGGATAGTTATATGCAAATTGTAGTTATACAATGTGGTTGTTTGGATATGCATTAGTGAGGTAGCGGTCGTAGAGGTATCAGTGACTGAAGAGAAATAGGCATGGTCAGCGACTGCATGGATATGCAAATTCAGTCTTCAATAGTCGTTGAGTGAAAAATGAAGGAAAAGGTTCAAAAGTTTTGTGATGGTAGGGTTATCAGTAACCAAAAAAAACCTCAATGACCAAATGAAAACTCAGTGAACATACGGCCAAATGAAACTTTAGTGACTGAATGGAAATAAAACATGAGTGTTCATACAGATCGAATGAATTATATGCAATTGAAGGAGAAAAAGAAAGTAAGGAAGGGTTTGGATCTGAAAATCTCAATGGTCACAAGGGAATCACAGTGTTTGAATATTGCATCATAGGGTAACCCAAGACCTTGCAATCGTTGAAGATAAGATGGTGCTTCCCTGTTACTTTGGGTTAGTAAAGCGACGTCGATAATCATGGAAAAAGGTCCAATGTCAGTAGCAGTCACAACGGTATGTGGAGTTCGAGAAAGAAAATGTCAGGTTATAGGGTGAAGAACCTTTTTTATCGTCAGGGAGGTGTCATATGAAGATGAAAAGGGAAAATGGTGGGTGAAAATGAGTTACCTTAGGTTGGAGAAAGGGGATGAGGAAAGTCAAGATTTCTTTACTAGTTGTTGTCGTTGTCGGCATGTCTCGATCAATGGCAGCAAAGATAGTAGTGTCGCTGTCAACTCTGGTTCATCTTCTTTCTTCTTTTTCCTCTTTGACCACTCCATAGACGCTAGGGATTTGTTTCAGATGATGAAGCTATGAAATATATTATAAGGCGAGAGAGCAGGGCTTTATTTATAAACTCCTTAGGTCACATGGGATTCAAACTTCTGCGATCACAGAGGGTTTTAATGTTCTACAGTCGCAGACATCATTGACTTATATCAGGTCATGATAGTTTAGAAAATCCTAGCAACTGAATGAAATTTTACTTATCCTCTATGATTGTTAGGGTTACCTAAACTTCAGCGACCGGTGAGATTTTTAGTTATAACAAATTTTACTAGAGTATTGATTGGATATTTTCAAGCAAAAACTAAGAAACTAGAGAGATAGCTTCTAAGGCTAACTCAGAATTAAGATTAAAACTAATGGTGAAAGAAGTATAATTGTCTAGAAGAAGAAATTAAAATAATTAAAAGTTAAAAGAATCATAAATTGCACTTGGGTTGCTCCCCTAGAAGCATTGAGTTATAGTCTTTTACTTGACTCTTTTATGTAGTTTCTCAGGGCTCCCCTATTGGCGTTAGATGTGGCTCCTCTAAGTCCAGTTAGGCTCTCCGTATGAAATCTTCATCCTCATAACACATTTTTACTCTATGTCTATTCACCTTAAAAGTACCATTATTTTCACTAATAATTTCATTACCCCATATGGGTAGATCTTAACTACTGTGAAAGGACCAGAACACCTAGACTTGTGCTTTCCTAGGAATAAGCCAATCCTTGAGTTAAAAAAAAAAGACTTTGACCCCTTCTGACACGCCCTTATTATTTATGTGGGAATCATGTCACACCTTTGTTCTCTACTTGTAAATACGAGCATTTTTGTAGGCATGTAACTTAAGTTCCTCAAGCTCATGCAGCTACAAATATCACTTCTTCCCTGCCTTACCAAGATCCATATTCAAACACTTGAGGGCCCAAAGGGCTCTATTCTCTAGTTCCAATGGTAAATGGTATGACTTTCCATAGATGAGCCTATAGGGAGTGGTCCTTATTGGTGTCATGTGTGTAGTATGGTAGGCCCATAGTGCATCATCAAGTTTCATGGACCAATATTTGCAGGTCCTACCAATAGTTTTCTCTAAAATCTGCTTAATCTTCGTATCAGACACCTCAACTTGGCCTAACATCTATGGGTGGTAAGATGTTTCAACTTTATGTTTAACTGCACATTTCTTTAACCTCGATTAAAATTGTCTTTCTCCAAAGTGGGATCCTCCATCACTAATGACAATGTGTGGGACCCTAAATCTTGGGAAGATAGTTTTCTCAAATAATTTCACAATAGCATTGGAGTCACAAGTAGGGGTTGCAACAGATTCCACCCATTTGGAAACATAGTCTACAGTGACAAGGATTTACATGTTGCCTTTAGAGGGGGAAGGGTCTCATGTAGTCTATTCCCCAGATGTCAAAAATTTCCACCTCCACCCAATCTAACATTGGCATCTCACTTCTCTTGGTGATGTTTACTAGCTAGCAGTCACTCTTTACAAGATTTGACAAAAGCCATATTATCTTTAAAGAGAGTAGGCCAATAAAGACCTGTCAATAGGACCTTAGCCACTATTCTTTCTCCTCCATGGTGTCCCCTGTAGGGCGAAGAATGGCACTACTTAAGAATTTTTGGTACTTCCTCTTCCACCACACATTGGTGATACAGGTTTACAAAACATCTTTTAAACAAAAGGGGATCATCCCAGTAGTAGTTCTTCAAATCTAAAATTATCTTCTTCTTTTGGTTGTATGTTATTTTAGGAGGAAGTTGATGGCAAGACAAATAGTTACAAATATCAATGAACCAAGGCATATCAGGTTCAACTGACTTGGCGATCATTAGAAATTCATCTACATAATTGTTGTTAACTAGCATCTGCCTCTCATCTGTGACCATGATCCTTGAGAAGTGGTCAACAACTACAGTCTTTTTTCCCTTCTTATCAATGATCTCATGATCAAACTCTTGCAACAACAAAGCCCATATTAACAACCTTAGCTTTTCATCTTTCTTTTGCATTAGGTACTATATTGCCCCATGGTATGTATGAACCTTCAAACACTATTTCCAACATTTCTTATTCCATGGTTGTGTAATTGACTTGAGCTTCATCAAGAGTTTGAATGGTGTAATAGATTACATGATGCTTCGTACCCTTCCTTTACCCAAGAATGGCCCCAATGGCATAAACTAGTGTTGTACATGATTTGAAATGGGAGCTTCCAATCTGTGGCTTTCAGGATAGGGATAGTAGTTCAAGCATTTTTTAGGATATTAAATTCTTCAAGGCACTTATCAAAAAATTCAAACTCTGCATCATTTACCAATAGGTTAGATAAGGGCTTGGCTATTTTAGAGAAGTCTTTAATAAATCCTCAATAATACCCAACATGTCCCAGTAAACTTCTCACTCCAGTTACTAATTTTGGATGTGGGATTGTGGATATAGCCTTAATTTTGCTCAGATCAACTTCTATTCCTTTCTATGAGATTTATGCCCCAACACTATATTGTTTTGTACCATGAAATGGCACTTTTCCCAATTTAAGACTAGGCGTTTCTCTTCACAATGTTGCAAAACTAGGGAGAAATTCTTGTGAAATTCATTGAAGTTTGTTCCGTATACATAGAAGTCGTCCATAAAAAATTTCATTATATCTTCCAGAAAGTCTAAAAACATAGAAATATTGCACTCTGGAAATTAGTCAGTGTATTGCACAATCCAAATAGCATTCTTAGAAATGCATAGGTATCATATATATAGGTAAAACTAGTCTTTTCATGATCATCCTGGTGGATTAGCACTTGGTAAAATCTCGAATATCCATCCAGAAAGCATAAATATGCATGATATTCCAGTTTTACTAGGACGTGATCAATAAAGGGTAAAGGAAAATGGTCCTTCCTTGTAGCAGCATTTAGTTTTTGGTAATCTATACACATACACCAACCTGTTACAGTTCGCGTGGCTACTTCATCTCCATTTTCACCCCTTGCAACAGTCATCCCCTCTTTTTGGGTACAACATGATTGGGTTGACCCAATTTCTATATCTTATAGGATATATGATTCTAGTGTCTCACAACTTGATTATTTCCTTCTTAACAACCTCGTTGAGCATTTGATTCAACTTCCTCATTGGTTGGGATATAGGCTTGGCAATGTCTTCCAAGTTTATGCAGTAAATGCAGAGGGTTGGGCTCAGACCCTTGATATCATCTACTAAATATCCTATTGCCTTCCTATGTTGCTTGAGTTTGTTTATCAAATTCTCCTCTTGATCTTATTTCATAGTGGAGTTTGTAATAATGAGATTCATTTCCTCTTCATCTAGAAACTTGTATTTCAAGCCTTCAGGTAATTGCTTTATCTCAAGCTTGGTTTTGGTGTAGCTTTCTCTTTCGACATTTTTCTAATGAAGCATACTTCACAGTTTCCATAGTACCTTCTTCATTAATGAAATCTTCTTCCTATTGGTGTAGATAGCCCAAAATATCCACTACTTTAAGATCTTCTGAATTGAGGTCTAGGTTATTCAAAGCTCACATGAGTAGATTGACAGTGACATTGACCTCTTCTACCTCCTCACAATAATGGGTATAACTATCCATGAAATACACTGACTCAAATAGAGATGGTCCTCTGATAGAATCATGAACATGAAAATTGATATGATTTTTTCCAACTCTGAGAGTAATGATTCCTTCTTCCACGTCAATCAGGGCTCTACCTGTGGCAAGGAAGGGTCTTCCAAATATCATTGAACATGTCGGGTCCTCTTTGGTGTCGATCACTACTATGTCGCAAGGCATAAAGAATCACCCAATGTGAATTGGGACATCTTCCACTATCCCCACAGGCTTGGTAAAAGTGTAATTAGCCAACTCAATCCTCATTCTAGTATTACCATGTCTGTTAGTCCAAGCCTTTGGGCTAAGGAGAGAGGCATTAGACTTATGCTCACCCCTAGATCAGCCAACCCTTTTCCTTCTACATTATCTCCAACATTGGAAGGGATAGTAAACACCCCAAGATCTTTCTTATTTGTAGGTAATTTAGCTTGGATAAAGGCACATGACATCTTGGCAAACTGCACTGCCTCTATATGATCTCCCCTTCTCCTTTTTGTGATAAGATTCTTGAAGAACTTTGCATATGTGGGCATCTCCTCAAAAGCATTCAGGAAATGGATGTCTAGGTGTAGCTTTATCACAACCCCATGAACTTCTCATATCTTTTCTTGAGATGTTATTTAATCAATTTATAAGGGAAGGGAACTCTTGGGGCATAGGGCTTTCTTTGCATAAAAATTTCTTCAGTAAGGTTTGGTTTCTTAGTCTTACACTTTTATTTTCCTAGCCTTTTCCTTCACTCTTGTCCTTCTTTGCAGACACTTCCTTCTCATATTCCTCCTCTACTATAGTGGGTTTAGGTGGTGGTTTGGCGGCAGTCTCTCCTTCATGGTGAATTTCTTCTTGTTGTCCTTCCATGACTTTTCTTGAGCGAAGAGTATCCATCTTCACAGTCTCAGTGTTGGAAGGGATCTTTCCTTGAGGATTCTTTATGAGTTTAGAAAGTAGTGTGAGTTGTTGATCGATCAATTTTTGATGTGTTTGCTTGTCAGCCATTTGAGTTTGCATCGTGGTTAAGATGCCTGAGTTAGTGATGACACTTTGAGTGAGATAATCATTCATAGAAACATGTCTCTTCATGAAATCAAATAGCTGAGACATCATATCTGGTTGGTTATCAGTTTTGATTTGGCTTTGATCTTGGTTCTGCTAATTCATGTTCTTATTCTAATATTGGCCTTGACTTTGGCTATTGATTCTATTTTGCTGGTAAGTTGTAGTTTTGGTATACTGAGTCTGCCCTCCTCCTCTTCCAAATCCTGGAGGTAGATTAGATGAACTTCCCAATTGGTGATAATTCTCAATAGCATCTTTATTTCTAAAATTAAAACCAAGGTGATCTTGTCTTTTAAAACTTGCATAAGAGACATTCTCAGTTTCTTCCTCATCTTCACCTCCTTCATCATCCTCTGGTTGAATGTAGATGTAGTTATCTATGTAGTGCCCTCCATCACCATTGGTCATATATTTCATAACTTTCTTAGTCTTCACCTTGACTTTTACCTCAGTATCCTTCAATTGTTTGACATCAGAGCTATCTTTTGGATTTGTGAAGATATATTCTCTAGATTTTTAGTCTCAGTAGAGGATCCTTTAGCATTAGCCTTCTTTGTTGATCCCCTATCACTTCTTTTGTATTCCATACATGCTTGTAGTGCAGCCATGTTATCAATAATCAACATGGTCTTTCTTGGTTTCTTACTAAGGAAATCACTTCCAACGGCGACGTTTCAATGAATTTCACTCTGTGGGAGTTAACCCATTGTAAAATGTGGTCACAAGAAAACCCTTGTCATAATTATGATGAGGACAGACACTCTGATATTGTTGGAATTGTTCCCATGCTTCATGAAGATTCTCTTGAGTTTTTTGCATGAATCTAGTAATCTTTTCCTATTCCTGATGGTTTTCTCAATTGAATAGAACTTTGTGACAAAAGCATCGGCTAGAGGTCTCCATCTATTAATGGATCTATGAGGTAAGCTAAGATACTAGGTCAGATCCTTATCCTATAGAGAGAAGATGAATCCCTTGCATTATATAACTTCATGCGGTACTCTCCTTATCTTAATGGTGTCACAGATGTTGTTAAAGGCGTCAAGATGATGATACGGATTCTCATTGTTTGAGTTACCTCTGAAAGTTTTGTTTTTAATCATGGATATGATTACGGCTTTCAGCTCAAAATTCACAATATCATACCAAGGAAATAAGACGGGGCATCCAGACTCGTTAGCTCTATCTGGGGCCAGTTCTCTAAGGTAATGACCTTCTTCTTCCTCTTCCTCCCCATCTTCATCATCACGGTTATCATCATTGTGTTTGCAATGGTTTCTCCAGTGTTTCTCAATGAATACGGTGGTCATCATGGTGCCTTTCATTACTCTCTTCATCTTTGTAGCATTCTTCACACTTTTCTTCTCTATTATGGTGTCTTTCATATCACCCTTGTCTGGTTCCATCCAAGTGGTCGTCATCACGTTGAGACTCCATTACCGACAAAGTTTGGAAATCCTCCACCCTTGGGTTCTGACCTTCTTCAACATGCCCTCTCCCAAGTCTACCAGGAGGAAATCCTCCTCTGGGGGACGAGATGTTGATGTGAGAAGAGAATAGGGTGTTGTCTAAACATGCTTCTCCAAAAATTACCTAAATAATTTACATAGTCGAGTCAGAAAACCTAGCGTATGAAACAAAGTATTCAAAGTAGTTAGATGCAAAGGATTTAGAATTTGTGTAGTCAAGTCTATTGCTAAACTTGAGGCACATGTGTATGGTGAGTAGACTCGTGTTCTTAATAGTATTGTTTTACCTTTTTCCTGACAACAGTGTCAAAAAGTTAACCGTCCTAAATCACGCATGCAAAACAGAGAAGATCTAGAGTAGTCAGACTTCTTAAATTTGTAACTCAACTTCTTAGGACCCTACAACTATTATACAGGGCCCGATATAGTAATCAGGGTCAATCCACAACAACAAGGTTGGTAAGTGCTAAGAACGTAGAATCTTATCTCAGTAATACCAACCAATAATGGTAGGTTTTAAGTGGTGTTCCTAACGAAATGGTATCACTTCAAACAAACAAAACAAGTAAAGAAAGAAAGATAAAGGAAGAAAATAGGAGAACAATAGTAAATAAACATGTAGTAACAGGATATGGATGGAAACTTTGATTGGGATTCTCCCACTAAGATCTATCCCCAACATTCCATATTCACACCCTTTGTATACCCTTAGCAAGATTACAAGCAATCATCATATGTGTCTATTCCCTCCTCTCTTGATCTTAATATAGATCTAGATTATAAGTTTTCCTCTCTTTTAATATGGCAAATAAAAAATCACAAAACGACTATATGATCATTAGCTTTAACATTCCAACATTCTCATGCATTCATGTTACTCCAAAATAGTCAGATAAGGTGAGATGTACTCTTTCGAGACACTAACAATCAAACATCACAAGATGGTAGATAATCATACAACTGAAGCATTAAGACCAATTAAATGAAGATAATATTTGTTAAGAGCATATGTATTCAAATGAATGCGAGTATATACATGTTGAGGGAGCCTTAGTGGCTGCCCCCAACCCAATTAATGAGTTTAGCCACTCATGTTGGTGAGCAGCATTATGGATTTACAAAGTTGAAGACACATCCAGATAGACAAAGGGAAGGATGAGCAACGTAGAGGGAAATGATAGATCTAAAGGAGGGGGAGGGTAATACTCCTTCAAATCTTGATCCAGCATAGGCATAGAGGATGGCAAATCCTTCTCTCAAAGAAGATGATGGAAGATGTTTTGTCTCCTCCAGCCATCATCTTTGGAGATCCAAGATAGATGGAGAGGCATATGGGTGAGTGTAGAATGTGGTAGCAATTCATCATATCTTGATGATGCGACCCCCTTGATAAGGGAATTTGGGGTCTATTTATAGGCATGTATAACTGACTTAAAAGGCCCAAGCGGTCACAGGAAGTTATTTGACTACAGGGGCAGTATAAGTTCTCCTATTGTAGAGGTAGGAGGTTCAACGTTCGTTAGGGACATCATGGTGGCTTCGATTGTAAAAGTGGTCAGGGCTAGTTACCACTAGGATTCTACTTCTTTGACTGTAGAGAGGGTGTGTGGATAGTGGCCACAAAGGTAATTCACATGCTTCGATCACAGAGGAATTGTCATCTTTTGGTCATTGGGGATGGTGCTTCTTCACCCATAAAGAAAGTTTATTACTCAACGGTCGATGTACTAGATCAATCATTGGTCACTGAAGCTGTATGATCTTGTAGAATATGGTGAGAGTAGGGATTCCAAGGTCAGAAATGACAATAATTTTTCGTATAAAGTATGGTAAATATGACAAAAGTGGAGAAAAATATGCAAGCTAATGACCATAAAAGTGGAAGTTATCACCGAGTTAGTTTTTAATCATTTGTAAAGTAGGGATCTCATAAAATAAGAGGAATATAATCATGCTTCCTCTAACCTTTTCATAACACCTAGTTCATCTTCATTTTGACTAAAGCTAAACTCTTTGACTGTTTCATCAAATCAAAGATTCCAGCTATGAGATGCTACTTTAATCCATAGATTGACCTTTGTAGCTTACAAACTTTACTTGCAACCATTTGATTAATAAATCCCTCAAGATGTGTCATATACCCATCCTCAAGCTGATTCCCATTAAGGAATGTGGTTTTAACATACATCTACCAAATCTCATAGTCATAATAATGTAAGACCGATGACCTAGCTTTATGCTTAAGCATGCTTGATTAAATTAATTGGGTGATTAATTTTTTAGTCAAACCCTAATTTAAGTTTTGATATTAGGTGACTAAGTGATGTTTCAAGTTTGGTCCAAATTAGATTTTGTTTGCTTATGTTTTGCAATTTATATGCTTCTGTGTACCTTTATGCAATTTAACTTTTTCAAGGGTTATGTCTATAATTTTTACACATTCATGATGTTCCTCATAAGTATTCATAACATATTTTATATAGCTATACCCTTGGATGCATGGATGCACCATCAAATGTTTTCTCCTTTTCTTTGTAGGTTGAAAACCTAGGGTTTTTTACCTAAGTAACAAATCAAAGGTATGACCTTGTATCTCAAGGTATCAATGATTTCATCATGTGAGTAAATGATTTGATGGTTTCTCCTTGTATTTGCGGAACCAATGGTCATCCCTTGATACTCTAGAACTAATGGTTTTCCTGTTGGTACCCTAGAATCAATGGACATCCTAGTTGAGTACACAATCCAATGGTGTATCAGAATGTGCAAAATGGCTAAGTATGGTGCACAATCTGATGGTTCCTCTGATGATACATCTTAATGATTTCACCATGGAATGAACCGATGGATATCCTTAGTTAATGAACTGATGGAAGTAATGATATGCATGCATAAGAAATATTTTAGATTTTGACATATGTTAAGTAGTTTTTCAAACGTTGACCATATTTCTCTCACTTCTTGGATACATATATATACCCCTCACCTCTCTTCCAAACAAAACTTTCGTTATTCCTCTTATTCCTTTTTCTAGAGAGACCCAAACCCATCATTTTGTGAAGAGAAAGCTCCTTAAGGATGAACCTTGGATGGAACTTGGATGCATGTTGCTCTAGGGTTTGGATCAAGCATCACTAGGGTTGGTTGGAGGTTTTTAACCTAGTTTCTTTCCTTATACAACTAAAATATTCTTCTCTAACCTCATTTTCTTACTATTTTCTTCCTTCTCTCTTCATCAATGGGAAAAACCCTAGTGTTCTTGATGAGAAGCTTGTTCATATGTGATTGAAGAACCCTTTTCCCCTCTTTTGTCCTAGATCTACCTTGTTCTTGAAGATAGGAGTTACCTTGGAGCTTTAGAAGTTCATATCTAGGGTTTTCATCTTTTCTTCTCCAAGATACCTTTTTTTAAGACATTAATCTTCATCTTGAGGCGAGTTATATAACCTTGAACTCATTTCTTGCATATATCTAACTTGTTCTATATAGATTTTACTCTAAGAACTTGGTAATATGGTGAAATGTGATCTTTTGTACACTACTTTATATAGGTGTGTGATAGTTGTGTGTTGTTAAACTATCCTTAGATTATGTGAATGTTCCTTCTTCTATAATGGACATGGCTATTTTAGTTTTGAAGGTATGAAATTATGGTTTTACTTAAGTATAAAGAATTGATTTCATTGTGTAGAAACCAATGGATTTACTTAGTCTATGAATCGCTAATCCCACTAAGTATAAGAAATAATGGTATTACATAGCACTTGAACTGATGGCTTTGTTAACTGTAGGAAACAATGGATTTACTTAATGTGTGAATCAATGACACTACTTGGTCAATGAATCGATTACTTCACTAACTCAATGAATCAAAGGTTAAGTTAATGAATCAATTACTTCACTAAGTCAATGAATCAAAGGTTAAGTTAATGAATTAATGGTTCTATTTGAGTTCATCCATGAACCGATGGGTATGCTAGATATATTAACTGATATTTTTGACTAAGTCTCTAAGTGAGTTGATGGCTTTGCTTTTGAATAAGTATAAGAATGAACATATGGTTTCCTGGTGTACTAATGAAATGATGGTTTAACCTAGTTCATAAATCAATGACTTTCACTAAGTCCATGAAAGAACCCATGCTTTTATTTAAAGTCCATCAATGAACTGATGGTTACGCTAGGCACATGCAATGATGTTTTTGGCTATGTTTATCAATGAGGAAATGATTTATCTATTATGTTGATTTGGTAACACAAATCCAATTCACAACATTGAATCTTTTCTCTAATGGTTAGCTAATAATGCCTTAATACTTCTATCTTTATATTGATGATTGAAATAATTAGTAGATAAATTCATAATGCTAAAGATAACTTTGTTATGTTACTCTTTGAAATGTCGTAACTCCTATGATTGAGGAAAACTTATGTTAAGTTTGAAAGTTTTAGATACTTTTATGACATGCTAAACCTTCTGCAATGTATTGAATGATAATGATGTTCTTACAAGAATCATTGTTCTATGGTCTAAGTGACCTATTGGGCATTTTTTTAGCCTTAGTGGAGGTTTTTTCCTATTCATGAATGGCAATGGACAAGTAATTTGTGATGTTGCGATGAGGAATATGTTTCCTACAAATTATAACATTTAGAGTTGTTATGTACCACTAATTTTATAGAACAATATAGTGGTTTGTATGTAACTTGATTGATGTAGTCTGAAAATACTCAAATGGCTTAACTAATAAAGTGAAACCCTGATCATCTAGTGCCTTGAACCGTAGAACTATTCCAGTGTCATGACTTGTTGGATAGTAAAACAAGTATTCTAGAAGGCAATCTAGGAGTCATATATTGTTGAGTATATGTGGGTATTGGGAGGGTATATCCTTGCCATCATGATCCTAAGGTTTTGGAGAACTATCGAGACTATGTTCGTATGTATATATGTGACTGAGGATGGCTACAGTTGTACCTTGGATTTTTAGGGTTGAATACCCTATATTCTAGTGTTGTATCATGTGTACCCAGGGCAGACTAGGTTGATTATGGTTTGACTGATTATGTCACCACAAAAGACTCGTACTGATCGAGGGGAAGAGATCATAGGATTTTAGTTCTCCTAGATCTTATGTGAGCTGATTGTGACTTTGTAGTTTTCAGCTGATACACCTCAAACTGCATAGGGCTTAATAAAATGTGTAATGCAGTCGTGTAGCATATCTGCTAGGATTATCTGATGACTCACATTAGATTCTAGTCCTTGCCTTTTTTCTCTTGATTATGTAAATTGTACTAATCTTTTAACTATATTTTCTCACATGTTTAAATTATATTAAACTTTTAGTCTTACTATATATTTGTTTAAAAGTTTTTTTATATATCTTTTGTAAGCAATAGATGTTGTTGGGAGTTATATCTCTCGCTGGGACATGATCTCACCTCTGGGGTCACCACATCATTTTAGGTGATTCCCTGTAGCATCGTTAGGGCCGTGGTAGGGAGGAGGAGCACTATGGAGATCAGTAGAAAAAGAAGGTTGGCTAGTTGTTGGTGTGTCCTCGAGTCATACCCGTACTCTCAGGTCTTAATGGGGAGGTTTTACAGATAATGTACATTGACTCGAGTTTTGGGTAGTGTGTTGATGCTATTGCATGTTGTATATATTTAGATTGTACCTTTTTGTATAGCCGGTTGTGACTGAGGCCACAAAAAAGTTGTAAAGATACTTGGTACGGTATATGATTTTATGTAGTATATTGGACCTTTATGTAAATATTCTTGGACATGTTTGAGATGTTTAATTAGGTTTAATTATGCGTCCTTTTTAGTAATATGCTTGATTGGTTATTGATCATGTTTTGGTTTTGAGTAATCTGGTTTAGTGTGGTGGGTTGCCAAAAATTAGCTGCAATGGCAAGCATGATCATGATGGACTTTACCATAGAAACTGAAGAAATAGTTTTGTCATAGTCAACATCTTAAACTTTTCAGAAACACTTTGCAACCAATCAGCCTTTATAGGTTTGTACATTACCATCAATGTCAGTCTTCTCTTGAAGACCCACTTGTACCCAATGGGTTTTTCCCCTTCAGGTGGATCAACCAAGGTCCATACCTTTTTGGCATACATGGATTCCATCTTAGATCTCATGACCTCAAGACACTTCTTAGACCTTGGTCCCATAATAGCTTCTAGGTAGGTTGTTGGCTCGTCATCAGTGACCAAGTTGTCACCTTTGTGAGTCACATGATAACCAAATCTTTCAGGCATAGAGTGTGTCCTACTAGATCTATGAGGTTCCTATGTTACATGAGGAATGTGAGATTTTAGAACAGTTTGTGAATCTCCATGTTACTCTTGTACCTCTACAGGTCCAATGTTTTCCTGTTGGTATAGAACCTCTTTGAGTTCTACATTTTGACCACTGATTTTTTTGAAAATAAATTAATTTTCTAGGAATACAGCATCCATGGGAACAAATTGTAACGACCCCGTCTCCCGGTAACCCCCAATTAAGGGAGACCCGAAGGTCAGAGCCGTTATTCAACTAACAGGATCAAAGGTTTGACAAATAATCAATAACCATTTATAAACTTTACCAACTAAACTGAAAATTGGTATAAAATAAAACTTTGCTTACCTTTTAAAAACTGGGATTTCTAAACTTCTATCCATGAAGATACTGATCTAACTAATCCTCCTGTGCATGTTATTTCTCACTTAATTCCACATATGCCACTTTATTGTTTGTTCTTTTCATTTGTACCTAAAATGCCGACAAACAAAACGTCGGTCAGCCAGAAGCTGGTATGTGGGGGAAACAATAATTGTGCAACTATGTTAACAATGTAATCAACCAAATATCATTTAACATCCAAGATTACATTTTAAGTAATACTACTCGATCCTTGCCTATCCCCTTTCTCTATAACGTCCATGCAGTGGACATGGATACTACCTCTCTCATATGGTAGATCTTACCCCCATGGCCCTACCACCCAGGTAGCCAATACCTAGGGTTATGGAGTCACATGGTCCTACCCAAAGGTAGACCAATCCCTGACTCATGATGACTTGATGGACCTACCCCATTGGTAGCCATTTACTAAGTCATTTAATGACCTGATGGACCTACCCCATTGGTAGCCATTTACTAGGTCAATCTATAAAGCTACAGAGGGGACTAGTATCTGAGCTAGTAGGCATATCTCTTATGTGATAGTCATATTCACATTATACTTTGCATGAATTAAAACATTCAACAGTTTAATTCAAGTCACGATGGAAACATCGACTAAATCCCAGAAAACTAATTTGGGTAGTCATAAGTGTAACCACATACCTATTAAGCAGACTTGAAATAGAATAGTCCAATCAACAAGGCAAGCAAGCATTCAATAAGATCCTGAAACAAACATCCAATATCTTCTATCATGGATCATGGTATCCAAGTCTAATAGACCTATTCGAGCCCTAGGGTCACTAATTCATTTTTAGGGTTTCTATTGCAATTAGGGTTTCCTTTCATCTTTCACTATTTTAAACCCTAATTATTCACAAAAGATATTAAGGTTATCCCTTAACAACATTTAACCTTATTTTTGAATTAAAGGCATCATTGTCCATGAATTAAACCCATTAAACTTATCTTACATTAAAACTATCATTTTTATCCTTTTAATCCATGACAAGATCATTATGCTTATTTATCATCAATTTGTAATTCATTATGCTCTATTACCCATATGAACATTATTAATCATTAATTCTACCTTGATTCATGAGAAAACCCTAATTACTACATTTAGGGTATTTATCCACAAATTAACAACTTTTAATGTTCGAAATAGATTATATCCCTAAAAACTTAATTCTATTCATGAAATCAAACAATTAAAGTCATTAGTAGTCCTAAGTACCAACATTAGGGTTTCAAGGCCCATTAAAGCCTATTTATGCACATAAACTCTAAATTAACTGAATTATGTGCAAAGTTCATCCTTTTTATTCTTAATCTTCCTTTTTATCATTAATAGGCTAACATCAACCCTAAAGGTCCATTAAACCCTATTAAACACATTAATCATATCAGATTAGGGTTCCTTAACCCTTAAAGTATTAAAGATGATTTGTTATAACCCCAATTTTTGGGGTCAAGTGGTGAGAAATATAATTTCTCATATTAAAGATGTTTGAACAAATAATCATATATTTGGTTGAGAATAATTGGATTTCATTTAAAATAGCCTTGTTGTTTGATTTGTGGGCTTTATTGGCTATTGGTCCCAATAAAAAGGAAATTAACAAAGGAAAGTCAATTAGTAAATGGATAATTGAATTTTAAGAAAAGAAATATGTGGAAACCTATAGAAGGCAAATCCAAAGAGGATTTCGTGCCTCTTAGGTTCCTTGGGTACCAAGGAGTCCAAGGTTGCATAAAGAAAGCAATAGGAAAAGAAAAGATTAATTAAGTATTTCTTTATGAAGAAAGAAATTGGGAAATGATGATATAATGTGGAAAATGAATAAAAAGAGGCATAAATGAGATTTCTTAGGGAAATTTCGTATCCATGTGGTTGTTAATATTAAAAGGAATGCCAATGAGGAAAATAAAAGAGAAATAAAAAGAAATTCTCAAAAAGAGATATTTTTAATAAGAAATAAAAAAAAGATAATGTGAAATATTGCATTTAGATGCATCTAGAATGATAATGAGTATCCTTGAAAAGGGATTTCTATTTTTATATTTTCTCGGGGCCCAAGGAGCCCAATGAATAAAAAGAGGAAAGGAGAAAATACCAATAAAACCAAATAAGAAGGTAGTATGATGCATAATGAATGATTTAGTAGTATTATTAAAGAGATGATATATTCTATTAAAAAGAAAATATAGTTTTCATGGCCAATGAATTAAAAACCAGGCACAAAAGAATAAAAGTGATAATTTTCGGATTTTTCCATTATGAGATTCCTTGATAACCAAGGAATAGGGATAAATTAGGAAATAAACTAAAAGAGAGGAGTTGTGAAGTTTTATATATATATATCGGTGGGTGGGAATATCAACCCCTCCTCGTTGGTTTCCCCTTCCCTTCCTTATCCATCTTCGCATACTGAGAGCCTCTAGGGTTTTGCGTGAAACCTGTGTACGGGCCTGAAGGGTCCCTCTACAGATGGAGGGTTCCTGGGTTCCATAGCCATGAAAGAGAGAGGAAGACAACATGGTCATGGTTCTTCCTCAATGAGGTCTGTATCCTACCATTAATGGATGCGGCCATGGTAACTGGGACATGGAGGTTTTAGCCGGCAGAGCGTGGAGGCATAGGAAGCAGGTCGGGTGGCGCTTCACAGGTTTGACATGCCAAAGATCTCCTTCAAGCTCCGTCTACCAACTGTTCAAGGAAGAGGCTAACCTCTTGGCGCCACTAGGGTTTTAGACTCCTGTGTTTGGGCACCCGCTCCTTGGGAACTCCCTGAAGTAGCTTCGACGTTCCCGGTGAGCGTGGGAACAGGTCCTGGTCATCGCTGCTGCTCCAGCCCTGGTTCCTCGCCGGAGTTTTTCCCCAGCCACCTGCGACGGCGTCGGCATAAGTTCCCGCTCTACTTGAGTCTGTAGTCAACCACCGGAGGCACGGAACTCCTCTCCGATTGCTCAGATTCGTAGGGCAAACGGTCGTCGGGCTGGTTCTCGCGGTGCCTGTGCACCAGGCGCATCGCGTGCGCGAGGAAGAAGAGGGGATAGAGTCAAAAGACTCTATTGCCCCTCTGCACACGTTCAAGACCCAAGGACAGCGAAGTCCTTTTCTCCTTTTTCTCAGCCGGGTCCTGGTAAGTTAAATAAAAAGACTTAGTGCTGATGTGTCAACGCCCTATTGGTCCCAAATATCTTTTATTTGCAAAAATTATAGAATATGCTAGGATGATCGGAAGGTGGGGTCGTAACATTTGGTATCAGAGCGTAGGTTCCTCATTTAACCATTAATAATTATTAAATTTTACAAACTCCATAGAACCCAAGGGAGTTATTAGAGGAGTATCCAAAAGACGGAGGTGTCTAGAAAGGGATCACGACCGGGGGCTGGCAAGATTTTCCTCCGCACCGCTAGTCGGAATACGAGGACTCCCAGACCCGTGTGACCGCCTGGCCAAAGTCTTAGGGTATGAATCGAAATAATATACCTTTAGGACTTCTCATCTTATTCATCCCTTCTCATCACAAAAATTCTGATAAGGACCTAAAGGAGTAGGGTTTTCTTCCTTCTCCTCACCCTCTTGAGGTATGGGTAAGGTTAATAAGGTTTAAGGGATCCTCCACCACATTAAAGGAAATGCATGTAAATAAGATGTCATGGACATAAGCTTAATAGAGTAAGTGCAAATTAAAGGATAGATACATGCTTAGGTCGTATGACATAAGATGTCATGTCCTCAGAAGAGACCTGAGGCTATACCTTCTTGTCAGGAGGATAAGTTAGTTTTGGAGATAAAGATCTCCATTTTGGAGTAGAGACCTGGCACATCCTCGGAGGATGATGCTAACCCTAACCCTAAGTGAAGGTTAGAGAGAGATGAGTTGGACCAGGTGTTTAAAAGGACATGCCTTTGGGATGCCACATGATCCATGGGTGACCAAGCACCCTTGGCAACCCAACCCTGGGAAGGGTCGTGCATGATAGGGTAAAGGATAACTCCTTAGATGATGAGGTTAGTTAAGGACCTTAGAAACCCTATGGGTTTGTGCAAGTAGGGTATAGCTGGAACCTAGGACACGTCATAGTGCTGACGGTAGGATGAAACCCGGGATAAGGAATCATGGTGGAGCATAAAGGGTTATGGATGATCTTGAGCAACCATAAGTTCAAACCTAGGCTTCACCCATGTAGAGCATGCCTTTGAGGTTGAACCTTCATAAAGAGAGGACCTCTAATGGTGAGGTTGGATGTAGGGTTAGCTCTAGAGAGAGCAGGAAACCCAGCAAGAAGGTTGGAAGCCTAAAACCCTGAAAAATGGATGATAGTGGTTGCCTCATGATCGGTCCCTGAAAGTTGATGATACCTTGGTTGTCTTTAGAGGGACCAAACCCTCGAGAAAAGATGAAGCTTCTGGTACCTACGTGCCTATGGTAGAGATGTTTACCTTCCGAGGTAGGAAGAAGATGTTCTGTATACCCTGAAGTGGATTGGTAGCAGATTATGAGGCCTTGTACCTTGTTGGTTATCCTTGAGGAGGACCCAACCCTAAGTGTTGTTCGAGTTGAAGGATGACAGGAAGTGCACGAAATGCCTTTTGCAAGCTTGATTTATGGTTCAGAGATAGAGCGTGCAGTAGGACCCCTAAAAGTGAACCTAGGGGAAGTGGTATACCTAATGCTCATGACGAGAATTAAGTTTCTATAGTTTCGAGCATGGTATGCCTCATGAATAAAGGAAAAGGGAAGTCCCTTAAGTTTAAGGTATGTGTAATGAACCCCTCATAGCTAGGTTGATGATAAAGGAAGGTACGATCTCGATGCAGCATTGAGGAAAAAGGACAAGTATGACCTAGCATGGTTCAGTAAGTGATCTGTTTATGCCTTAATAGCTTGCTAGGGTTAAGTAGGCTCATGAGGATGTAAACCCTAGACCGAAGAGCTCTTGGTAACCTTGCTATTAAGAGATAGTTTCCTCCCATCCTGGGAGAGAGACACCTTTGGTACATTGTATATCAGTTTTGTTGGTTTAAGGTAACCTAAAAGAGTTTCACAGGATCTTGAGAAGCTAAGTACATGGTATGAGAATGGACCTGTATACCCATAGATATCCATCTCTAATTGCATATGAATGAGTTACCATGGAGGTAATCGGTATGGGGATTGACCAAGGTAGGTAGGTTGCCATGATCTCAATGAAAGGATGAAGGCCAGCCCATGAATGCAGAAAGAGAGATGATGAAGACTTGGGTAAGGTTCTAAGTGAACATGTACCATAATGGGGAATCCTAAGTCTATCCTAGGGTCAGGTAGGGATAAGACCGATGAAGGTAGGGGTTGCCTAATTCCCTAAGTTGCACGTGACCATAGGGTCAGGAGGTAACAACTATCATTGTCTGAGGGCCATGGGTTAGGAGATTGATCACCTTCATGAACTCATGGGACCCAAAGGGCAGGTGAGTAGGGCACTCTCTTGATGCATGAGGGAAGAGGGATGACTCCAAAAGAGTCGATACCCTATAAACCTAGAGGGAGATGACCAAGGATATAAACCTCAGTAGGTTCAAGACTAGTTTGATATCATGATGTCTGTGATGTAGAGACACATGTGGCACGTTGCAACCTAGATGTAAAGGTGTATTGGCAAGGTGGGATGTACCATCTCTACTCTTGGAACAAGAACTCTATATTTGGACTGCAGCCAAATGCTTATTTCCTCTTGTTATGGGGGTGGGAGATAGGACATTACGCATGCCATACACCAAGGATAAGAGATAATGTGGGTTGGAACGTCACCATGAGAGATAGGGATAGAGAAGATAACCCTAGTAAAGCGAATGATACATGGATGGTTTGAAAACAATAAGAGGAATGAGGTAGTTCCCTGATGAGGATGTTTTTATCATGAGCTATATGGAACTTACAAGTTATACCAGGTTGAGTTTGATCACCATGATGATGGAATCAGAGAGTGTTCTTATGGAGATAGACATAGAGTTGGAGGTAATATGGTAAGTGAAATGCATGGAAGTGTATGTCTTCAATGTTACCTAATACCTAAGGATGTGAGGTGGTAATGGATGCTCTGGTTGAGATACATCTGACTTGTTTGATTAGAATCTAGAAGAGGTTGTTTGGCTAAACCTAAGTTTGAAAAGGAGAGGTGTTTGGATAACACTCAGATATAACAAGATACGTTGAAAAGTTGAGAGTTATTTGGTTAGCCCGTCTAGTCCTTGATACGATGAAAGGATGGTGGTTGAACCTCAAGTGCACTTCTTTGGAAAAGAAGGTGATGAAACCCTGACTAGAGTGGTTTAGGGTTTCGAAGGAAACGATCTTGAAAGAATCATGACATACAGGAAATCATGAAACACCATGGAAAATGGCAATAGCACTTTAGATGCTTAAGATGAAGTTGCATGTGGTTTATGACCATGCAAGCCGGGAGGTAAAGAACGAACCCCAGTAACCCAGTGTATCGATATAGAGGACAAAAGAATCCCTGAGAGGGAATGAGAGCTCAACACTATGGATGTTGTGATAGGTCTTCCCTGGGTCAAAGAAGGTCGAGATGCAATATGGGTTATGGTAGGTCGCCTTACCTAGAAAGCAGGAGAAAGAAAGAGTTCTGTCAAGGGATAGATCTAGTTGAACTACCCATGAGAGAGACGGTTCAACTACACCATGAAGCGAGTTCAAAGGTTCTTGAGTTTGACCTAAAAGTTCACTTCCATAAAGTGGAAGTAGGTACATGAAAAACTCAATGTTAGTATAGTTTATCACCCCTAACTATGGTTAGTATGATCCAGACTAAAGGGTCTGATGAGGGCATGTGTGCTCGTTCAGGGTGAAATCTAGAGACAGTTCTTGTCCTATGAAAGATGTGACAATGACCACCATATCCAGTATCGGGTTTTATATGAAGCTCTGTAAGGGAGGTTGCGTCGGTCACCACTTCAGTAAGGTAATGTTGGTGAAAGGACCACATGCTGGTTAGAAAAGTACCACATGATGGTTAGGGGAAAAAAAGGGGACCCCAGTACGTGTAGATGAAGTCACTTTGATTGCGCAAGGGCTGAAAGGAGCCTAGAGACATTGAGAGTCGTGAGCAGTTGCAAAGTAGACTGACATACAAGTTACTGTGGGAGAAAATGTGACATGACAATCTGACCCCTCTAAGTTATATCTAAGAGAGCTGAGTCCCCGATAGAAGGGTCCATTAGAGATGGATGGGTGGAGAAGGTTAGGTTTGACCCTACCCCTCAGGATAGAGTAATGGGAGATGTTTTCCATGTGTCCAAATTAGAGCGCTATGTGAGGTACCCCGACCATGTGCTAAGCAAAGAACCTAGTGAGCCCCGAGGGAGGCTGAAATGGCCTGAGTCACCTGTGTAGTTTATAGACGCCAGGATGAAAGAACTCAGAGAAAAGAATATGTGATGATAAAGGTTCTTTGGAAACGCCATGAGTACGGAAAAACCACATAGGGGCCAATGATGGACATGGAAAAGTCTTATCCTAAGTTGTTTGTTTTCTTGTTTGAATTTTGAGGACAAAATTCCTATAAGAGGGGAAGGATGTTATAACCCCAATTTTTGGGGTCAAGTGGTGAGAAATATAATTTCTCATATTAAAGATGTTTGAACAAATAATCATATATTTGGTTGAGAATAATTAGATTTCATTTAAAATAGCCTTGTTATTTGATTTGTGGGCTTTATTGGCTATTGGGCCCAATAAAAAGGAAAATAACAAAGGAAAGTCAATTAGTAAATGGATAATTGAATTTTAAGAAAAGAAATATGTGGAAACCTATAGAAGGCAAATCCAAAGAGGATTTCGTGCCTCTTAGGTTCCTTGGGTACCAAGGAGTCCAAGGTTGCATAAAGAAAGCAATAGGAAAAGAAAAGATTAATTAAGTATTTCTTTATGAAGAAAGAAATTGGGAAATGATGATATAATGTGGAAAATGAATAAAAAGAGGCATAAATGAGATTTCTTAGGGAAATTTCGTATCCATGTGGTTGTTAATATTAAAAGGAATGCCAATGAGGAAAATAAAAGAGAAATAAAAAGAAATTCTCAAAAAGAGATATTTTTAATAAGAAATAAAAAAAAAGATAATGTGAAATATTGCATTTAGATGCATCTAGAATGATAATGAGTATCCTTGAAAAGGGATTTCTATTTTTATATTTTCTCGGGGCCCAAGGAGCCCAATGAATAAAAAGAGGAAAGGAGAAAATACCAATAAAACCAAATAAGAAGGTAGTATGATGCATAATGAATGATTTAGTAGTATTATTAAAGAGATGATATATTCTATTAAAAAGAAAATATAGTTTTCATGGCCAATGAATTAAAAACCAGGCACAAAAGAATAAAAGTGATAATTTTCGGATTTTTCCATTATGAGATTCCTTGATAACCAAGGAATAGGGATAAATTAGGAAATAAACTAAAAGAGAGGAGTTGTGAAGTTTTATATATATATATCGGTGGGTGGGAATATCAACCCCTCCTCGTTGGTTTCCCCTTCCCTTCCTTATCCATCTTCGCATACTGAGAGCCTCTAGGGTTTTGCGTGAAACCTGTGTACGGGCCTGAAGGGTCCCTCTACAGATGGAGGGTTCCTGGGTTCCATAGCCATGAAAGAGAGAGGAAGACAACATGGTCATGGTTCTTCCTCAATGAGGTCTGTATCCTACCATTAATGGATGCGGCCATGGTAACTGGGACATGGAGGTTTTAGCCGGTAGAGCGTGGAGGCATAGGAAGCAGGTCGGGTGGCGCTTCACAGGTTTGACATGCCAAAGATCTCCTTCAAGCTCCGTCTACCAACTGTTCAAGGAAGAGGCTAACCTCTTGGCGCCACTAGGGTTTTAGACTCCTGTGTTTGGGCACCCGCTCCTTGGGAACTCCCTGAAGTAGCTTCGACGTTCCCGGTGAGCATGGGAACAGGTCCTGGTCATCGCTGCTGCTCCAGCCCTGGTTCCTCGCCGGAGTTTTTCCCCAGCCACCTGCGATGGCGCCGGCATAAGTTCCCGCTCTACTTGAGTCCGTAGTCAACCACCGGAGGCACGGAAATCCTCTCCGATCACTCAGATTCGCAGGGCAAATGGTCGCCGGGCTGGTTCTCGCGGTGCCTGTGCACCAGGCGCATCGCGTGCGCGAGGAAGAAGAGGGGATAGAGTCAAAAGACTCTATTGCCCCTCTGCACACGTTCAAGACCCAAGGACAGCGAAGTCCTTTTCTCCTTTTTCTCAGCCGGGTCCTGGTAAGTTAAATAAAAAGACTTAGTGCTGATGTGTCAACGCCCTATTGGTCCCAAATATCTTTTATTTGCAAAAATTATAGAATATGCTAGGATGATCGGAAGGTGGGGTTGTAACATGATTACTTCCATTAATTTTCGGATTTCAAATAGAATCAGACTTCAAACATAATTTATTTGGATTCCTCTCATTCTGAGGATCAACTTTCATATATTACTTTTTGTCATCTGAGCTATGAATCTTAAGTTACAAATTTTGCAAGAAAAACACTTACTTGGCCAATAGCATGCTGACACGTCAGCATAGCCATGCAACGCGCCCCTTTGGGAAAATATAACCAAATGTTAGTTTTAGCCCCGCATAAGTGACGCCTTCTACAGCCCACGGAGGGGCAGTTTCGTCCAAGGCCACTTGGCCTTCTTCAACCTCGCGCCCACGGTTTGCGGCCGCTGTAGCAGACCTAGGGTTGGCTCTCGCTCCTCGTTTCATACCCGATCCTCGCCGGAGATCATCCCCATGTCTCCGCCGCACTTGGCCGCACAGGAGGGTACCTCTTGGACCCCAGGTAGAGCGGTGGCTCGGGCTGGTCTAGTTCCACAAGGCAAGGCTGACCTGCAGCTAGACAACAGCCGTGCACCAGCCTCAGAGCATGGGGAAGACAACTGCTCCCTTCCTGATGTCGTGGGAGTGTCAGGTCTCCCTCGTGACCTCCCCACGATGCCTGGTTGCTCTGGGGTAGCGTGTTTCCTCTTGGTTAGGGTTGCGTGCAAAGATGAAGGAGAAGAAGGTGAAAAAGGCTGCTTGGGTTCTTCTTAACTCGTCCAAAGGCCCTTCCCTTTATATAGGGAGGGGGTATCCACGTCCCAAGACTCTACTCAAGGGGGAAACCAGTCCCTTTCTTAATAGGAAGATAATTCTCCTTAGTTAAGAAACAATTATCACTTTCTCTCTCTCTCTCTCTTCATCATCTTTTAGATAACCATATTTCATGGATAATTAGAAATACCAAAATCCACTTTCTTATTCTCTTTGATATTTCTTTTTAAACCATTGGCACGAATTTCCATATTTCCTTAAGTAGAATATACTACTTCTTTAAGAAAACCATGAAATTAATTAATTATGCATCATATTGTCCTCTTATTCAAATTTATTTGCTTTTTCTCGTTCTTTCCCCTTTATTGGAACTCCTTGGATCCCAAGTCACTCCATTATTTCGAAATTCTTTTTATTGGATACTTATTATCCTTCTAGATGCATCATTATGCATTATTTCACATTATCTTGTTTATTTCTCATTAAAATATCTCTTTTGAGAATTTCTCTTTATTTCCCTTTTATTTTCCTCATTTGGTATTTCTTTTATCATTAGGAATTCTTGGAACACGAAATTCCACAAAGGATCATTCAATTATACCTTTTTCCCACTTATTTCCAACATGTTACCATTATTTTCAATTTCTTTCTTCACAAAGAAATATTTAATTAATCTTTTCTTTTCTTATTGCCTTCTTTTTGCAACCTTGGACTCCTTGGCACCCAAGGAACCCAAGAGGCACGAAATCCTCTTTGGATTTTCCTTCTAGAGGTTTCCACATATTTCTTTTCTTAGAAAATCGATTATTCATTTACTAATTGATTTTCCTTATTATTTGGGCCCAATAGCCAATAAAGCTCACAACACAATCATCAAGGCTATTGTAAGCGAAATTCATTTATTTGAAGCACATTATATCATCATTTATTCAAATATGAGAAATTATATTTCTCATCAAATGAACCCAAAAATCGGGGTTATAACATCCTTCCCCTCTTATAGAAATTTTGTCCTCAAAATTCAAACAAGCAAATAAACAATTCAGGATAAGACTTTTCCACGTCCATCATTGGCCCCTATGTGGCTTTACCTTACTCATGGCGCATCCAAAGAACCTTTATCATCTCGTATTCTTTTCTCTGAGTTCTTTCATCCTGGCGTCTATAAACTACACAGGTGACTCAGGCCATGTCAGCCTCCCTTGGGGCTCACTAGGTTCATTGCTCCACACATGGTAGGGTACCTCACATAGTGCTTTAAATTGGACACATGGAAAGAATCTCACATTACTCTATCTTGAGGTGTAGGGTCAAAACCTAACCATCTCCACCCATCCATCTATAATGGACCCATATATCGGGGACTCAGCTTCCTCGGCTGCAGCTGAGAGGGGTCAGATTCTCATTATATTCTCCCACAGTACACTACATGTTAGTCTACTTTGCATCTACTCATGACTCTCATTGTTTCTAGGCTCCCTTTCAGCCATTGCATGATTAAAGCGACTTCCATCTATACGCACTGTGGTCCCTTTTCTAACCGTCATGTGGTCCTTTTCTAACCATCATGTGGTCCTTTCACCAACATCACCTTACTGAAGTGGTGACCGACACAACCTCCCTTACATAGCTTCTTAGAATCCCGATCTAGCTATGGTGGTCATCATCACATCTTTCATAGGACAAAAACTGTCTCTAGCTATCACCCTGAACGAGCACATATGCTCTAATCAGACCCTTTAGTCTGGATCATACTAACCATTAGTTAGGGGTGATAAACTGTACTAACTTCGAGTTCCTTAACTTCCTACTTCCACCTTTTGGAAGGGAACCTTTAGGTCAATCTCGAAAACCTTTGAACTTGCTTTTTAATTGAACTATCTCTCTCTCATGGATAGGTCAACCAGATCTATCCCTTGATAGAACTCTTTCTTTTTCATGTCATATAAGTAAGGCGAACTACCATAACCCATATTGCATCTTGACCTTCCTTGGTCTAGGGAGACTTATCACACCATCCATATTGATGAACTCCCATTCCCTCTCAGGGGCTCTTTTATCCTCTATATCGATACACTGGGTTACTGGGGTTCGTCCTTTACCCTTGGCTTGCATGACCATATATCACATGCAACCTCATCTTAAGCATACAAAGTGCTATTGTCACCTATTATTTTCGTGGTACGGTGTATGGTGATCATGATCTCCTGTATGTCATTATTCTTCAAGATCAATACCTCAAAACCCTAAACCATTCTATCGGGGTTTCATCACCTTCTTTTCCAAAGAAGTGCACTTGAGGTCCTTCCACCCTCCTTTCATCATATCAAGGACTAGATTGGCTAACCAAACAACTCATAACCCTTCAACGTATCTGGTTACATCTGAGTGTTATCCAAACACCTCTCCTTTTCAAACTTAGGGTTAGCCAAACAACCTTTTCTAGCTTCTAGTCAAACAAGTTAGATGTATCTCAACCAGAACATTCATTATCACTTCACATCCTTAGGTATTAGGTAACATTGACAACATACACTTCCATGTATTTCACTTATCATGTCACCTCAAACTATATGTTTATCTTCATAAGAACACTCTCTGATTTCATCATCATGGTGATCAAACTCAACCTGGTATAACTTGTAAGTTCCACATAGCTTAGGATGAAAACATTCTCATAAGGTGACTACCTTATTCCTATAAGTGTTTGCAAACCATGTATCATCCTCTTTACCAGAGTAGGTTATCTTCACTATCCCCATTTCTCGTGGCAACGTTCCAACTTACATTATCTTTTATCCTTGATGTATGGAATGCGTAATGTCCTATCTCTCACCCCCATAACAAGAGGAAATAAGCATTTGGCTGCAGTCCAAATACATAGTTCTTCCTATTCCAAGAGTAGAGATGGTACATCCCACCATGCCCATACACCTTTACATCTAAGTTGCAACATGCCACATATGTCTCTTTGTTACAGACATCATGATATCCAAGTTACCTCCATGGAAAACTAGTCTTAAACCTACTGAGGTTTATATCCTTGGTCATCTCCTCTAGGTCTATAGAGTACCGACTCTTTTGGGGTCATCCATGTTCCCTCATGCATCAAGAGAGTGTCCTACTCATCTTCCCTTTGGGTCCCATGAGTTCATGAAGGTGATCAATCTCCTAACCCATAGCCCTCAGACAATGATAGTTGTTACCTCCCGACCCTATGGTCATGTGCAACTGGGGAATTAGGCAACTCCTACTTTAATCGGTCTTATTCCTATCTGACCCTAGGATGGACTTAGGATTCTCCATTATAGTACATGTTCACTTAGAACCTTACCCAAGTCTTCATCATCTCTCTCTCTGTATTCATGGACTGGCTTTCATCCTTTCATAGGGATCATGGCAACCCGTCCCATACCGGTTACCTCCATGGTAACACATTCATATGCAATTAGAGATGGATATCTATGGGTCTACAGGTTCATTCTCATACCATGTACTTTTCACTTAGCTTCTCGATATCCTAAGAGACCTCTTTAGGTTACCTTACACTAACCAAAACTGATATACACCCTACCAAAGGGGTCCCCCTCCCATGATGGGAGGAAACTATCTCTTGATAACAAGGTGTCAAAAGCTCTTAGGTCTAGGGTTTACACCCACATGAGCCTACTTATCCCTAGCAAGCTATTAAGGCATAAGCTCACTTACTAAACCATGATAGGTCATACTTGTCCTCTTTCCTCAATGTTGGATCAAGATCATACCTTCCTTTATCATCAACCTAGCTATGAGGGGTTCATTACACATACTTTAAACTTAAGGGACTTCCCTTTTCCTTTATTCATGAGGCGTACCATGCTCGAAACTATAGAAACTTAATTCTCATCTTGAGCATTAGGTATATCACTTCCCCTCTTAGGCCTAGGAACCCTAAGTTCACTTGTAGGTGTTCAACTGCATGCCCTATCTCTTAACCACGAACCAAGCATGAAAAAGGCATGACATGCACTTCCTGTCATCCTTCAACTCGAGAAACACTTAGAGTTGGATTTTTCTTAAGGACGACTAACAAGGTACAAGGCCTCATAACCTGTTAAGTCTAAGGAACTCTTCTTCCTACCTCAGAAGGTAAACACATGTACCGTAGGCACATAGGTGCCAGAAGCCTCATCCTCTATCTCTAGGGTTGGGTCCTCCTAAAGGCAACCAAGATATCATCAACTTTCAGGGATCGATCATGAAGCAACCACTATAATCCATTGTTTAAGGTTTTAGTCTTCCAACCTTCTTACTAGGTTTCCTGCTCTCTCTAGGACTACCTTACATCCAACCTCACCATTAGAGGTCCTCTCTTCATGAAGGGTCAACCTCAAAAGCATGCCCTACATGGGTGAAGCCTAGGTTCGAACTTATGTTTGCTCCAGATCATCCATAACCCTTTATTCTCCCTCATAATTCCTTATCCAGGGTTTCACCCTACTTTCAGCACTATGACGTGCCCTAGGTGTCAGTTTTACCCTACTTTCACAAACCCATAGGGTTTCTAAGGTCCTTCACTATCCTCATCATCTAAGGAGCTATCCTTTACCCTAACATGCACGACCCTTCCCAGGGTTGGGTTGCCAAGGGTGTTAGGTCATCCATGGATCATGTGGCATCCCAAAGGCATGTCCTTTCGAACACCTGGTCCAACTCATCTCTAACCTTCACTTAGGGTTAGGGTTAGCATCATCCCCAGAGGATATGCCAGGTCTCAACTTGCAATGGAGATCTCTATCTCCAAGACTAACTTATCCTCCTGACAAGAAGGTCTACTCTCAGGTCTATTCTGAGGACATGACAACTTATGTCATACGACCTAAGCATGTATCTATTATTTAATTTGTGCTCAACCTATTAAGCTTATGTCCATGACATCTTATTCACATGCCTTTCATTAATTTGATGGAGGATTCCTTAAACCTTATTAACCTTACCCATACCTCAAGAGGGTGAGGAGAAGAAAGAAAACCCTAATCCTTTAGGTCCTTAGCAGAATTTTGTGATGAGAAGGGATGAATAAGATGAGAAGTCCTAAAGGTATCTTATTTTGATTCATACCCTAAGACTTTGGCCAGGAAGTCACACAGATCCGGGAGTCCTCGTATTCTGACTAGTGGTGCGGAGGAAAATATTTCCAGCCCCCGATCGTGATCCTTTTCTAGACACCTCCGTCTTTCGGATAATCCTCTAATAACTCCCTTGGGTTCTACAGAGTTTGTAAAATTTAATAATTATTAAAGATTAATTGAGGAACCTATGCTCTGATGCCAATTGTAACGACCCCGTCTCCCAGTAACCCCCAATTAAGGGAGACCCAAAGGTCAGAGCCGTTATTCAACTAACAGGATCAAAGGTTCGACAAATAATCAATAACAATTAATATACTTTACCAACTAAACTGAAAATTGGTATAAAATAAAACTTTGCTTACCTTTTAAAAACTGGGATTTCTAAACTTCTATCCATGAAGATACTGATCTAACTAATCCTCCGGTGCATGTTATTTCTCACTTAATTCCACATATGCCACTTTACTATTTGTTCTTTTCATTTGTACCTAAAACGCCGACAAACAAAACGTCGGTCAGCCAGAAGCTGGTATGTTGCGGAAACAATAATTGTGCAACTATGTTAACAATGTAATCAACCAAATATCATTTAACAACCAAGATTACATTTTAAGCAATACTACTCAATCCTTGCCTATCCCCTTTCTCTGTAACGTCCCTGCAGTGGACATGGATACTACCTCTCTCATATGGTAGATCCTTACCCCCATGGCCCTACCACACAGGTAGCCAATACCTAGGGTTATGGAGTCGCATGGTCCTACCCAAAGGTAGACCAATCCCTGACTCATGATGACTTGATGGACCTACCCCATTGGTAGCCATTTACTAAGTCATTTAA
Source organism: Alisma plantago-aquatica (assembly GCA_963693085.1). NCBI lineage: Eukaryota > Viridiplantae > Streptophyta > Magnoliopsida > Alismatales > Alismataceae > Alisma > Alisma plantago-aquatica. The sequence goes on along the minus strand of OY856409.1, from coordinate 672,092,873 downwards.
TGACCTGATGGACCTAACCCATTGGTAGCCATTTACTAGGTCAATCTATAAAGCTACAGAGGGGACTAGGATATGAGCTAGTAGGCATATCTCTTATGTGATAGTCATATTCACATTATACTTTGCATGAATTAAAACATTCAACAGTTTAATTCAAGTCACGATGGAAACATCGACTAAATCCTGGAAAACTAATTCGGGTAGTCATAAGTGTAACCACATACCTGTTAAGCAGACTTGAAACAGAATAGTCCAATCAACAAGGCAAGCAAGCATTCAATAAGATCCTGAAATAAACATTCAGTATCTTCTATCATGGATCATGGTATCCAAGTCTAATAGACCTATTCGAGCCCTAGGGTCACTATTTCATTTTTAGGGTTTCTATTGCAATTAGGGTTTCCTTTCATCTTTCACTATTTTAAACCATAATTATTCACAAAAGATATTAAGGTTATCCCTTAACAACATTTAACCTTATTTTCGAATTAAAGGCATCATTGTCCGTCAATTAAACCCATTAAACTTATCTTACATTAAAACTGTCATTTTTATCCTTTTAATCCACGACAAGATCATTATGCTTATTTATCGTCAATTTGTAATTCATTATGCTCTATTACCCATATGAACGTTATTAATCATTAATTCTACCTTGATTCATGAGAAAACCCTAATTACTACATTTAGGGTATTTATCCACAAATTAACAACTTTTAATGTTTGAAATAGATTATATCCCTGAAAACTTAATTCTATTCATGAAATCGAACAATTAAAGTCATTAGTAGTCGTAAGTACCAACATTAGGGTTTCAAGGCCCATTAAAGCCTATTTATGCACATAAACTATAAATTAACCGAATTATGTGCAAATTTCATCCTTTTTATTCTTAATGTTCCTTTTTATCATTAGCAGGCTAACATCAACCCTAAAGGTCCATTAAACCCTATTAAACACATTAATCATATCATATTAGGGTCCCTTAACCCTTAAAGTATTAAAGATGATTACTTCCATTACTTTTCGGATTTCAAATAGAATCAGACTTCAAAAATAATTTATTTGGATTCCTCTCGTTCTGAGGATCAACTTTTATATATTACTTTTTGTCATCCGAGCTACGAATCTTAAGTTACGAATTTTGTAAGAAAAACACTTGCTTGGCCAATAGCATGCTGACACGTCAGCATAGCCATGCAACGCGCCCCTTTGGGAAAATATAACCAAATGTCAGTTTTAGCCCCGCATAAGTGACGCCTTCTACAGCCCGCGGAGGGGCAGTTTCGTCCAAGGCCACTTGACCTTCTTCAACCTCGCGCCCACGGTTTGCGACCGCTGCAACACACCTAGGGTTGGCTCTCGCTCCTCATTTCAGACCCGATCCTCACCGGAGATCATCCCGCTGTCTCCGCCGCCCTTGGCCACACAGGAGGGTACCTCTTGGACCCCAGGTAGAGCGGTGGCTCAGGCTAGTCTGGTTCCGCAAGGCAGGGCTGACCTGCAGCTAGACGACGGCCGTGTGCCAGCCTCAGAGCACGGGGAAGACAACTGCTCCCTTCCTAATGTCGTGGGAGCGCCAGGTCTCCCTCGTGACCTCCCCACAACGCCTGGTTTCTCTGGGGTAGCGTGTTTCCTCTTGGTTAGGGTTGCGTGCAAAGATGAAGGAGAAGAAGGTGAAAAAGGCTGCTTGGGTTCTTCTTAACTCGGCCAAAGGTCCTTCCCTTTATATAGGGAGGGGGTATCCACGTCCCAAGACTCTACTCAAGGGGGAAATCGGTCCCTTTCTTAATAGGAAGATAATTCTCCTTAGTTAAGAAACCATTATCACTTTCTCTCTCTCTCTTCATCATCTTTTAGATAACCATATTTCATGGATAATTAGAAATATGAAAATCCACTTTTGTATTCTCTTTCATCTTGCTTTTTAAACCATTGGAACGAATTTCCATATTTCCTTAAGTAGAAAATACTACTTCTTTAAGAAAACCATGAAATTAATTAATTATGCATCATCTTGTCCTCTTATTCAACTTTGTTTGCTTTTTCTCTTTATTTCCCCTTTATTGGAACTCCTTGGATCCCAAGTCACTCCATTATTTCGAAATTCTTTTTATTGGATACTTATTATCCTTCTAGATGCATCATTATGCATTATTTCACATTATCTTGTTTATTTCTCATTAAAATATCCCTTTTGAGAATTGCTCTTTATTTCCCTTTTATTTTCCTCATTTGGTATTCCTTTTATCATTAGGAATTCTTAGAACACGAAATTCCACAAAGGATCGTTCAATTATACCTTTTTCCCACTTATTTCCAACATGTTACCATTATTTTCAATTTCTTTCTTCACAAAGAAATATTTAATTAATCTTTTCTTTTCTTATTGCCTTCTTTTTGCAACCTTGGACTCCTTGGCACCCAAGGAACCCAAGAGGCACGAAATCCTCTTTGGATTTGCCTTCTAGAGGTTTCCACATATTTCTTTTCTTAGAAAATTGATTATTCATCTACTAATTGAATTTCCTTGTTATTTGGGCCCAATAGCCAATAAAGCCCACAACACAATCATCAAGGCTATTGTAAGCGAAATTCATTTATTTGAAGCACATTATATCATCATTTGTTCAAATATGAGAAATTATATTTCTCATCAAATGAACCCAAAAATTGGGGTTATAACACAAACACTTTGTTGTCAATTGGAATATAAAAGTAGTATCATTTGGTTTCCCTAGATATCCAATAAAATAACATTTTCTAGTTTGGATTCAAGTTTTTTGGGTAAATTTTTTCTCACATGTGCTTCACATCCTTAAATCTTCATTAAAGACACATTGGGATGCTTCCCATACCATATCTCATATGATGTCTTTTAAATGAATTTAAATGGAAAGCAATTATGTGTAAACACTTTGGTTTCTAGAGCGTGTCCCCAGAAGCAAGTTAGAAGACTAAAAAAACTCATCATTGAACGCACCATATCTTGTAATGTCCACTTCATTCTTTCTGATAGACCATTATGATGTGGTCTTCTTGGTGGATTCCATTGTGATATGATACCAGGGTCTCCTTGAAGGTCCTCAAACTTGTGGATTAAGTATTCTCCATCTCGATTGGAATGAAGCACTTTAATACTTTTACGAAGTTTGTTATGCACTTCATTTATGAAATCCTTGGAACTTTTCAAGGGTTTTCTAACTTATGTTGCATCAAGTACACAAAATCATACCTATTGATGTCATCAATGAAGGTAATGAACTACTGGAAACCATATCTAGCATTTGTTCAAAAAGATCCACATACATCTGAATGTACGAGTCCAAATAGATCACTCACTCTCTTGCTATTACTAGTGAAAGTTGATTTTAATCATTTTACCCAACAAACAAGATTCACATGTCTCTATTGATTAGGGGTCCAAAGAGTATATTATAATCTTTATAGAGTCTAGAGATGTGTTTATCATTGATGTATCCTAGACAACAATGTCAAAGATATGTTTTGTTTCAATTATCGACATTTAATATTTTGGTATTTATGTTATAAACATTTGTCTCTAGACGATTACATGTCATCAATCACTAATTAACCACAAATTATAAAAATAGAATGATTGAAACCAATTTGAACATCACCAACATGTTCAAAAATGTTTACATAAAATCCCAAAATGTCATTTATATTTATATAACATGCCAAGTATCTTTTACAATTGTTCCATAGCCTTAGTCACAATATATATAGAAGACATTCTATGTATACAAAATGTACAAGCATTGGGATACTACCAAAAGATCGAGTCAGTCAAAACATCATCTACAAACTTTCCCACCCGAACCTTAGAGTACACGGGTGACTCTAGGACACACTAGACATCTAAAAAACCTTCTCTAGGGTCCATCATCACAGCTCCTCCTCATTATCACGGGTATGTTGCTATTGTTTCTGACCACCTAATAAGATGTGGTGACCCACAAGGTGAGACCCATGTCCTAGCAAGAGATATAACCCTCAACAACACTTATTGATTACAACAAGTTATTTAATTAAACGGGCTAAGCAAATTAAGCAGGTTATATAATAGAAAAGAAATATTAGGTATAAAACTTCTTTCACACATAGTTTTAATTAAAATATTAAGATAAGAGTTTAAAACTTACCATCATTCCCAAAGTTTTCAGTGTGACTAACATTATGAGCATAACAATCATTATCGGCCTAACCACCATTATTCGCCTAACTAGTATCATCAACATAGCTAACAACAACAGCTTGTCTAACATGATAAGAATATCTAACGTGATATGTCTAACATCATAAGTACAACTACAATATCAGTAGAGCTAACAATATAAGCATGGTTATCAATATGAACATTTCTAATAACATAAGCACATCTAGTAATATAAGTAGGGCTAACAACATCAAAAAGTCTATAAGCATAAGTATGTCTACTTTCTCTTATTGCATTATGCATCATCTATATATGAAAGAAGCAAGAAAACGTTATCTTCCAATGTGAATTGTATTAAATCTTAAATAGATATGCTACATGGTTGGATTACATTTTTTATTAAGACCTGGGGAGTTTGAGGCATACCACTCAAAGTCCAACTGACCAATATGAAGTCGTAATTAGTTTCGTATAAGATCTAGGAGAGACATAATCCTAAGATCTCACCCCCTTAGTCAGTATGAGTCAACTACAATGACTATAGTCAAGCTAAAATACAGCCTATTTTTCCCTTGGTATAGAGGTTACGACACTAACAACCAAGGTGTATAATTCCCAATCTTCTACAGTTCAATGCTAGTTGTCCTCAATCATATAGATATACAAATATTAACCATTCTCAAACCAAGATATGACTATAGCCATCCTCCAAAACCTTAGAATCGTGATTACAAGGACACATAGTCTCATGCACTCATGCATACTCAATGATTATGTATGTAACTCTAAGATCCCCTTAGGAATACTCATTTCCCCATCCAACAAGTCCTGGACTGGAATGGTTCTATGGCACATGGCACTACATGATTAGGGTTTCACTTCATTAGTTAATGCCAAATGGATGAGTTAAGGTTGCATCAAACTAGTGGACATACAAACCTTAGTTCATTACTAGCAAGCATTGGAATGTAACAATTTCAGAAGATACAAAATGTACGAGAAATATTTCTTACTACATCATCATAGAAAATAGGTCCATTATCCTCCATGAAACTATCACCTTTATCATGCCATCGCATGCTATAAATCCTTATCACATTATTTTGGGGCACCAATCCTTGTCAAACATATAGGGGGTTACACCTCCACTAGGGCTCAACTCATGCCCAAAGGTTGTTAGACCACCACATAATCTCTTACAAGAGCATCATTATCTTTCAACACCTGTGTAAAAGGTTCAATAATCACCATCATACAGGTGATACACAGATTTAGCATGCCATAGCATTAATCTTAAGAGGTATTATGTTTATCAGATAATATAGAAGGATCTCTATTAACTTTATAGAGGAAAACTTCCACCATGACAACATAGAGGGAGACAGATACAATTAAACCACATCTAATCACTTCTAGATTAGGTTCAGCATGATAGATCGAATTAGTATTACATATCAGTACTTCATTGTAACCATTAGTTTATGTTTATATGAGGTCAAAGGTAAGACTATTTCATCATATGTAATCAAGCATAACAACTCACACTTAACATTTTCATTAAACCATTTACTCAACCATCAGATCTTTGTACAACCTTGGACCCTCTCCTACCTCTCTCCTAGCCTATCCTTGTTTGAATCATTTTCCCTAGCCTAACCCTAGCCCACTTAGGAGGTTCTAGTTGTCTCTGCCCTGTTGTAAACCCAGTTTGGTTCTCTGTATATATCTTCTCCTCACCCATGGCAACCTATAGGAGAAAATGAAGTTCCTCATCTAGGAACACCTCAACTCCTACAACAACTCCTGCCACATAGATCCTTGGGTATGATGGTGCTACTTTTATACATAAGATTTGAATCATTATAACAAGATGGTACCTCGTGACCCTTTTGACTGTTGGAAAATACTAAGGATGAGTTCTTGAAGGATATAAAGAAGCCCTTTCTTAGACAATGTCTTGGTGCTCTTTTCATTGAACGGTGTTGATTTTTTTATTCTTACTCTAACACTAAGGTTGTCCATGAGTTCTATGCCAACCTTACATGGAACTACACCACCTGTGTACCTCCACCTTGCACCCAAATCATCCTTACATCCATGATAGTAGGGACTCAGATCACAATTATTGAGGGGAACTTCAATACCTACTTTATTAGATCCTTGTCCACCACAAATTGGATGTCTACCTATCCCAATCACCTTGAATTTCTTAATCATGAGTAATTCTACAAGAGCTTTGATCCTAAATTATCTCTATCTAATATTCATGATGTCTCGAAGAAACCTAACCTACCCTATAGGAATAAAGCCATACTACCTTCATCTTCCATGGATCTCAAGACCCACACCATTCCACTCATGGTAAACTGCATAATCCATCCCAAGAGGAATCAAGCAGACATTACAAAGAACTTTGTATTGATAGTGCATTGTATCCTTTAGGGTATTCAAGTCAAATGGGTCAGATTCATCCTTCATCACATGACATGTTTTGACTCAGAAACGAACACTTGGGACTTCCAACCTCCTTATCCTAACCTTATATGTGGTTTGTTTCAATTCCTTGTTAAGAAATCCATTTTCAAAGACTTGAACTAGAATCAAAATAGGAAACATGTGTGCATCAGTGAAACCATAATAAAGAATTCATCCCAATCATCTAGATCCTCCAGCTGTGATGTCTCCTCCTCCACCAAGCCACCTCCTCCAACCCCTAAACCTACTACTAATTCCTTTTCTATGTTCAATGAAACCCTGATGGGATTCATGATGCACCACTATGCCTACCAAATGTTGGTTCGAGAACATCTTCACCATGATCTTTTTCACATCATGTCAAACATGAACTTATCATGCCATTCCCCTTATCCATCATACCAACCATCTATATTGGCTACTAACTGTGCTACTAGTGCATATCATCAGTTTTGTCCTACGCACTAGTATGCCTCTTCTATTACACACCCTGCTTCTGGTGATAGCCTAATTGATTCATCTCATCTTCCTCACAATGCCACTCAGTTGCTTGCCATGTAACCTATGTAGGCCTCTATTATTCTTGCTGACTTTGGTTGGTTTCTACACCCACTTTTGAGCAATCTAAGGCGTTGTTGGAAACTAGCATGTCTTGGCATGAGCAACATCTTAGATTGACAACTACTCACTCTTTTGCTCTTGCTAATGATAGGGAGATAATCGAGGAAGATGACAAGGATGATGGTGAGGTAGTATAATTGGATGATTATGGAGATGATGATAGTGATGAGGATGATGCTACTCCTCCATTTTCTGTAAGACATGACCCAACCAATGATGAGGATTACGAGCTTTCTCATGATGAGCTTGACCTGGATGATCTAGATGTTTAGTTTTTGGGTCTGAGAGTGCCCATGTATTTGTAATTTTGTGAGATTGGCATGTGTTTTCATATGGCACCTATATCAGAGGCTACTATATATATTTTCATGTCATTATTGGCTGGATTGTTTCATCATAAACTGATTTCCTTTTTTCTATAATCATTTGTATATGTACCCTAAACTCTTCAATAAGTTATTGTGTGAGTTTCGGTTTATGCTCCCTTATTTTCTGACTATGACCTAATGTTACCAGTTATCTCTATAGCTATTTCGTACTTGGTGCTTGTATACAATGCTTATGAGTTGGAAAACACCTAACCTACCTCTTCTACCCCCTCCCTATTTTGATATGACAAAGGGGGAGAAATAGATTGGCATATATTAAAATTGATCTTTATTTGCATATCATTTTAATTATAAAAAATGAAAACAAATAACATGCAAATGTGATTGTTGTGTTTTTGGAGGAAGTAACCATATAAGTGAAGGTAAGATAAATTGAGTGGAAGAAATTTCTTTTTACATTCATGTATCGTGGTACATATCAAAGGCAAGAAGAAATTGAAATTTTAGTTATTTCTAATATGTTAAGGAATAGTTTGTCATCTTCAGAAAGGAGGAGAATGTTGAAGTAACAATTATACATTGTCCATATTTTGATGATGACTTAACCATTCCATTCATGTATATCAGGCATGTCTATTTGATATCATTTTCAAGTATTAGGTACTTGAAGAGGATGAAATCAACCAGAAATCATGTCAAAATCAATGCAAATGCAGGTGTTGATGATTAAATAGTTTACCTATTAGAATCATGGTGTAAATAATTTGTATTGAATGTATTATTTATATCCAAAAATAGTGGAAACGTAGATAACTTAATTCAAACATTTAACCCCTCTTTGGGTATTTGTCAAAAGTGATTACATAGTTGTTTGTCGGCTGAGTTTTTCCGTGTGGCAACTCAGTTGACAACCAATCTGGCTCTTGGAAATACCCAAGTTCGGCCGAGTTTGACCTAGTGACAACTCGACTGACATTATACACTAGAAAAACAAATTAAAGTAGTCAGCCAAGTTTTATCCTAGATAAACTTGCCTGGAAACATCAAATTCTTTTTTCATATAGTGTTGTCAGTCAAGTTTCCTAAAAGGTAATTCAATTGATGACATTGTATAGTAAAGTGCTGAAAAGTGTTTCTAGCCATTGGAGTGTTGCAAAACTCAACAATATATTCGTTGGAACTTGCAAAATGGCTAGAATTTGATCCTAGGTGTCTCTACTGGCTAGTAGGCAACCTCAACTATAAAAAGGATCCCTTGGACTTCATTCCAAGTTTTTCTTTAATGTCCCCTTGCTATTGTTGGGTGTTTTGCCTCCAAGAGCCCCTAATCTCCTTCAAGATTGTTTACTAATCTACATCCAATTTTAGTGAGTTAGGATACTTATAAGATAGATGTTCCAATGTACATCTTGTGAAGCCGTTCACACCTCTTCCCAACCTCTCTTTGGAAACTTGGTGACTTGAAGGTGATCTCATTGAAGAAGGGGGTGGAATTCCTTCAACAAGTAAGTATTGATCAAAGGCTAAAGATATTATCCAATAATGGGTAAGTCCTTGGTGGAGGCAAAATATTCTTGGTAGGTAAATAGGCAAGACCTTTGTAAGGGTTATTATCTCCTTTGCTCGAAAAGGAATACTAGTTTATCCCTTGAGCTTGAAAAGGGTTGTCTATATGTTGTATCTCTTATAATGGAATAAAAGAAGTGTGACATAGTTTAAAATCCTACAAATTGAACCTCTAGGTAATGGAAGTACATCTCCTAGTTTGGAGGTTGGAAACACGTTACATCTTAAAATTCTTTTTGTGTTTGTTCAATCTCTCCCTCCCTTTCTTTTTGATATTCTAATATCTTTTAGAAAATATATTAGAGGTCTAATGTGTTTTGTTTAACTAGTTTTATCTCTATTCACCCACCCTCCAAAGCCCATAGATCCAACTTCTCAAACAACACAACATCCCAGATTCTATCAATGACTTTCTCCCACCAACATCCCAGTCATAACATTTGCACCCTCCCACTTTAACTTCTTCAACTCGTCAATGGATCGTTCATAGTAAATTAATCACAACCCAAGGATCTATACCTTCATCAATTCTAAATTCTTTTGAAGGAACACTCTTCTCTTCTCCTTCTACAATCTCAATACCTTACCTCCTACCATCACCACCCCATACCCAGCAAAACCTCCATCCAATCACCTCTCCATCATCTCCCCATGTTATCTAACAACACCCACAACTTTCTAGAAACTTATCTCCATTCAAATATCCACTTCCTATCAACTTCCTCCTTAACACCTCCACCCAATCACCTACCCAACAACTTCCATCCTAACACCTCCATCCAATCACCTATCTTATTTGTTAAAGATAGAATACTAAAATGTGAGGAGAGAATTATATAGTGGTTGTGAGAGAGTTAGCGAGATTCATTGATAGAAGGAATTGGATTTGTAATTATGGTTAGATTTGAAGAAGAATTCTACTCTTGTTTTTAATATATGATATAGAGTTATTGTATAAAACATAGAAGGAGAGTTACAAACAATGCACGTTACAAGAAAAGTAAAAAATCATATTAAAAATAGAAAAGTAGTTTTTTCGTAAAACATGTTTAGAATATGGATGTGGTGCATATAATTTTAAAGTAATATACTCCATCAAATATGATGACACTTAAAACACATGTGTTAAGACAGCGAGTGCATTCATCATCATCGTCTACAACAACAACATCTTAGCCACAATGGGAACTATGTTGAAGTCAGCAACATGAATTCTTCTTTTCTAATGAGCTCTATTATAGGTCATAATTTGATTCATATGTAATTATTCAAAATATTTCTTTAAAAGTCTTTCTAGGTTAATTTAATTTTGTCTCTTCTTCTTTTTACTCAATAGTATTGTTTTGTATAGACATGTTTGTCAATCTACACTACACATGTTTAAACCACCTCAGTCAATCCTCGCATGACCTATCCTCAATGCTCACCACCCCTACTTTGTTCCTAATATAATCATTTCTCAAGAATATTTTGTTGTCTTCCCACACATCTACTAGGCATATGCATTTTAGACACATTCATCTTGTTGGGACCTTGTTTTTTCACCACCCAACATTCACTGTTGTATAATATGGCTATCCATATAGCTAAACTATAAAACACATGTGTTAATACAACAAGTGCATTCATCATAATCATCAATGACAACAACATATAAGCCTCAATGCAAACTATGTTGAGGTTGGCAGCATGGATTCTTCCTTTCTAATTACCTCTATTATAGGTCATAATTTGATTAAGATGTAATTATTCAAAATATTTCTTTACAGTCTTTCTAGGTTAATTTAATTCTGCCTCTTCTTCTTTTTATTGTGTTTGAATCAATAATATTGTTTTGTATAGCCATGTTTTTCAATCTACACTACACATGTTTATACCTCCTCAGTCAATCATCACACGACTTATCCTCAATTCTCACCACCCCCACTTTGTTCCTAATATAATCATTTCTCAAGAATATTTTGTTGTCTTCCTACACATCCACTAGGCATATGCATTTTCACTGGGCATATGCATTTTAGGCACATTCATCTTGTTGGGACCTTGCTTCTTCACCACCCAACATTCACTCCTATACAGTATGGTTGGTCATATAGCTAACTATAAAACTTACTTTTCAATCTAAAAGGGATATTCAAGTCACATAATACTCTAGTTGTACTCCTTCATTTTATCCATCCAAAAATGATCATTTGACAAAAACCATCATCTCCATCTTTAGGAATAATAGAACCCAAGTATCAAAGTCTATCCCATTTTGGTAGATAAAATATTTCCAACTTATCCCCACCATTCCCAAGTCCATGTTGGCTGCGTTTTCAATGCATATACTCAGTTTTTCTCCAAATCATGATCAATCCATTTTATTCCATTTTTAACTTTATCCTTCAGTCCATCTTTAATTTTGTCAACCAACACAATATCATCAACAAATAGCATGCATATAAGAATACCAGCATGAACATGCTTTGTTAACTCATCCATACAAAGAATGAATAAATATGGGCTAAGTGTTGATTCTTAAAGTACCACAATTATTATACACTTGGTAATTGACCTATCATACATGAATTTAGTCAAGTCAATGTATTTGATTGGCACACCATTTTTTACAAAGTCATCCATAACTTTTCCCTAGCTACTCAATCAAAAGGATTATTCAAATCAATATAAAAAATATGAAGATCTCTTCTTCTCTCTATATACATCTTCATAGGCCTCCTTATCAAAAAAAATAGCATATGTTGCTGATCTTCTAGGCATGGGACCACATTGGTTCCTGGTATTTGCATTATATGTCTTAACCTTTGCTCAATAATCCTCTCCCAAAGCTTCATAGTGTGACTGATAAACATGATACTTATATAGTTTATGCATCTCTGAACATATCCTTTGTTCTTGTGCATGGGTATGATGATACTATTTCTCTATGTGTCCATCATCTTTTGGGTCTTTATAATATTTATTAAATAAATTAGCTAACAACATAGCTCCTTCATCCCACATACTCATCCATACATCAATTGGAATAATATATGTCCTGCATTCTTTTGCATGTTCATCTTTTTTGAACAATTCTTCATATAAAATAGTGAAACTCATTGTGTATAAATGATATAACTTGTATTCATGTCACATGAGTCTCTTACATTATTCACAGTATCACCATTGAAAGGGTTATGAACTTAGTTTCTCAATTAGTTCTTGATATCACCATCCTACACCAAAACTCTACCATCTTCATTCTTGATACATTTTACTTGACTCGATTATCTTCCTTCCCTTTCTAATATATGGGTTATTTTGTATGTATATTTCCCCTTCTCTTGTGTCTAGCTAAATATCTTCAAAGTATCTAGATCTTGCCTCTTCGATAACCTTTTTAGCTTATTTTTTTACTTGTTTGTATCTCTAAAAAGTTTCATCATCTTGATATTTTAAAAGGATCCTATAAATCTCCCTTTCAACTTTAATAGCCTTATGTACTTCATCATTCTACCACCAAGTCTCATCTTAAACCTAGCTTTTATAATAAAAGTCTGTTTCTTTTCTCCTTTAACATTCTGCCACTTGATCATGCTACCTTGGAATATGTTATGCTTTCCTTTTGTGATCTTCACGTAATGTCTAAAACCACAAACCTATGTTACACTGTGAATTCTTATTAAGAATCACTTTACAATCCTTTCATACTTTATGATCCACCCTCATTTTAAGGAAATCACAAATTTTGCTACAATTGCACCCACTCTTAAAAGTAATCTTACAAGAATCTCTTATCTTGAAATAAGTTTTTCCAAAATCATATCATATGCACTTGAGTTTTAGAGTCAATTATAACACAACTAAATAAGAATTATTTTCTAATTTTTCATAAGTACAAAAAAATTCAAGGTTAAGCCCTAAGACTGAATAATAAACAATATTATTTCAACTAAGGCATCAACATCTTCATATCATTGGTTGTATGCTCCACAAATTTGTTAGCATATCAAATAAATTCAATGATATGAAAAATTAGAAACAATTTATTTTGTAGTGAGTGTTAAATATAAGCTGAATAATAAACAAAATTCTTGTTGGTTTTGGATACTAAAGCCACTCTCATTATAGAACCATGGGAGTGGTTTAAGTAATAGTTTATTGAGATAGAAAGAACAAAAATAGTTTCTTTGCATCATTGAAACACCATTATCAGAAATAACTAACAAATAAATTGGACTTGTCATTATGGTTAGATATTAATAAGAATTATATTTTTGAATTTAATACATGTTATAGAGTGAGTGCAAATATCATAGAAGAATAGATACAAAAAATGAACCTTTTAAAAAAAATAACTCATATTAAAAATAGACAAATTAATCTTTTTTATAATTTTCTTTTAGAACGTGCAAATGTCACATATGATTTTATAAACAATCTAATTCATTAAGTAAGATGATACTTAAAAGAAACATGTATACAATGAGTGCATTTGTCATCATTATTATCATCATCATCAACATCATCTAACACACAATCCCAACTATGTTAAGTTGGGCAACATGGATCCTTATTTCCCAATCAGCTCTATGTGGGTGGCATTATTTGATTAAGATGTAAAGATTCAAAATATCTCTTGGGAACATAAGGTGAAAAGATGGATCTAACAATTGTTGTGTGACAAAAATTAATATAATGTAAGGTCATTGCAATAAAATTAGCATGATCATCGTTTATATAAATAATTGGTAAAGAGCATCCAGAATATAACATATGGAGGCAATGAAAAGGGGGATCAAACTCATGATCAATACCTCCCATATGATAGAGACAAATTCATTGACTTTTTTAGAGTCCTATGCTCCTATAGACTTGTAACTTGAGTCTTTTGGTTGGAAAACCCACCTGGTCAATTGCTACCAAAGATTTTCATATTTTGGAGCATGGAAAACTTCCAAGAGGAATTCAAAGGGAAAATGGAGGGAGAAAACACCATCACGATGCTCAAGTTGAAGCAACAATAGTAAAAAAAAGGACATAGATGACCAGACATCAAGAATCCGAAGATAAACTCATCCAAGCAAGATATCCTACATAAATAGGAAACATGGGTATATTTTCCCTCCATAGAACCAAATGGTGGTGTGAGGAGCTTCATGGATAAATACAAAATAGACAAATATCTTTTCCAAGTCATGGTAGGGTTTTCGTCATCAAATAAACTCGCTCCAAGTTAGGAAGCAAGGTGAGTTTTAAAGGTGAAGGCACCCAACGATGGAGATCAAAACCAAAACCGATATTAATTTCTATATGTAGCATGGTGGTTGTAGGCTGCATTATTTATAGGAAGAATGGTCCCCAATGAAAAGGAGTCTCATTAGACAAGGGAAATAGGGGGAGAGAAGATTGTAGTGGGAAAAGACTTTAGGTCACAAATCCCAATGGACTTAGGGATCAACCACCTCAAACTCTCTTTTCAGGAAGGTTTATGGAAGGAAAATAATGACAAGGGGAAACATAAAGGGGATCAAAGTAGGAGTCAGTTGTACAGACTTTAGAGTCTAGGAAGAAAAGGTATCTAGGTATAAGAGAACTTAGATGATGTACGATGTGATTACAAGGGCTCACAAAGAGCCTGTGAAAAGACTAAGAAATTAATAATGTGTGTGAGAGAGTAATTTAGGGAATGAACCAAATTTCTAGAAATGAATTTAAAATACAAAGTGCGGATGGCATACATTGCTACTAGGATTACTTAATTAGACATTATGTTTCTTAATTAAGTTGAGGCATTAAACATTTTCTACATATTCTTAAACATTGCACCTAGACATATTAGGATGTCTACATCACAATCTTGAAGATAAATTTTATTCCGAAGACTTCTTTGTATGTGTTTTAATACAATTAGGGTTTGATTCAATTATCTTAACATTTATTATTATATTACATTTCTATTTTCAATATTTATTATTTAATATATTGTTCTTATGTTATTACCATGATGACCATATTAAATTATATTAATTATGGTATTTTACTTAATTAGCTCATTAAGTTCATGAGTTCAATATTTACTTAAAGCACAATACTTATCCTTGCCCATCTATACGACATCCAATTATTAACATTATGTATGTTTAAGAATATTTTAAGACACAATAACTATTTATGCACATTTATTCATATCCATTTACATATTACTAGTATTCAAGTCATGCATATGCTAGTGAACAGTGTGACATGTATGACATGTTTAATAAATGTAAATTACATATGAAGCTATTTTCAAGTTTTGGGTCCATTTTAAGTATAATAAGACCTTATATATGATTATATTATGAATGCTAATGCAAGTGTAATAAGACCTCATATATGATTATATTATGAATTCTAATGCATCATATATTGTATAAAAGAAGTTTTGGTTAGGATTAATTAGTTCCAACTTAGGGTTTAGGTCAATATGGTTACCATTCACCTCATACACACACCAATATTTACAAATATTGTGGATTAGGTTACATACATCCAACTTATCATCATATTAGGGTTTAATGATCCAAGTCATGGTTAAGGGCATAGATGACTAGGGGTTTGCATTTGCGCTACTCATTTTAAGATCATTATATGTTTACTAAGGTACAAATAAGATATACTAGGGTATATTCAAACCTGGTTTGGTCATTATATATTATATCATACTAGCTTTCTGTCCATGTGGTTGGCGTTTCTAGAACTTGGATGTAATACCACTAATCTCTTCAATTGTCTCACATATCCCATGTGTTATTTTATTACTCTCTACACGCAGAACAAGTGTGCTTCTTCCCCGCCCATATCTTCTGCAATCATGTGTGGCTTTGTTTCCTCTATAAAATAGACAATCATCTCATGCACCTCCTTTGGTGGTGCGTGAGCACTGTTTATTTGTCATTTTCATAGGCTATTTTGTATTGATTTTTATGTACTTTTTGGTCAAATCTCATATTAATTGTGCATGATTTACTTTCATCAAATACACATAATTTTAATGTTTTGGAAGGATTTAATCTATGTCTAGAGCTCATGTTTGGATTTTATGCATTTCAGATGAATGTACAAAGATCTACACAGCTCGGTACTATCGAATTTTGAGTTGGTGGTACCTACACATGGTCAAGTTTAACAAAATAATTCGAGAAGACTCAGTAGACTACTGATGATTTGTTACAACATTTTTGTCAAAGAATTTTGAGGCAACTCGATACTATCGACAGCCAGGTCGGTAGCACTGACAAATTGATAGTGGCCGCATAATTAGAGGAGACGATAATACCCAAAAAAAGTTTTGTTAATGTATCAAAGTTACAGGGAGAAAGTATGACCTCAACTCTTCTTAAAGAAACAGAGACATCCACATGATGCATTCTTTTTCATTCTTACTTCATTCTCATTTAGTTGATGACATTGGTTCATTCATGCAACATTTTATTTAGAAAAAGTAGTCATTAGGATTCATGTATTTTCTCACTTTCATTCACATAGGTTCATCATGTTTTATTTTGCATAAATGATTTGGATGTATTTGTGATTCTTCAATAGCCACCCATTTCATGCCATCCATTGCTCGTATTGGTAGGTCATCGATATGATTTTTCTCCTCATTAATTTTTATGTGGAGAACTACTTCCAAGTAGATTGGTAGTTAGGAAAGAGAAATGTAGAATAGGGAATCACATAATGTACCAAGTAAATCCTTGATGGAGTATGATATTAACCGCTCTCTTGGTAGTGATCGTTGATTTAAGGGTGGATGTCTTTGATGAATATTTTTGGTCGCTATAGAGCAGTTTATTGTTCGTGATTAGTAAAGGCCAGTTTGGGACCGCCAAGTGGGCATAGTTGAGAAATGATATCCATATTTGTCTCTCCTTTTGCTGACTTATCTCAAACATATTTGAGAGTGTGTTGTTTGATGAAGAGAAACATTTAAGCTTAGGGGAGTTTGATGTGTTGTTTATTTGTTGTTTTTACATGCTATTTTGTATTGATTTTTGTGCACTTTTTGGTCAAATCTCATGTTCATTGTGCACTACTTACTTTTATTATCCTTTGATACTCATTTTCATCAAATAAGCATAATCTTAATATTTTCAAATGATTTAATCTATTTTCAAAGCTCATGTTTGGATTTTATGCATTTCAGGTGAATGTACGAGGATCTACACAGCTCGGTACTACTGACTTTGGATTCGGTGGTACCGACACATGCTTAGGTTGTAACAAAAGAAATCAATAAATCTCAGTAGTACTAACATTCAAGTCGATACTACTGACGATTTTATAGCATTTTTGTCAAAGAATTTCAAAGCAACTCAGTACTATCAACAGCCAAGTCGGTAGTACCGACAACTTGACAGGTGGTCATGCATTTAGAGGAGTCAGTAGTTATCAATACTCTATTGGTAGGACTAATATGTCAGGATCTGGCAGATCTGAAGGCTTCATTTAATCCAATGGATGAGGTTCTAACTCGCCTCAAGTCATGCCTATGACATAGGGGAAGTGTGGCCAGACCTAAGGATTTTGATATATTTTCTTTGTACACAACTGGGAGAAAGAGGAGGAGATAACGAAGAAGAAATACATGTCTCGAATTATTTGGGAACTTCTAGTAGATGGAATTGTAGTCAGAATGTAGAAAATTGGCATGTGTATCAGAAGGGATCGTTTGAACCATCTACTTTAGCAGTTCCTTATGTTCTCCATGTATTTTTTTTCTCCTTTGATGTTTTTTCTATGGAAACCATGATGAGCTAATCCTCACATTCCTTAGGACCCAAGAGAATCTGGGTATGCATTGTATTGACTTTTATGCATTAATTAATCAATTTCTCTTAATTTTTGGATTTATTTCTATGTGAATGAATGAATTACCCTTTCTTGATCACCATATCTAGTACTTGGATTGTTGATTGCTTTCAAAAAGGAAAATTAATGGTTGTCACTTCTTCTATAAAATCCTTTGTGAGATGTGGATTAAAATGTGAGAATATTACCCAGATCATTCGATAAAGCACCTATCTAATTATACAATTGATGTTAGGTAGTGAATTACACCGTGAGAGTGGGTAATTCTTGCTACAGGCTCTTAATCTAGGGTTAGGAGAGATTCTTTTTAATGTACTAAGGTTAAAGTGCAATGTTAACAGTGGTGAAACCAATATCCTAAGGAATCCTCTAAGACTAAGAACAACAACCAATAATTTAGATTTTTTTGTTTTATATAATTGACCCAATCACTCAAGTTTCTTTGGCCTGAGGTAATTGCATTACTATTAGTAATAATTTTTGAAGTTATGTTTTCTTGTGTTCAACATCCAGGCCTCATTGGCCTATATTACTATAATAGTGTATACTTGTGTTTTGAGCATATAGAAAATATGTATCATTGCGCATGTAATTAACTAGGCACATCAGCCTCGATGAAGAACTTTCATGCTTCCAAAAGCACTAATCTACCCAGATCGACTTCACAGCCCTATTCTAGTGGCTCCCTAAGCAGAACTGACTGGACATTGTCTCGTGATGTTGGGACATGAAGTAGGGTTGAGCACTCATTCCCCAGCTTCTGGTGGGACAAAGTAGAGGTATAGCATCATGAATGACACTTCACGCTAGACAAGGCTAGGCAAGCAATCCTTCTCATTCTTATAAGAGCCTGGGAATTGTCACACTAGAAACTTGGAGCCTTGGAGGCAAGATAAGATCCATCCCTCCCTGATGTCTCCTTAGGGTCAGAGGGGTTCATTCCCCCATTATAACATGGGTATGTGTGAGCTTTTGGGGTGATGGGAGGGGGAAATATCATGGTTGTAATTTGTGGGAGGTGTCTCGTCATATTCCATGTTGAGCTGAGGTAGATGTTAGGAGAGCCCTTCTACATTTACAATTGCTCATTACTCATTAGATATCTACTAAGGTAAGTCCTAGGGCAACCACATTATTGGATACACATGATCTGAAAATTACCTACTTCTTCAAACTAAACCCTTAGGCATTACATCATCTTTTGAATTTTATGATTCCCATTTTAGTATAAAATTTTAAGAAATACACTATCAATGATGAATACAATCATGCACAACTATTGCTTCAAAATGTAACATTTAATTTATTAATAGTGAATGCATGTGTGTCACACGAGTGAACAATGTATTAGTTCAGTTGAAATTACATTCAACTTTCACAAAATATGAATGAATTCTATTTGTAAATTACATTCTACATATTTATGAAATATTGGAGATATGCTAAGTTTTAATAATTGTTTAGATGTAAATAAGCATTAAAATATTTATTGGCAGAGCCAAGACCTTCTGGTAGGTAAGGAACATGTATATAAGACTATTTCCTAATTGATGATGCCTATCAAATCATGCAATAAATCATATACAAATCCCCACGTTCCATCAAAATATATACATAAAAATAAAAGATTTTTACATCTTGGGCAAGATTATAATCTATATCAATATAGTGCTCACTAAAAAAACATCCTATATAATACCATAGTATACAACTAAATTAGTCCATCAAAATTGAAGACGTTGCGATTAATAAGGACAAGGTTGTTCTAGTTATGTATGCCCTTCTAACCACTCCAGGACATCAAGATAAGAATGTGAAATGGAAGGTCTAGCATCAGTATCACGGGATCCACTTCAGGATATAGACTAAACATTTTGGTTGTATATTTCCTGCTTGGCCAAGAAACTCTATTCTTCACGAGTTGATGGTACAAATCAGTAATTTGCAGTAATTAAGACCAACCAATCCATGTTAGACATTACTACAAATAGTAGGAAATTGTCAACACTTCCATTAACAGTTACACATTGCTAATGCTTGGACATTTCTCAAAATGACCATACGTGTGTGGAAAAGTTACCGACACAATGAAAAACATCAATGATACATAATGGTCAATCTGTCATTGACACTACAATATAGGAAAAGTAAATAGTCAACCAAAGTCAATTAAAAAAAAATAAAAAAAACTCCATGCAACAAAACATAAATAAAATGCAACATCCTAAGAATCTAACAAATGAAATTAAAATCTACAACCATGATTGACAATCTAGCATTGACTATCGATGATATGTCTAAACTTTACCTAGAATATCTATTTTGTCTGACCATAATAAAATTGGTTCTTGTTTCTAGTTTTGACATGTCGGCTTGGATATGTTTTTACATATGTAAAATCAAAATAAAAAATGAGTCTATCCCAGTATTAGCACAATCTAGGTCAATTTTGAGTGTGAATAAATATAGGTCCACTTCAATTCTAGGTCAAACTAGTATGAAGTCTAGATTATATAGAACAACAATTTCGCCCCATCCATCTTATTTGCTAGTCTAAATTTAGTCAACATTAGTTTCACACTATGCATGTAACAATCAGCTCGATTTTGGATTCTAAATTTAATAATATAGGTCATTTTAGTTGAAGAGTGTTCGTGTTCTGATTTTTAGGAAATATGGTTAGTATTTTTGGGTCTACATTAGTTCTACGCCTGATTATAAAATGGCATAGTCAACATTTTTGTGTTTGTGTTAATTCTAAGTCTAACTTGGTATTTTCAATTCTGCGTGATGTCAGACGATCATAGTCATTGAAATGGTCATTTGAGGATATTTGTGTAGTTATTGGAATAGTTATTTGTAATGTTCTATTAGTGATTGGTCAGCAGACTAGTCTGTCTGATCGGCCCAATTCTTAACCTGGTGGTCATTCAGTCACATGTAGGACCTGGGCCTTTTAGTTTTTTTTCTTTTTTGTGTGTTTGTCTATTTGTGTTTTTCTTTTCCCGTGATTAGATTTTCATATGAATTTCATTCACACTACACTAGTTTATCATGTAACTTTAATTTTTAATGCATCAATTCAACAAGTATTAAAATTCTGAATTTAACAATGGTATGTCTCTTTTCTCTTTCTAATGTACTTTTTGAATCTAAATACATTAAATAGTTTGCATGAAAATACTTTATGGTGTTTTATGACATTATTTACTAAATCCAATTTATTATCCTTTTGAGCTAGAAGAGACATTAGTTCCCCCTCCCACAAACGGCATGCCAGAGCCTAGATGACTGCAAGGGTGGTAATTGAAGTGTGCAATAGGGGATTCAAACCCAAGTCCTTCGGGGAGGACAGGCCATGCTGAACCACCTAAGCTAAACTCATTGGGTTATATGCTTGGATACATGCTTAGATTAGTAGATTTGTATAGTGTATTTTTAGGTGTTGTTTGATATATTTCCATATTGTTTTTGTAAACCATGTGGTTTAGTCCCACACGGGCCACCCTTCTAGGTTTTTTTAAAGCATCTATATATAGGATTTGAATTTTTTAGATTCATACTTCTATATTGCATTTGGCTTAGATTTATCAATTAGTTTTGTTTAAATAATTAGTTTATATTTTAAAACTAGGTTCTCTATAAATAGTGTCAAAGCATCAAATACTAATTCTCAAAGAATTCAAATCTTGTGATCTCTAGTGAAAATAGTCATAGGCAAATCAAACTTTTTTGTCGAGGGAACAAAATTAAACTGATCACAATTCAAGAACTAAAGACACAGATACCCTCATTTCAACTAAACACTATGGGAGGTAAATGCATTGAAGAATGGATACAAATACATGCCAATGGACTTACTGGTGCCATCTCTATTGGTCGGAACCCACACTCGATGAGTTGTATTAGACACCATATAGACACATATAGTATTACCATACATTTAAGAAACTTATATGACAATCTAGAGTGGTACTGCATTAGGCTATATGGAGATCCTAGCCACAACAAAGAATGTTTCATCACTAAACTTGACCAACTTGTAGAACACAACCACACACAGCCATGGATAATCCTGGATGATTTCAAACTCACTAGAAACACCCAAGTAAGATAAGCACCACACACAAATCTAGCCTACTTTCATCACCATAATCAAAGAAAAATTAACTCATTTGTACTAGAATACCATCAGATAGACCACTCCCCCTCCTATTGTAATTTCACATGGAACTGAAGCAATATATGTTCTCGACTATATACATATCTTTGTTCACAATTATGGGATGCTTCTTTTATCCTCTTACAGGTTTTAGTTCACCATAGACCTATTTCAAAATGTCTCCATATATATTTTAACACTAAGCTAAGCACATGGGACTCACAGCCTTTTAATCTGAGTTTTTCTAGACTAAGCATCTTCCATACATTGACTTCAATAAAACTCTATGGAACATATATTGAGACTACAAGGCTCCAAGATTACAACTTCATCGTAACCTCAAAATATTGGGCATCATCCAAGTAAATGGAACAAACCAAATGTTGCTAATATAGAAAAGAAAATGAAGATATATAACAACACTTATTCTCAGCATATAGAGATGCCTTGACGGATCCATGCAGATTACTAACCCTAAGGGATCAATGGGGATCATTTGACTCTTATAATGACATGATGTGAAAATAGCATGCCAAGATTAGATAGATATAAGATGGTAAGAATATAAAATTCTTCCACTCTATCTACAACCAACATAAGAGACATTCTCTCATTTACATCCTTTTGATAGGTGGGGTTCACACTACCAATGGAAATCAGATGATACAAGCCTTTAAATCATTATCCCAAGATCTTTTAAACCATGGTAGAGCTTTCTCAGATTACTTCCATTTAGATTGGAATATTCTATGACCAAATAAGATCAAAAATGCTACATCCCTAGTAGAACATTTCATAGAACCAGAAATCAAGACGGCAATGTTATCCCTTGGTGACAGCAAACTCCCTGGTCCAGATGGTATTTGTAAACAATTCTATCATCATAGTTGGAATCATGTCAAACTTTGTTTTCATAAATGGTTACAATATATATGTGTGTGTTATGATATCGTGCCACAAAATAGACCTTTCAAATGAACATATAGAGCCCTTATTTAGAACATCAGACATCCTACTCTACATAGACAATAAAAACTTATTGTTTTCATAAACACGTCCTATAAGATTGTCTCCAAATCCCTATGCTTTTGTTTGAAACATACCATTCTAGAAATCATTAGATTGCAACGTGTGCCTTCATTCTAGGTAGAAGTATACATGATGCATACTTGATGGTGAGTGATACGGAGCATACTGACAAACTTAGAATTGTTCCTATATTCACTCCAAAATTTGACTTTGAAAAATCATTTGATAATATTAACTAGATCTTTCTCCTTGACTGCCTCTAAGGATTTCTCTTTCCCAAGAGAGGGAACCTTTGGATAAAATCGTGTATTAGTTGTTTCCACTTCTTCACATTGATCAATGGAGTTGCTTTTGGCTACTTCTTAAGCTCTAATGGGGTTATAAAGGGTGATCCATTCCCACCCTACCTATTTATCATTGTCATATTCATTCTTGGATGTATGGTCACATTATCTTCAATGAGTAACCACATTGTGATCCCTTTATCTGGTATTGAATAGATTATACACAGTCTTGGTGATACCATATTCTTCATAAAATTTGAAGACACTCATACCATCAACATAATATGTATCCTTATCACCTTCTCATACATGTTAGGACTTAAGATCAACCTCTAAAAAATCCTCAATCATGGATACATGCATTAGCAATGAGATGCTAGACAAATATACACGTCTGATTAGATGTCAAAGATATCCTCATTATGTATCTTCATCTTATTATCCATCCTCATCATTTACCTACTTCTTGCTAGAACTCAAACATTACAAATACGGAGATAAAACTCAATCTTCAGAAGAATCACCCACTCAGTCTTGCTAGGTGACTCACTCTACTAAACATCTCATTCTCACCTCTAGTCACCTATTACCTTAGTTGCATACCCCTATCCACTAAGGTCACTATGCATGTAGATAAGATTAGATGTTCATTTCTATGGGGGGACACTACTGAATGGAAATGCATACGTAGTTTGAAAAAAAGGAGGGTGGGGCAATGAACTTGAAACTTTATGCTTTCAGCCTAATACATAAAATCATATCTCATCCATGTGATGAAAAAATGGTCTGGAGTAACTTGTTACTAGAAAATACTCCACACGACACACACATAATGGAAAAACACCCAAAAAAATACCCTCTGTATTCTCTGGAAAAATATTAATGATTCACTTTTTGTAACGACACCCGCCATCGTTAAGATAACAAGCGTCATTAACAATAATAAAACATGCGAAAGTGATCACAAGTTGCAGTGGATTACCAAAAATCAGTAAAAATTTAAAACTTTTTGCAAAGAGATCCATTCATAGGAAAACTCTTTCATTCAGAACCAAAGTAAAACTTTACATCCTGGTTCATATATATACATCTCATGTACTTTTGCTTCTCGAGGAATACAAACATCAACTACTCTGTCTTAGCTGTACACAGGTAGTATAAAACCCTCGAGGCTTAAAGCCAAAATCTCAGACCGATCCATCAAAACACAACTCCTAGGACCCGAGAGTACAGAGACGACACATAGGACTTTCTAACTATATGACTTGACAGTCAGGGTCTCCACCTGAGATCTCACTGTTGTCCAAGCTGTTGCTTTCCTTTTCCTACAAAAGAGTCTATGCTTCTTTGTCCGCGTCCACCTAAAAATTTTGGATCCCACGGGGGTGAGACAATTGTAAATTGTCCCAGTGGGAGATATAACTCTCCGCCAAAACATTATTATTGCAGTTAAAGATATGGAACTGAGCAGAGGATAAGCAGTTTAAAGCATTCTCAACTTTGAAAGCATTGCAACTATTTATGATAGAGCAATATGTCACTTATCCTTTAATGAATATGAAGAACATGTATAACATCTATTCAACTATAGAACCATTACCACTGCATTAACTCTCTTCAGGATTAGATCATATATCTAAACCTGGCATTATCATTATGGAGTCATGGCCCGTAGCCATACTCTTTTCATAAAGTGTAGGGATTTTAATCCCTTAATTCCCCACTGGGAATTCTCATTCTTTCACAATTTCAATATCCTAACCATATGATTCTGGGTATTTAAACCCTTAGCTCATCACCTGAGCATTGTTACCACATTTCTCATGACACTCATAAACTTGATATGTCACCCATGAGACATTCATGTCTCAACTTGTTGGCCTTAGCCAATCTGCTAAACAAATAAGAAAATACATCTACCATGTACTCATATGTCATTGATATAGGCATTGGGTTATTACCAATCCTATGTCATCATTACAGGCATTGGTCTGTAACCAACCCTGATTACACCTCTAGGCATTAGACTCTAACCAACCCTAATTACAGACATTTAGCCTCTGCCAGGTATTGGACTTTAACCAAACCTGATTACACCGCCAGGCATTGGACTTTAACCAACCCTGATTACAGGCATTTAGCCTCTGCCAGGTATTGGACTTTAACCAAACCTGATTACACCGCCAGGCATTGGACTTTAACCAACTCTAATTATAGGCATTTAGCCTCTGTCAGGTATTGGACTTTAACCAAACCTGATTACACCGCCAGGCATTGGTCCGTAACCAACCCTGATTACACCGCCAGGCATTGGACTTTAGCCAACCCTGATTATAGGCATTTAGCCTCTGCCAGGTATTGGACTTTAACCAAACCTGATTACACCGCCAGGAATTGGTCTGTAACCAACCCTGATTACACCGCCAGGCATTCGACTTTAACCAACCCTGATTACAGGCATTTAGCCTCTGCCAGGTATTGGACTTTAACCAAACCTGATTACACCGCCAGGCATTGGTCCGTAACCAACCCTGATTACTCAGATTCTAGAATATAAATTCCTTTGACCCATCATTAATCAGCTTGGTGCCTCTTACTATGCTACAATTGTTCTTATGGCTCATAATGTCCATAAAGCCTCTTGTTACCTCTCATTAGGCAACATCTAATCATATGGCTCTCAGTGCCATTCAACATATTGTCACCTATCATTAGGCAACAAAATCATTTTATCTCATGTAATATAATAGTAACACCACTTTTCCCTCAATAGGGTTAGGACTTACAGTTCGCATCACATTAGGGTTTCTCATGTCCCATTACCCAATTAGGGTTAGGGTTTTCCCATCTCATATTAGGATTTCATAATTATCAAGGTATATCAACTCAGACATGCTATCTGTGAAGTCTTTCATATCTTGATGTATTCCTTTCCTCATTATTCCCAACTTTCTTAAGTTATCAAATTATCTTGGATTAAGGTATTTCCCATCTTAATCCTATCATCCACTAACCTATCACTCTTACCATGAAGTGCATAGGTTACACATAAGAATGGTCCAACTATCTTTAATGATATTGACTCATCCTTAAGTAAGGAACTAACAAAATGACCATGTTAGATCACTTGCAAATCAGTTCCAAGTCAATCATAGAACACCACGGTCTTGCCGCCAAGAACAACCGTGCTAAGAGAAGCCACCACGATCGTGCTACCTTGCACAGTCGTGCAAAGTAAAGCTACCACGGTCGTGCTACCTTGCACGGTCGTGCTATATAGGATCACCACATGAATCATATTTAGATATATGAATTCTATTATTTGATCC
This sequence comes from Alisma plantago-aquatica, assembly GCA_963693085.1. Lineage (NCBI taxonomy): Eukaryota > Viridiplantae > Streptophyta > Magnoliopsida > Alismatales > Alismataceae > Alisma > Alisma plantago-aquatica. The sequence continues at coordinate 672,066,060 of OY856409.1, read as the reverse complement.
TTTCAACTTGATTAGGTCACATCAACCCTTCAATCAAATGCATACAACTATGATTAACATAGTGTACCAAGTCATTGGTCCTATAAACGATTAGGGATTCATCCCTTAATTGACACTAATCACCTAGTTACTATTAGGGTTTCAACCTTTGTACCTTCATTGATTATCATTACTAATCATCATTGGATCAATGGATCATTCATCATCTTAATTCTTTAAGAGATTTAATCACATTGGACCTCCATTACATAAAGCATCCAATTGAATTAGGGTTTCCAATGTTGATTCCTTCAATCATTGGATTCATGGAACCAATCATCAATTGGACCTACCCTCATACTTCAATTGAGTTTAATAGGTCAACCTTCAAATGATTTGACCCTCAGTTGACCCTCAATTGCTCATCAATTAGGGTTTGATTTAATTGAATTTGGGTTTGGAATCGATGATTCAACAACACTAATCAATGTAAGACTAGTTGCTTTGAAACCATTGAACCATCATCCAAATTGGGTATGACCTGACCCCAAACGGTATTGAGGTCGTTTGGATGACCTCCAAATGGTCTTGAGACCGTTTGCCCATCATATCACTCAAATCTAAGCTATCCAATTAAGGTTTGGATCATAGGATTGATCACCAAATCAGCATTGCATTGTATATCAACTTGGTATCTTTAGACCTTCAAACACCTAACCATACTCAACCCTAGACCTCCAAACGGTCTTAGGTGACCACCAAACGGTCTTGAGACCGTTTGTCCCATCCAACCTTTGGATTCTAGTGAAAAATCATCATGGATTGGTCTATCAAGTTGATCAACAAATCAGCACTACATTGCAATATGATTAGTACCTTTGGACCTTCAATTGGCCAACAATACTTGACCCCAGACCTCCAAACGGTCTTGGGGTGATCCCCAAACGGTCTTGAGACCGTTTGGGCTAATCAACCCAAAATCTCAACTTAACTCATTGGAATTTCAGCATTGTTCTCAATAGGGTTTGCCTAATTGATTAGCCTTCAACTCACGATTCCTTGGGAGTTAATCCCTCAAATTTGGTGAGTCATTATACCATATCATTAGTAACAGTAATACCAAACGGTCAACCCTTGGTCAATGCACTCAAACGGTCTTGAGACCGTTTTCCCAAAAAGGTCAATTAAATCAGATTGAAAATCAGCACTTAATCTAATTAGGTTCCCCTAATTGATTAGGCTTCAACTCACGATTCCTTGGGAGTTAATCTCTCAAATTTGGAAGGTCATTAAAAAACATCATTATTAACAGGAATCCCAAACGGTCAACCATTTGTCAACGCACTAAAACGGTCTTGAGACCGTTTTCCCAAAAAGGTCAATTAAATCAGATTGAAAATCGGCACTTAATCCAATTAGGTTTACCTAATTGATTAACCTTCAACTCACGATTCCTTGGGAGTTAACCCATCAAACTTGGTGAGTCATTATCCAACATAATTACGATCAATAATATCAAACGGTCAATGCTTGGTCAACGCACTCAAACGGTCTTGAAACCGTTTTCCCAAATAGGTCAAGTTGATCAGGTTGAAAATCAGCATTTAATTCAATTTGATTTGTCTAATTGATTGGCCTTCAACTCACGATTCCTTTGGAGTTAACCCCTCAAATTTGGAGGGTCATTAGCCTACATATTTAGGAACAAAATTCCCAAATGGTCATTGTTTATTCAACCATCTCAAACGGTCTTGAAACCGTTTTCTCCCAAACGGTTTCAAACCGTTTGCCCTTAAACGGTTTGCTGAAATCGCATAGCCAATCAAATTAAAATGATTTGGAGTAGCTATCAAAACCGTTTGGCTTGGTACTTTTCTTTGGATAAGCATCTAGGATGATGTCATCATCCCCTTCCTTCGAACAACCAAGAACAGCAACCGTTCTTGATGGAAATTGCAACAAAGAAATAAGAGTGTATCAAATTGAAGAAATCAATCAACAAAGCATAGAGAATTGATGCAATAGCAATGTTTAAGGGTTTAAGTTATAAAACCCACCTCCAATTGAGCTCCAAAGCTCCAAGATCACGCCATCAATGGTGGATAAAGCTCTAGCAACTCCCCCTAGGCTCGTCCTCAAGCTTTTGATTGCAAAAGTTGGCTAGGGTTGAAGAGGAGATCGAAATAAGAAGGAATCCATAATTTATTTTTGATTTCCACCATGAAATCATGAAGAACGAGGGTCAAGAATCTTAACAACAGGTTGGGGCTCGTCCTCCTGTTGCTCCTAAGTCCCCCTGAACTCACCCAAAGCAAAGGAAGAAGAAAGGGCCGAAAAAGCCTTTCAATTGATTTGGAAAAGGCACTTTTATAAGGAAATTGATGAGTGAGAAAATGCCTTATAAAAATCCAATTAATCCAAAAATTATGGCCGCCTCTTCCCCCTCAGCTCCATGGATATGAGGCATATTCATTTTCCTTTAATTCTCGTTCATTATCCTCAATTTAAAGAAAAGCAAATTAAGCACCATAATGCGTATAATATAATATCCCATATGTGAGTGGAAATTACTTTTCTTTATAATAAGGTGAGTGGAATTTCACCTACTTAAGATATTTTCGTTCCTTATCTTGTCAAAGGAACGTCCATCCTTATTCAAAATCAACCCAAAACATTTTGGTTGAAGTACCTTCAATTATTTTTATTCATTTTTGCCCTAAATCAGATTAGGGTTTCAATTAGGCATTAATCTTGATTATTTTAATGTCAAGATTCGCTCTCCTCCAACTTAATTCAAATGAGATGCCCCTCTCATTTTATTTGCTATAAATGATGCCACGAAACATTAGGGAACCTGTTGAAGTGGTAATTTGCATATTGAACCCTATATTTTGGGTCAATTGCACTTTACTCCAAAACTAGGTTTTAATGCACAACATTGTCCAACAAGCTCTATCTTGGTGTCCAGGCTTGTGGAAACCATATTACTACATCATATTCATCCTTATGATGTCTCAACATCAGAAGAACATCTTATCATGTGAAATTTGCAAGTTAACCCCTCAAATTGGGTAATTTGCACTTTAGTCTAAAATAAGCAAACATTGCTTCAACATTGTTCAAACAGGACCAAAATTGAAACATAGGTTCCTCTTGAGCCCTAATCACTTTTCAAAAGATAAGATTAAGCATATAATAATACTTCTTAATCATAACACCTAGGGTTAAAGCATAACTCAGGTCAGGAATGTTACACTTTTCTTCATTCAAAACTCTATAATCACCCCCCTTCCATGCACAATGGATATCCTTCTATTATGACCAATGGTATAAACACAACACTATATCAAATAAGAGAACTGCCCAGGCCATTCCATACAGATTCCTACATGCTTCTACCGAATAGGCTATGATCTTGAAACACGCTAACAAAAGTAATAACCTCAATAGATATGTCATTGCACAACCATAGATGTAAAGATACATCATATTAAGCTCTCCCTAGAACAACATACCAGGAACAAGATAGTATGAAAAATAGATAACAAATACACTTTGAAATCTGTATACACCTTTTCTAGTGACACAAGCTTTAGCTGTCTCCATGCTCCAATATGGAAAATTAAATGCCTTCTTAAATACATCATGTTCATTTGGCTCATTCGACACGATAAGATACTAAATATGCAAAACTAGTGGAAGAGAGGTTATTGTGGACCCTCGTGTTGGGAAATATGGTTATGAGATAGGCAATGGAAAAAAATTGTATCTACCATATTCTAATGACCAACGGATAACGTCAATTACTATAAGATAGGAAGTATGGCTTAGAGGATATACCTATTCTTGGAGCAACTCCAATGATAATCATCATTGTTGTAATTGCACATCTCTGATTCCTAATTGCAATGGGACTCGTCTTCCTACTCCTCTAGGGACAGTAGACTCAAGCATCATCATCTTCTAAAGTAGATCCTCTCGTCATGAACCGCTGGTTGACGATGTCCTCCTTAGCGGTAGACAATGGCCTCCCACCTCTAGAAAAGTCCATACGGAACATATAGAACTCTTATCGTCTTACTGGACCAGACAGGAAGGAGTTGTTCATCATGTTGGCGTACTAGTCACCAACCTGTTCTCCCACAATAATGAACTCAGTTGTTTCTCTCCCTTTGGCCATCCCTCCTTGGACAAGTAGGACTTTCCTAGGTTCTCATGGTTACCACGATCAGAGAGGGCAATATTTATCAGAGCAACTGAGTCTCAATTGTTTGTGTTGTATTCTAGGAAGCACCAGTACCCCTCTATTTAAAGTAGAGGTCAGGGTCAGGATTCCCAATCAATGTGGGAGTGAAAGGGACCAGAAGATCTCAAATTTTCATAATAATCCTATAAATTTTGCAACCTGCAACGGCCCAGATGGTAGTCTGGCTCAGTCGAGATGGGTCTCTAGTTAGTTTCCCACTCCGTTTGGAAATCGACAATTCATTTCCAATTAATATCACATATTAATTTTCTTGCACAACAACTAATGTTCAATCTAAACAAACTTGGAAATATCTAGAGCCTTCCCTCACCCAAAATGGACATCTTTCCCATGTGAGACAGTCGTCTCAGTCACCTAGATAGTCGTCTGGTGACCTAAGTCAGGCCAGTCAGTTCAATCCAAATCCAATTTCAACTTCTATTCAGTCTGACATCTCAAACGCCCATCTCAATCCTTGAGATGGCCGGTTGACACTCTAGACGGTCATCTTATGCCATGAGATGGGCGTCTAACAGTGCAGTTAGGCTGATGTTGCCTGAATCAATTACCTAAAAATTTTAGCAATTAATTCAAATGTCATTCGAGATCAAACTCCTCTTCTAGGTCGATGCCTATGTGTGTGACCCTATAAACGTTGGCAGTGAATGTCCATAACAACTTATGACATCACAAGTAAGTATTGGTGTCTAGTCACACATCAATGTTACCCAAGTAAATAGAAAGTTGGAGAACAAGTTCAACTTACAATATGTAAATGGTGTTGTAGCGTTTGTGTAACGGCCTCAATTTTCGGCAACCCCCAATTAAGGAAGGCCTCAAAGTTGAGATCATTACCTAAATTTTTTTTCCAAGGATCCATATTTAAACAAATAATAGTCAATAGCAAATAATTTCATTAATTCACAAGTATTGTTTATAAAATGCTTACATGAACTTTTACCGTGAGAAAAGTACATTGGAGAACTATCTAAGAAGAAATACCTATCTAATCCTCTTTACATTATCTTTAATGTCTTCATATAGCTTCACATGTCCATCCTTACCTTCATGTCTTTTTCATGAACATTAGATACCTAAAACACCGACAAACAAAACACGATCAGTATGTTGTCATACTGGTACGTGGGGTTCATACCAAATAGTGCAAGTAATATAACAATATATAATCCAACAATTACTCATAAATAAGAACTGTATTTTCTTCGCATATTTCATTTCATATGTGATACTCATAGTGACATTATAATTTGCAGGAAATAAATAAACATCTAACAATTTATTTGCAAATCATTCGTGAAATTCTCAGAAACATCAGCAAACGATATTGTAGGTAGTCATAGGCATGGCTACGTACCTTATTGGTGAGCCAAGAAGATCATGCAACATATATACTTCAAGTAACAATCAATCCAATCAACATTCCAAGCAATGCATCATATAATCTTTTTATTTTCAATGCATTTTCTCTAATGATTCTTGGATCTTGTCTTCTACCCGTTTATTCGGATCCGGCTCCCCCCTCTTCTCCTCCGTTCTCGTGCGGCAACTTCCGCCCGACGCACAGCCACGCTGCAACGCTCTCAGCACCGAGCCTCCCCACAACTGAGGGTGTCTGCCTTGCCGCCATGCTGCGGGTACGGTTTCTACCTTCGGCCCTTCTAGACTTGACCCTTACTCCTCCTTCCTCACGCATCTCCTGTGCGTACCTGCCTCCGGTGCTGCAGCTACGTCCCACGCTAGCTGCGGGCGGCCCTGCGTACGTCGTGATGATGAGTCAGGACCAGCACCACAAGCGGTCCTCCACCTCATGTCTCCTTCACCATGCATCCGTCGATTTTGCCTACCACTTGGTCTCTCTCCCCAGTTGTCGGTGGCCTAAATTCCTAGTCTGCGAGGAAAGCAGCACCCGCTGCTATAAGCCGCAATTCCCTCCCCTCCAACTCCCACCCTGGCACAACCGCCACGAATGTCCACGAGTCACCCGTTCTCCTCTGTCGGTGTTGAAGGGTCGTAGGACGAAACTGAGATGGCTAGGAAAGGTCCAGATTGGCACTGAAACCAGGTTTTCCGGGGAGATGAAAGTTGTAGGTCTAAACCTCCACCGTGCACACTAGATAGGGAAGGAGGTAGGAGAAGCATGTTCCGTCAAGGCTACCCTGGTTCTTCCAGTCGTCGCTTGACGCCGACTTCAAGGCCGAGCTTAGGATAAGGAAATAAGAACAAGAGAGGAGGAAGAAGGAGCGTGCTAGTTGGAAAGGAGTCCACCTGCTAGCTGTAGAGCTTCCCTTGGCCATGCAAGCTAGGGACTGTGCAACCCAAAAGGACAGGGTAATGCAGCCCCCATACACGAGCTAGGCGAAACCATAGGTTTAAGAAGAAGGAATATGATGAAGAAGTAGAAAGAAGAAGAAGAAGAAGAAGAAGAGAGAGAGAGAGTTCCACAAGAAGAAAGGAGACCCAAGTATAAATATATATATATATATATATATATATATATATATATATATATATATATATATATATATATATATATATATATATATATATATATATATATATATATATATATATATATATATATATATATACACACTAACCTCCTAAAGCCTCTCACTGTGCTTTCCTCTCCGTGGATGGTTCTCATAAAAACTTTCCGATTCTCCTTTCTTTTCCATATTCTATTAACATATAATTAACATATGGGAAGGGCCACCATGATGCCCACGAGGAACAACTCAAACAATTCCTATCTTTATCTTTTTATCTTTCATTAATAAGTTTCCTAAATCGATTGCCAACATCACTTGATTATCACACTAAAAGCCATAAAGGAATGCATATTAATACCTAGTACTTTATTGGCTTATTTTATCATAAATTATATTCCTTTGTCTCTCTCTTTGGTATATCGTTTGAGCCAATTATCCTCCTTTCGAGGCCACTAATTGAAACATTTCCCAATTATATTTAGTAATTTATATTGATTGGGATGTCTTTTATATATAGAACTTACTCCTTTAGTTATCCCATTAAAATAATACCATTATCACACGGTATATCCTTTTTCTTCTATATTCTAGAATTATTTTCCTTTTTTGTTATTATTTTCAAACATACCAATGTTAAATTAAAATAATGATGCCTCAAACATTATGTTGCCACTCTTGGATAAATAATTATTCAAAACGCCATGCATTTTATTTTGCTTTAGAAACTTGATAATTATTTCATTTATCATATCAAAAATTCTTTCTTATTTATTCATGTAAGAATTTATTTCATTTTATGCCACAAGGATTTATTTTCAAGGCAACTAATTATTTGGCCTAACTTGGGCCATGGGTTGCACCCGTATCGCATTATTAGAATTTAAGAATCACTTGTCAATTTATGGCTTATATCTATACGATTCAGTTTTACCAAAATTGAGGATATGACATTCACCCCTCCTTAAAAGGAATTTTATCCCCAAAATTCACACCTACTATAGGGGTATAGGTACTTTTAGAGTGATCTCGTCTTTATGCATCTAGGGAGTGCCCCTCACATTCACCCTTGGACACATGATCATCATGAAGGTAGCTAATCTCTTGAGACATGGGCCTTGGGAAAATGTAGTTGTTACCTTCCGACCATATGGTCATGCATTCAGGGTTCAATCAACTCCTAATCCCATCGGTCTGTGTACCTCTAATACTCCCAACTTGACCTTAGGATTGACTTCAGACTCTATACTTCCCAAGGGTTCATTCATAGCACATTATTTTTGTATGTAATTCCTTAAATTGGATTCCTCCATCTCTTATAATGCTCATTATTCACTTTTTATCCCCTCACTGGACTCATGGCAACAATTCATGGTAACATTTCTTTCCCAGACTCAGTCTCATATAGTCAGCCACTTCTATAGTGACTTTTCCTCTTCTTCCTTAGAGATGGCATACTTGGGTTCAAAGAATCATATTCAATAAATGTGCTTTCATGTTTTATATCCTTAATTATCCAACCTTTAGGTGACAGTTAAGGTTACTCCAACATTTAAACTAATTTAGTCAACTTACCTTTCTAGGGAAGGTCCTAACCTAGGGTGACTCCATGGCTCATGGGAGGAAAATTAGGCTATCTAACCACAACTTGACCTCAAGGTCTATGGTTTTGCCTCTCCCATAGGTCATCTTACCCCTCTTGGGTTGATCCACCCCAGATTGGCACACAAGCCCTAAAGGTTTCATATTTTCATCATTATGCAATAATTTTAATCATTATAACTTATCAACCCTTCTTTTCTCAACCTATGGGGTACCCTCTCATGGGGTTTATCCTTGCAATGGACTTGGGCCACCTTCCCCTCCAGGGGCTTGGTGCCTATGTCGGCTTCCCCTCCAGGGCTTGACCTTCTGTGATTTCTCCCTCCAAGGCTTGATCTTAGTCATCCAAACTTCCAGAGATAGCATGAGGGGTTCGAGCAAGGTATAGTATATAAGCATTGGTTACTTATGTTTCTCATGTATATACTCATGTATTTTCTTTCTAACTTCTCAACTTAATCTCTATGGGAACTCCCTCTTTGGAGTTTTCATGTGGCAGACCCTCTCTCTAGGGTAAGTCTCTGCAGTGGACATCATACATAAGCCTTGGCCCAATCACCTATCGCTATAGTGGCTATCATACATCGGCCTTTGCCTGAGGTGATTATCTTTTCTAGGCCAAATCACCGACCACCATAGTGACCATACATAGGCCCCCTTGACCTGAGGTGATTAGATAGGCCCGACCATACATCCCACATGTATCTCATACATCCATTAGATTTAGTTGAGCAAGTTATATTCACTAGTACAAAAATGGTCTATAGCATCGGTTTTTTTAAGTATATCGCGTCACTTTTCAACTGACGCCTAAGTGGCCGTCGCTACAGAAATTGCTCTATAGGGTTGGTTTTTTTAACTAAAAAAACCGACCTTGTACAGTAAAAACCGATCCTATAGGCTCTCAAAAACTAAACCCAAATGAGAAATGAAACTGTACCTGGACCCTATAACGTCAGTTTTTACTAAATAACTGACTCTAAAGATTATTTCTAAGGATGGTTTATTACTAAATAATCGACTCTAAAAAACTGACTCAATAAAGTTTTGAAATATGATAGAACGGCCGTGCCGCCTAGTACGATCGTGTTGGTCTATATTAGCATGGTCGTGCTACACGGCACGGCCGTTCTACTGTATCTCAACACGGCCATTCTACGCGGCACGGTCGTTCTACTTCATCCCAACACGATCGTTCTATACAGCACGGCTGTTCTACGCGGAACGTCCAAGACACCTATAAGGTCAGTTTTTTAAGAAAATCGACGCTATAGGGTTGAATTTTTTTTTAATTTCTGTAGAAACTGAACAGAATAAAACAGAAGAACAAGAATAAGATATGGGAGAGGGGAGCATTGATGCTCAACCGTCACCATTCCAAACCACACATTCATAAGAAAAATGTTTCATATATGGAGTTGAGTACACATAGTCACATAATAATTTACAATATATGATAGATTGCAAGTCTGAGATGATATTAAATGTCAGATACAAAAGTAAATATGAAAGAGTACTGAAACCACATACATAAATGGAATGTAACTGACATATTTATTCCAATGCTATATTGACTTCATGTAGAAAAGCATCTAACCACCCTTCTCGAAATTCATTTAAGTCCTCACGTGTGTAAGGCTGAGTTGTAAAGATCTGTAACAGAAAATGTACATGCTAATATTTTATAAAATGACTACAACTCACTTGTAAATTTATGATGTTATTCTTTATTACTTGATCTATAGTTTGAATGTCATTTGATGCTTGTTTGACAATAGCTTGCATATATTTCATTACATAGTAGCCACAAGCCCATCCATTATTTTGTATAGGACACTACAAATAACAAATTATACTTAATCTTAGTAAACTAATATAAACAGAAGACTATAAGAGTTGACATATAAGAGTTGAAAATTAATACATATAAGATTAAGCAGTTGTCAAAGTAGCTACCTTGACATTTTTCAAAGTCAATGTCTTTAATTTTGTGGGTATTTGTCATCCGCCTTCACGAAAAGCTTTTATACCCCTATCAATTAAACGATAGTTGGTAAAATATAAATTCTAAATAGAAATATCATGTTGAAGCATTGACTATATTTATGCTTACTCCATAGCTGGCAATTTCAGTTTGTGACTCCTTATTTTTTTTCCCATTGGGTCAAGATAATAAAGAGTCATCAATTTTGGGACAATCACCACTAATTCCCAATGTCTAGATCTGAGTAAGAATAAAACAAACATTAAAATAAATACATTTGTTCATTATTAAAATTATTTTGATTAATAATACTTATTGGATGTTAAAAGGAATTAGGATAATTTCCTTTCCCACAGTAGAAAAATATTTGAATGCATCAGAGAAGTACTGACTCACTTCATCAATATGTGTCTCCATCTGACTAGTGACTGAAGGAACTAAGAATCCAACATTCTTTATATCAAAGTTTGTGGCCTCGGTATATAAATGGCTGTTAAACATTTGTAATTATTTTCATATGTAAAAATAAGCTAAAAATGTGTATTGGAATTTTCTATATTGATAGATCCTTACCTTATCCATACTTCTAATATCGAAGTATTCAGCCAATCATACCAGAACAACTCTATAATATCATCAAGAAAAATATAATTATCAAAGTCCCTCCCAGTTGCATCTTCTATTAAATTGATCAACATTTGTAGTCCAGAGCTTTGGTTGGCTAAGTATCGACACAAACATTTACATTTACTTCCCAACTCGTCAAATGTGGATTCTGGAATAATAGATGGCTTGGGCATAGGAGGATGACTAGTAGAATTTTTACTTTTTAGTTTGCAAACCTGTTAATTAAATTACATACTTCTATTACACGAGTTCATATATACAGTCAAATATGAAAAACACATGGTAGAATTCAAGTATACCTTGGCATTGATAACCAAGTGTCTAGGCCAACCCACCATAGCACCCTCTGCTACTTCAAATGTACTATATTCAGGATTAGGTATGGGTAGTGGTTTGTCCCCCATTCCGTCATACACAAGATGGATGGACACACGACAAATGTCATCGATAATTTGTTGGCAATGCAATGTACCACCAAGGTTGTACACCTTGCCCGCTGCCACAACATTATATTCTGGAACCTCCACTGCAAGTTTACAGTTCATACCAACCTAGATTGAAATAATATAAGTTTTATAAGAAGCATTAGAACATATACCTATTACAACTATATATATTATCATATATATATCATACTAATAACACAACATATAGAACAAAAACTTACTGCAGATTGTTGTGGTGGGTCATTGGGAATGCTCCCATGACCTTCTACAACTATATCATGGGCTTGTACCTCATCACTTGAGAGACGAACAGTATGACTAGGTTCAGAAGGTTGAGTAGGATGAAATGCAGACATTATTTCTTTTACTTTCTCCGCTACTAATGCTTCAACCTCCTCTTGTGTAAGACCTCGTGCATGATCTCTTTTAGATTGCGAGGGGCCAAAATAAGACTTGAATCCTATGCTAGCTCCTAATCCCTAACACGGCCAGGATGCTCGTTCGTACCAAGAGAAACTGATAGTTCATCCATGTGGCCAGTTGGGATGAACTTTTCTTCCTTCCTTTGCTCGTGGAGATAAATCTATTCATAGTTAATAAAAATATTAAATCACAATATCAATTAGATATAAATAAATCTAAGTTTGTGGGAGTTATACTCTTTACTTAGTTGGGATAAACCTACCATCTTTTGTGCCACCTCCTTAGTTGCAGGGTTGACAATTTCACCTGCTCGATTCTTTCTAGCATCAATCCATGTCAAGTGTCGGGGTGGACGCTCAACTTGAGTTGTACTAGATTCTTCTCCAGAAGAGGATTGCTTCTCTTGTAGTTAGCGGCGGAAGGCATAACCACTGAGCCCCAAGCGATGGTCATGCATATTTTTAGCCCGTCTTTCCTTTTGAGCCTGGTGGATAGCCTGATCATTTAAAATGAGGTATTGCAATTTAGACTTGGCAAACATGTATAAAAAGATTCACCTCCTTACTTGTATAAAATTAAAGATTCATATAATACATCACAATCATTATTACCTGAAACTCTTTCGATCTCCTAGCTGCAACAATTTTTTTCCACACCTCAGGATCTATAAAAATATATACATCTATTGCTTTCTTCTTTTTTTAGGATTATCTATAAATTCCCTTGCGAGATATGTCTTAAAACCCCTCCATCGTACACCACAACGTTGTAACACTCTTTTCCTGTGATCTTTTTCATTTAGATGAAAAACACCCTATAATACAAAAGAAGCAATTAATAAAGTTGTTTTGAAAAGGAATTAATTCCAAGCAAACTAAATTAGAATCAATAGATAAAAATATATTAAAATAATATCACTTCCACTCACAGATATATCTTTCCATATGAGGTCTTTTTTGGCATTAGGAACATCATGCCAATTTTCTATATCTATTGGCACCTTACTGCGTGCGGTCACCCCTACGTAATGTTTGAAAGCACTAGCATGTTCCCCAATAGGTGCTCCTGTGATATCAAACTAGACTGGCAATTTATCCCCTTTAGCCCTGAGCTCCTACAGCCTATGCATCAGTGTGGGACCTCTACTTTTCTTAGCATCACCACTACCATCCTCATGGTGCTCATGCTCATGCTCAGAATGTTCATCTTCACTCGCCATTTTAGAACCTACAAGTATACATGATAAAAAAATAAGCGATAATAAAAGCACAAGTGATAAGGTATACATGATATATGATGTATATTTAATGGATTACTTTCTTGAATGATAATAAAATAAATAATTCAAAGAATACATGCCTCTAGTATTGGTTGAGTTGTTAGACAAGCAAAATTCATTTAGCATGGTCTTGATGTTTATAATATTCATCAGTGTTATCTTCAACATTTACACTTGGCAAACCAACTGAGAATGGATTGGAATCATCATACCTTTTGTAGTATTCTTCTTCATTTATAGGATCTATAGTAAACTATCTTTTTCCATGAAGAACGACAGACCAATTTTTATTTGCCGGGTCATCAATATAGAATGCTTGTTTTGCTTGGTCTGCCATGATGAATGGCTCATCTTTCTCACCAATCTTTTCAAAATTCACCAATTTGAAACCCAACTCATCCACTAAAACTCCTTTGTTGTTGTCAACCCAATTACACCTAAAGATAGGGACTCTAAAATTTGTATAGTCCAATTCCCATATGTCCTCAATGACGTCGTAATATGACATCTCAGCTTTGTGTGGTCTTTTATCTTTGGCACTAGCAAAATACAACGAACAAGCTTGAACAGTGACCCCACTATTTTGAACTACACTACTTTCATCTTGACGCTTGGTTGAGTATGAAAATCCGTTTATGTCATAACCTTCATATGACATGACATCCATTTTTGGCTTAAAGGTGAGCCATTTTATGTTCTCAGCAACATTATTTGGTGATTCAGATAGTTGATTAAATACTTTCTCTTCAAACCACCTAATAAATGTTCGATTATGCTCTCTTGCAAGCCACATTGAACAGGATCGTGGATGATTTCTCTTGATAAGATCATTGTGGTCTGTGATGTAGCTACCAACTTCATCGATGTTGTGTAAAATATACAAATGTGCTTATTCCCACAACTCACGACTTATTCCTTTCACTCGTCCTCCCAGAGTTCCTTTGCCACAATAAGATTCAGTGTGATGGGAATTTTTTAGATCGCTAGAAGTTTCATTGCAATTCAAAAAATCATTGCAAAAGTCCATCACCTCCCTAGCCACGTAACCCTCAACAATACTCCCTTTAGGACGATAACGATTCCAAACATCACCTTTAAAAACACACATGTAGCGTTCAAATGGATACATCCAGTGCAAGAAAATTGGAACCAACATTGTAACATCCCTGACCTGGGTTATAAGCTAACCCTAGGTGTTTTGCCTGATTATGTAATTAAATCCTTGTGATTAACTTTGGGCATGTAATTAAGTTTCTCATAAACATATATTTTAGTTTTTGCTCCTTTTTATATAAAGTTGTAGCATTGTTTTGTAATGCAGGGACCTATGTGCAATTTACCCAGTTAGGAGGGTTAGCTTGAAATTTGCACATGATGAGGTGTTCCTCTGATGTTGAGACATCATGAGAATCATTTTGGTGAAATTAGAGGGATTTCCCAAGCTTGGGCACCAAGGTGCAGCTGTGGAAGCAATACCGGTGCTTGAAACCCTAATTTGGGGTAAAATGCAATTTACCCAAATTGAGGGATGCAATTTGTAAAATATATCATCAAATCACCTCTTAAGACTCTTGACGTCATTTAGAGAAGAAATGATGAGGGAGTCACCTCAATTAAAGTAATCAAGTTATGAAATATACCTTGTGATTGAATAATCAGGGTATATGTACAATAGCCCTTTATGTATGTACCTTAGTATTAGATTGCTCTTCTTTGCCCTCATCTTCTTGACCTTGAGAGAAGGTTTGTCCTTAGAATTAAGAGGAAGGGACGAGCATAGAAGCATGGAGGGACTTGGTTGATATTATGGAAAACTTATGAACTTATGTTGAAAATACCACCCCAAGTATATATACCCTCAACTTCACTTAGCAAAGGAACCTTTCCTTCGTACATATCACTGTTTCCTCTTTGCTTGGCCGACTAAGGACTATCTTGGAGCTCAAGAGGAACGACCAAGGGTGCAAGGTAGGTTTGAACCCCTCTTCTTGCCTAATTCCATGGTTAAAACTCGAATTCAAGGTCATCTTCATGGCTAACTCTTGAAACTCTACCTTTCTAGCCATCTCTTTTCGTCTTTCCTTGGAGATTTCACCATGTCCAACCTATGAGAACTCAAGGACACCATTAGAGCTTGGATCTCAAGAAGCAAGCTTTAGGCGGGTTTTATAACTCTAAACCCATGCTTTACTATATACATCTCCTTTATGCGGTTAGATGATAGTCCTTCATGTTCCTTACTGTTCTTTGCTATTTTGCAAGAAAATCCATGGGGTATCCGTACTGTTCTTGAGCTAGGAGATAAAGGCGTGATTTCCAATAAAAACCCACCGCTTTTCACTTCCTTAAACGGTCTCACCAGTTTGCTCTCTCGGTCTCAAGACCGCGAGGTGAGCGAATGGTCTCGAGACCGTGACAGGGCAAACGGTCTCCAAGACCGTTTGGCCCCGTTGACCGACGTGGACCGTATAAGAAATCTGTTTCTAATTATATAGGATAATCACCCTAAAAATTTGGGAGACTAACTCCAAAGTAATCGGGATATATGACCTTTTTAAGTGACAACTTTAAATGAATTTATTCCTGATTTTCAAACGGTCTGAAATTGCCTTTTTGGGCAAACGATCTCAAGACCGTGTAAGGTCGTTGACCAAGCTTTGACCATATGAAATTACTGTTCAAAATTATGTTAGTTAACAACTCACCAAGTTTGATGGTCTAATTCCAAACGGTCTAAGAGTTGAAGGGTGAATACTAGGGCTAACCCTAGGTGAATTCAGTACTGAAATTATGGTGACCTAATTAGGGTTTTTAAGGTTGATTGACCTAAACGGTCTCAAGACCGTTTGGGGGGTCACCAAACGGTCCCAAGACCGCGAGGGCAATCAATCAAGACCGTTTGGAGGTCTGGGGTCAATATTTGTTGACCAATTGAAGGTACAATAACACCAATTTACATTGCAATTAAATATTGATATAATCATCAACTCAATTTGTTCAACCTTGATGAATTTCCACAAGAATCCAAAATTGGATGGGCAAACAGTCTCAAGACCGTTTGGAACTCATCCAAACGGTCTCAAGACCGAGAGGACAATCACCCAAGACCGTTTGAAGGTCTAGGGTTAAGTAATCTGACCAATTGAGGACCTAATTGCAAATAAGTTATCAATTTAATCAAAATTCTGTTTTATGGTTCAATCATGGTTCAACCCCTATCAAATCACCTTAGATTTTGATGAAATCTTGGGCAAACGGTCTCAAGACCATGTGGGGCCCACCCACATGACCTCAAGACCGTTTGGGCCAAGTTTGGGCCCAATTGGAGCTCAATTTAAGGGTTCAACCTTGTGTTGATGCACATTGTTGAGTGTTGATGGGTGAACATTGATAGACCCTAATTGAATCGATTTCAATCCTAATTGGTCAACAATTGAGGGTCAATTGAATGACCAATTGGTTAAGCATAACCTTAATTGACCCAATTCATAAGTGGTCAACATAACTCTGACCTTTTGAGGGCTTCAACATGGATTAACATAATCGGTTGTATCAATTGAACCTTTGTTGAAGGACCTTGCGGTTGAGACCATGAGAGCCTCGCGGTCTCAAGACCGTGAGGGGGCTCATGGTCTCAAGACCGTGAGGGGGCTCACGGTCTCAAGACCACAAAGGGCCTCGCGGTCCTGAGGTCAAGATGGGCAAACGGTCAACGTCTCTTCGCGGTCTCAACATCAATTTGATCTTCGCGGTCTCAACATCAAACTGAACCAATGATAGGGCTTCGCGGTCTTGAACCACTTGAAGAGGCTCGCGGTCTTGAAGCCTAAGGGGGCTCGCGGTCTTGGAGTTAGAAGGAAGCTCGCGGTCTTGGAAAGTCAAAGTGGGCAAACGGTCAACACTTTCAACCGATCTCAACTCAGTTGATGATTAATGATTGAAATCACTCAATGTGATTCTGAGTTGATTTCTTTCAATCAATTCATAATATAAATGGTCCAATGTTACCCTAATCAAACCCTAATGAAAATCTAGGATATTAAGAGGTTAATTGACTAAGGATTTGACCATGATGATGATCAATGAGGAGAATTACCAAAATACCCCTGAAGGGTAAATCGAGTAATACCTTGATCAAATCAAACCCTAATCACATGATGGTGATATTTTGGGCTATGTTAGCCTATGATGACCTAACCCAACCTGATCTAGAGTGATGTTGACATCACCTAACAGTATGATGAGAGAGAAAGTACCTCTAGAGAGAGAAAGTACCCTTTTCAGGTGAAAACTTAATTAAAGCATCACCAATGCACATGAGTGAGCATAATTAGGGTATGATCCACATGTGTGAGATCATAGAAACCCTAATTATGATAAATGATGAACCTTTAACTGATCTAAGAGCATCAATGATGATGTTACTCATACATGATGATGTTATGAGTTCAGTTCACTTCCATGTGATGAGTAAACCCTAATTCAAGGGTGATGACATGTAATGTGAATAGTAAACCCTAATTCAAGGGTAATGGCATGTTTTTGAGTATTAAACTCTATTTGATGTGAATTAGAGATTTTACTCTTATGACAAGAGTAGGAACTATATTCATTATTGTTGTATTACCTCTATCAGTTATATTAACCATGCAGGTTCTGATATGAAGGTAATCATATCCAGGTATGAATGTTGATGTTATATTCATTAAAGGCATGTTGATAGCCTTATGAATAAGTAAAGTAATCTGATGCCTTGTCAGTGGCATCCTATGCTGATAATGGGCTGTGAGAGCCATGAATACCATCAAGGTCATGCCTAGAGATGACTTGTGATGAGGATAATGAGAAATAATGATTGATATGGGTTAGGCCTGTTACATTTAGTATTCTTCTTTTATAGCTTCTATGCTACTGTTATTGTTTGAAGAACAATGTTTGCTGTTAAAGAATACTGAATGTACCTAACTAATCAAGTATAATGTAGAGCCCTGATCATAGATCCATCATTGTCAGAGATTAAGTGATGGTGAAATAGGTTTTCCTCAGGGAACTCCTGGAGCACATACTTTTGAGTATGTGGGGTACATGGATGTGTAGAACCTTACATCCTAGTGTAGGAATGTGATGTAGATGTGTAATCCATCCATCCTTCACTATAATTCCATACCGTATCAGTGGTAGGTAAACATGAAACCTCCTGATGACGAAGAAAGCACAGATATCTGTATCAGTGGTAGGTAAATATGAAACCTCCTGATGACGAAGAGAGTACAGAATGCCACTGTGACTCTAGAATAGCGAAGGACCAGTTTACCCCGGTGAGCTATAGTAGTAGAGACACGAGATGTCCTACAAGTGATCCTCTTACTGACTGAGGAAGGTGAAGGTCATGAGAATCCGGCTCTCTTAATGACCTATGTATGATACTGATGTGACTTCTCAGCGATCAGTTGGGGTATGAGTGGTAAGCCTCATCTCCACAGGGCATAATGTTGTTTGTAAAACATAATCAACCATGTAGTATAACTTGTTAGAGATGACTCCAAGTTAGTTGATTGATGTGACATTGCAATAATGTTTATATTCTCCATATCTCCTAAATTGTAGAGATCTTGTTATACCTACAACTGTTATCGAATACTTTGAAGGCTTTACTGCTTAAAATATTCTTTGATGTTATAATAAAGCTTCTGGCGAAGAGTTATAACTCTCGCTGGGACAATTATGTATAATTGTATCACCCCGTAGACTTCAACTTTTTAGGTGGACGTCGGAGACGAAGGAACCAGTCTACAGGTGATCAATCTCAGCAGCAGCAGCACCAGGGGCAGCAGTAATCTCAGGTGGAGATTGTCCTGCCATGTGGTGTAGTTAGAGTCAGTCCTATGTGTCCTCTGTACTCTCAGGTCTTGGAGTCTTTTGTTGTGTGATCTTGAGATTTTGTATCTTGATGTATATAATTACTCAAGAAGTAATTATCCTGAGATGTAAATAATTTATCTCTCTTTATGAAAGAAGTTTTATGGATCCAAGCTCTTGTCTCGAAAAGTTTTAATTTCCCGTGATTTTTGTCTTCCGCTGATTATCGAATCGCTTCTGCTAAGTTTTAATCGTGTTTATGTCATGGTTTGGAGATCAGATCCCACAACTAGTGGTATCAGAGCTCTAGGTCAGTTGAGTCTACAGAGGCATAGGTTTTAGGATGTTGAGTCTACCTTTAGCACTCCTTCCTTATCTAATAGAATCTTTTGCTCCTCAGGAGAAGAAGATAATTAAGAATGTCAGAACATCACGATGAGTACGTGGCAGAGAGTAGTGCTAGTGCACCTCGAGGTGGTGCAAGGGTTCCAAGAATAGAACAGCCTGTACCCGAGCCACCAAGAGAGCCACCCCAGTTTGACCCAGCTAACATGGGAAACCCAGCTGTTCAAACCATGTTCGGGCAGTTTATGACTGCCATGACACACATAACCGACAGGATGCCCATGCCTGCACCTAGGGCACCTGCCCAGTCTGAAGGACAAGGTATCGGTAAGACGTTCGAGCGACTTCGTCGTGTCGGAGCTACCGAGTACTTTGGGACAGCCGACCCCGTAGATGCAGATCTGTGGTTAATAGAGCTAGAAAAGGCCTTTAGAATCCTGAACATCCCAGAAGATGAGAAGGTTAGACATGCAGTCTATCTTCTCAAGGGAAGTGTTGGTCACTGGTGGAACATGGAAGAGCAGAAGAGACCCGGAATAGAGTTCTCATGGGAAGAGTTTCGTCGGGAATTTATCAATAGATATTTTCCAAAGACCTTCCTAGATGAGAAGATCTCTTAGTTCGAGAAACTAAGACAGGGTATGATGAACATTAGCGAGTATGAAGCTAAGTTCATGGAGTTGTTGCTGTTCTGTTCGCACATGGCTGCTACGGATGAGGAAAGAATCAGAAGATTCGAGAAGGGTTTGAATGTTGATATGTCAACCCCTGTATCTGCCTTAGAGAACCGAGAGAGATTCTCTACCTTCGTCGAGTCAGTCCGAACGATAGAGAGATCTGTGGTTGAGAAAAGATAAACCCATAAAAGATATCCACAATTCCAGGGTTCTTCATCTAGGGATTCCAAGAAACCTAGATTCTCTGCACCTAACCCTCCACCACCCAAATCGAGTTCTCAAACTCAATGGTCACCTAGTAGAGGCAGGGGACGAAGCCTACCTCAACAAGGGACTCATAGTTCAGCATCAATGTCAGTTATTGGACCACCAAGACCACAACAACTGGAGAGAAGCTGCTACAACTGTGGGAAGGTGGGACATTTGATGAAGGACTGCAGATCTAGGCATGTTAGTGGGACACAACCTCTGAGACAGAGTCAACAAGGATCACAAAGAAGACAGTCTCAAGGAGCAGCTCGAGGACGTGGACAGGCGTCTCAAGCTGGATCATCAGCACCACCTCAACACCAGGCAACAGCGAGGTTCTATGCTATGAACCCACCTGAAGCAGTGGTCAATCCACGGGTAGTGAAAGGTCAGATGGAGCTTTTATATTCTGATATGTCTACATCCTGTGTTATATCTTTTCTGATTGATCCGGGTGCTACGCACTCTTTTATTACTCGTAGAGTAACACGTAATTGCAACATGACAACTAGTCATAGGAAGGATAGTTTGTTTTTGGAGACTCCGTTGAGTGGGTCTGCCATTTTGCAGGAGGTATGTTCTCCTTGCATCCTCTTCTTTTCTAATCATCGCATTCAAGTGGATCTTATACCACTTGATATGCAAGGGTTTGATATAATCCTTGGGATGGATACCTTGGAAAGGTATAGAGTTGTCTTGGATTGTGAATCCAAGTTGTCCGTATTTGCTGATGAAAGCAGCACATGGATCTTTCAAGGTGAAAGAAAGATTCTGCCCACCTGTCTTGTATCAGCCATGGTTGCTGATAAGCTATTGAGGCAAGGGTGTCATGCATTCTTAGCCCATGTAGTAGATGTTACCAAGGAGAATCCCAATCCTATGGAAGTTCTTATAGCCAGGGAATTCGAAGATGTATTTCCTGAAGAACTTCCAGGTGTGCCACCGCCTCAGGAAATTGATTTTGAGATCAATTTAGTTCCAGATACGAAACCCATAGCCCAGACACCGTATAGAATGGTGCCTGCCGAGATGGCAGAACTCAAGAAACAGCTTCAAGAGTTACTTGAGAAAGGTTTTATCCGACCAAGCACTTCACCTTGGGGTGCTCCGGTCCTGTTTGTTAAAAAGAAGGATGGGTCAATGCGGTTGTGCATTGACTATAGACAACTCAATAAAGTAACAATAAAGAATAAGTACCCTCTGCCGAGGATTGATGATCTCTTTGACCAGTTGCGTGGTGCAACAGTCTTTTCAAAGATAGACTTGAGGTCTGGATATCATCAACTTCGTATTAAGGATAGTGACATACCCAAGTCTGCTTTTAGGACAAGGTATGGCCACTATGAGTTCACGGTTATGTCGTTTGGACTAACCAATGCACCAGCTGCATTTATGGAACTCATGAATAGAGTTTTCCGACCTTTCCTTGATCAGTGTGTTGTCGTCTTCATAGATGACATTCTGATCTATAGTAAGGATGCTCAACAGCATGAGCAGCATCTTTGCCAAGCTTTGACCTTGCTAAGGAAACACAAGCTGTATGCTAAGTTTAGCAAGTGTGAGTTCTGGTTGTCGGAGGTATCTTTTCTTGGGCATGTGATATCTGCCTCGGGAATTCGTGTTGACCCTACCAAGGTAGAATATGTTCTACAGTGGGAACAACCGAAGACACCGACGGAGATTCGAAGTTTCTTAGGGTTAGCTGGCTACTATCGAAGGTTCATTAAGAACTTTAGTTCTATAGCCTTACCTTTGACCAAGTTGACCCGGAAAGATGTTCCTTTTTCTTGGAGTGATAAGTGTCAACAGTCCTTTCAGTTGTTGAAGGAGAGATTGACCAGTGCACCTGTGTTAGTGCTACCTGAACAAGGAAAAGGATATGTAGTTTTCTGTGATGCTTCCAAGAATGGACTAGGATGTGTGTTGATGCAGGATAAACAAGTGATTTCTTTTGCTTCCCGACAGCTTAAGAAACACGAGGAGAATTATCCAACACACGATCTGGAGTTAGCTACTGTAGTTCATGCTTTGAAGATCTGGAGACATTATCTCTACGGAGAGACATTCCAGATTTGCACAGACCACAAAAACCTTAAGTATATCTTCTCTCAGCATGAGCTCAGCATGAGGCGACGTCGCTGGATGGAGTTAATCAAGGACTACGACTGTACAATTGATTACCATCCAGGCAAGGCCAATGTTGTTGCAGATGCCTTGAGTAGGAAATCAGCAACATCAACCATGGATAGAGCACAACTAAGTTCCTTAGTATGTTCTAGAAGAGATATGCTTATCTCTTTAAGGCAAGACAATGTACAGTTGAAGGTGTCATTGTTAGCCGGCCTGTTAGCTGAGATGCATATTAAACCTACCCTAAGAGAGCAGATTAAGGAAGCACAGCTAGGTGATGCTACAGTTCAACAGATTAGATCTGAGTATGGAAATGAGAAGCAAGATGGTTTTCATGACTCAGAGGACCAAGTAGCTTGTTATAATGGAAGAATGATAGTGCCGGATGTGGACAACTTGAGAAAGTTAGTCCTGGAAGAAGCTCATTCTTCCATGTATGCTATGCATCCAAGGAGCACCAAGATGTATCGAAACTTGAAGGAAATGTATTGGTGGCCTGGGATGAAGAAGGATGTTGCAGAATTTGTTCTGAGGTGTCCTGTGTGTCAGCAAGTTAAAGCTGAACACCAGAAGCCTGCAGGTACAATGCAACCTTTACCCATACCATAGTGTAAGTGGGACCATGTGACCATGGACTTTGTTGTTGGTCTACCCAGGACAAGCAAAGGACATGATTCCATTTGGGTAGTTGTTGATAGGTTAACTAAGACAGCACATTTCTTACCTGTCAAAACAACCTATTCTGCTGAAAGGTTATCAGAGTTATATGTTCAAGAGATAGTGCGTTTGCACGGAGTTCCTATCACAATAGTTTCTGACAGAGGTCCTCAGTTTACGAGTCGTTTCTGGGAACAATTACACAGAGCCCTAGGCACCAAGCTGAGGTTTAGTACGGCCTTTCATCCGCAGATTGATGGACAGTCAGAAAGGACCATACAAACCTTAGAAGACATGTTGAGAGCATGTGCTCTCCAGTTTACCAGAAGTTGGGATCTACACCTAATCTTGATAGAGTTTGCCTATAACAATAGCTATCAGCATAGTATTGATATGGCACCTTATGAAGCTTTGTATGGTAGACGTTGTAGATCACCTTTGTGTTGGTTTGAAACTGGTGAACATCAGTTGTTGGGTCCTGATCTTGTGCAGCAGACCACAGAAAAGATTAAAGTAATACAACAAAAGATTAAGACTGCACAGGATAGGCAGAAATCTTATGCTGACAAGCGTCGTAGACCCTTAGAGTTCCAGGTTGGAGACAGAGTGTATCTCAAAGTCTCGCCTTGGAAAGGGGTCCTTCGTTTTGGAAGGAAAGGAAAGTTAGCTCCTAGATTTATGGGACATTATCCAATCATTGAACGAATTGGAAAGGTAGCATATAAACTAGAGCTGCCTCCAGAGTTACAGATGTTACACCCAGTGTTTCACATTTCTATGCTGAAGAAATGTCACCCCGACACCGAGTCAGTTCTACAACCTATGGAGGTAGAATTGAATGATGATATATCCTATGAAGAGGGACCAGTGTCAATCCTTGATAACAGAATTAAAAAGTTAAAGAAGAAAGATATAAGTCTTGTGAAAGTCCTCTGGAACCACTGTGGTGTTGAAGAAGCCACTTGGGAACTAGAGGATGAGATGAGAAGGAAGTATCCTGTCCTTTTCTCTTAATATGTCTTATCGATTTCGGGGACGAAATCCTTGTAAGGGGTGGATAATTTGTAACATCCCTGACCTGGGTTATAAGCTAACCCTAGGTGTTTTGCCTGATTATGTAATTAAATCCTTGTGATTAACTTTGGGCATGTAATTAAGTTTCTCAGAAACATATATTTCAGTTTTTGCTCCTTTTTATATAAAGTTGTAGCACTGTTTTGTAATGCAGGGACCTATGTGCAATTTACCCAGTTAGGAGGGTTAGCTTGCAGTTTTCACATTATGAGGTGTTCCTCTGATGTTGAGACATCATGAGAATCATTTTGGTGAAATTAGAGGGATTTACCAAGCTTGGGCACCAAGGTGCAGCTGTGGAAGCAATCTCGGTGCTTGAAACCCTAATTTGGGGTAAAATGCAATTTACCCAAATTGAGGGATGCAATTTGTAAAATATATCATCAAATCACCTCTTAAGACTCTTGACATAATTTAGAGAAGAAATGATGAGGGAGTCACCTCAATTAAAGTAATCAAGTTATGAAATATACCTTGTGATTGAATAATCAGGGTATATGTACAATAGCCCTTTATGTATGTACCTTAGTATTAGATTGCTCTTCTTTGCCCTCATCTTCTTGACCTTGAGAGAAGGTTTGTCCTTAGAATTAAGAGGAAGGGACGAGCATAGAAGCATGGAGGGACTTGGTTGATATTATGGAAAACTTATGAACTTATGTTGAAAATACCACCCCAAGTATATATACCCTCAACTTCACTTAGCAAAGGAACCTTTCCTTCGTACATATCACTGTTTCCTCTTTGCTTGGCCGACTAAGGACTATCTTGGAGCTCAAGAGGAATGACCAAGGGTGCAAGGTAGGTTTGAACCCCTCTTCTTGCCTAATTCCATGGTTAAAACTCGAATTCAAGGTCATCTTCATGGCTAACTCTTGAAACTCTACCTTTCTAGCCATCTCTTTTCATCTTTCCTTGGAGATTTCACCATGGCCAACCTGTGAGAACTCAAGGACGCCATTAGAGGTTGGAGTTTGAAAGCTTGGAGCTCAAGAAGAAAGCTTTAGGCGGGTTTTATAACTCTAAACCCATGCTTTACTATATACATCTCCTTTATGCGGTTAGATGATAGTCCTTCATGTTCCTTACTGTTCTTTGCTATTTTGCAAGAAAATCCATGGGGTATCCATACTGTTCTTGATCTAGGAGATAAAGGCGTGATTTCCAAGAAAAACCCACCACTTTTCACTTCCTTAAACGGTCTCACCAGTTTGCTCTCTCGGTCTCAAGACCGCGAGGTGAGCAAACGGTCTCGAGACCGCGACATGGCAAACGGTCTCCAAGACTGTTTGGCCCCGTTGACCGAGCGTGGACCGTATAATAAATCTGTTCCTAATTGTATAGGCTAATCACCCTAAAAATTTGGGAGACTAACTCCAAAGGAATCGGGATATATGACCTTTTTGAGTGACAACTTTAAATGAATTTATTCCTGATTTTCAAACGGTCTGAAATTGCCTTTTTGGGCAAACGATCTCAAGACCGTGTAAGGTCGTTGACCAAGCTTTGACCATATGAAATTACTGTTCAAAATTATGTTAGTTAACAACTCACCAAGTTTTATGGTCTAATTCCAAACGGTCTAAGAGTTGAAGGGTGAATACTAGGGCTAACCCTAGGTGAATTCAGTACTGAAATTATGGTGACCTAATTAGGGTTTTTAAGGTTGATTGACCTAAACGGTCTCAAGACCGTTTGGGGGGTCACCAAACGGTCTCAAGACCGCGAGGGCAATCAATCAAGACCGTTTGGAGGTCTGGGGTCAAGATTTGTTGACCAATAGAAGGTACAATAACACCAATTTACATTGCAATTAAATATTGATATAATCATCAACTCAATTTGTTCAACCTTGATGAATTTCCACAAGAATCCAAAATTGGATGGGCAAACGGTCTCAAGACCGTTTGGAACTCATCCAAACGGTCTCAAGACCGAGAGGACAATCACCCAAGACCGTTTGAAGGTCTAGGGTTAAGTAATCTGACCAATTGAGGACCTAATTGCAAATAAGTTATCAATTTAATCAAAATTCTGTTTTATGGTTCAATCATGGTTCAACCCCTATCAAATCACCTTAGATTTTGATGAAATCTTGGTCAAACGGTCTCAAGACCATGTGGGGCCCACCCACATGACCTCAAAACCGTTTGGGCCAAGTTTGGGCCCAATTGGAGCTCAATTTAAGGGTTCAATCTTGTGTTGATGCACATTGTTGAGTGTTGATGGGTGAACATTGATAGACCCTAATTGAATCGATTTCAATCCTAATTGGTCAACAATTGAGGGTCAATTGAATGCCCAATTGTTTAAGCATAACCTTAATTGACACAATTCATAAGTGGTCAACATAACTCTGACCTTTTGAGGGCTTCAACATGGATTAACATAATCGGTTGTATCAATTGAACCTTTGTTGAAGGACCTTGCGGTTGAGACCATGAGAGCCTTGCGGTCTCAAGACCGTGAGGGGGCTCATGGTCTCAAGACCGTGAGGGGGCTCACGGTCTCAAGACCGTGAAGGGCCTCGTGGTCCTGAGGTCAAGATGGGCAAACGGTCAACGTCTCTTCGCGGTCTCAACATCAATTTGATCTTCCCGATCTCAACATCAAACTGAACCAATGATAGGGCTTCGCGGTCTTGAACCACTTGAAGAGGCTCGCGGTCTTGAAGCCTAAGGGGGCTCGCGATCTTGGAGTTAGAAGGAAGCTCGCGGTCTTGGAAAGTCAAAGTGGGCAAACGTTCAACACTTTCAACCGATCTCAACTCAGTTGATGATTAATGATTGAAATCAATCAATGTGATTCTGAGTTGATTTCTTTCAATCAATTCATAATATAAATGGTCCAATGTTGTCGTAATCAAACCCTAATGACAATCTAGGATATTAAGAGGTTAATTGACTAAGGATTTGACCATGATGATGATCAATGAGGCAAATTACCAAAATACCCCTGAAGGGTAAATCGAGTAATACCTTGATCAAATCAAACCCTAATCACATGATGGTGATATTTTGGGCTATGTTAGCCTATGATGACCTAACCCAACCTGATCTAGAGTGATGTTGACATCACCTAACAGTATGATGAGAGAGAAAGTACCTCTAGAGAGAGAAATTACCTCTAGAGAGAGAAAGTACCCTTTTCAGGTGAAAACTTAATTAAAGCATCACCAATGCACTTGAGTGAGCATAATTAGGGTATGATCCACATGTGTGAGATCATAGAAACCCTAATTATGATAAATGATGAACCTTTAACTGATCTAAGAGCATCAATGATGATGTTACTCATACATGATGATGTTATGAGTTCAGTTCACTTCCATGTGAATAGTAAACCCTAATTCAAGGGTGATGACATGTAATGTGAATAGTAAACCCTAATTCAAGGGTAATGGCATGTTTTTGAGTATTAAACTCTATTTGATTTGAATTAGAGATTTAACTCTTATGACAAGAGTAGGAAGTATATTCATTATTGTTGTATTACCTCTATCAGTTATATTAACCATGCAGGTTCTGATATGAAGGTAATCATATCCAGGTATGGATGTTGATGTTATATTCATTAAAGGCATGTTGATAGCCTTATGAATAAGTAAAGTAAACTGATGCCTTGTCAGTGGCATCCTATGCTGATAATGGGCTGTGAGAGCCATGAATACCATCAAGGTCATGCCTAGAGATGACTTGTGATGAGGATAATGAGAAATAATAATTGATATGGGTTAGGCCTGTTACATTTAGTATTCTTCTTTTATAGCTGCTATGCTACTGTTATTGTTTGAAGAACAATGTATGCTGTTAAAGAATACTAAATGTACCTAACTAATCAAGTATAATGTAGAGCCCTGATCATAGATCCATCATTGTCAGATATTAAGTGATGGTGAAACAGGTTTTCCTCAGGGAACTCATGGAGCACATACTTTTGAGTATGTGGGGTACATGGATGTGTAGAACCTTACATCCTAGTGTAGGAATGTGATGTAGATGTGTAATCCATCCATCCTTCACTATAATTCCATACCGTATCAGTGGTAGGTAAACATGAAACCTCTTGATGACGAAGAAAGCACAGATATTCGTATCAGTGGTAGGTAAATATGAAACCTCCTGATGACGAAGAGAGTACAGAATGCCACTGTGACTCTAGAATAGCGAAGGACCAGTTTACCCTGGTGAGCTATAGTAGTAGAGACACGATATGTCCTACAAGTGATCCTCTTACTGACTGAGGAAGGTGAAGGTCATGAGAATCCGGCTCTCTTAATGACCTATGTATGATACTGATGTGACTTCTCAGCGATCAGTTGGGGTATGAGTGGTAAGCCTCATCTCCACAGGGCATAATGTTGTTTGTAAAACATAATCAACCATGTAGTATAACTTGTTAGAGATGACTCCAAGTTAGTTGATTGATGTTACATTGCAATAATGTTTATATTCTCCATATCTCCTAAATTGTAGAGATCTTGTTATACCTGCAACTGTTATAGAATACTTTGAAGGCTTTACTGCTTAAAATATTCTTTGATGTTATAATAAAGCTTCTGGTGAAGAGTTATAACTCTCGCTGGGACAATTATGTATAATTGTCTCACCCCGTAGACTTCAACTTTTTAGGTGGACGTCGGAGACGAAGGAAACAGTCTATAGGTGATCAATCTCAGCAGCAGCAGCACCAGGGGCAGCAGTAATCTCAGGTGGAGATTGTCCTGCCATGTGGTGTAGTTAGAGTCAGTCCTATGTGTCCTCTGTACTCTCAGGTCTTGGAGTCTTTTGTTGTGTGATCTTGAGATTTTGTATCTTGATGTATATAATTACTCAAGAAGTAATTATCCTGAGATGTAAACAATTTATCTCTCTTTATGAAAGAAGTTTTATGGATCCAAGCTCTTGTCTCGAAAAGTTTTAATTTACCGTGATTTTTGTCTTCCGCTGATTATCGAATCGCTTCTGCTAAGTTTTAATCGTGTTTATGTCATGGTTTGGAGATCAGAGCCCACAACTAGTGGTATCAGAGCTCTAGGTCAGTTGAATCTACAGAGGCATAGGACTTAGGATGTTGAGTCTACCTTTAGCACTCCTTCCTTATCTAATAGAATCTTCTGCTCCTCAGGAGAAGAAGATAATTAAGAATGTCAGAACATCACGATGAGTACGTGGCAGAGAGTAGTGCTAGTGCACCTCGAGGCGGTGCAAGGGTTCCAAGAATAGAACAGCCTGTACCCGAGCCACCAAGAGAGCCACCCCAGTTTGACCCAGCTGACATGGGAAACCCAGCTGTTCAAACCATGTTCGGGCAGTTTATGACTGCAATGACACACATAACCGACAGGATGCCCATGCCTGCACCCAGGGCACCTGCCCAGTCTGAAGGACAAGGTATCGGTAAGACGTTCGAGCGACTTCGTCGTGTCGGAGCTACCGAGTACTTTGGGACAGCCGACCCCGTAGATGCAGATCTGTGGTTAACAGAGCTAGAAAAGGCCTTTAGAATCCTGAACATCCCAGAAGCTGAGAAGGTTAGACATGCAGTCTATCTTCTCAAGGGAAGTGTTGGTCACTGGTGGAACATGGAAGAGCAGAAGAGACCTGGAATAGAGTTCTCATGGGAAGAGTTTCGTCAGGAATTTATCAATAGATATTTTCCAAAGACCTTCCTAGATGAGAAGATCTCTTAGTTAGAGAAACTAAGACAGGGTATGATGAACATTAGCGAGTATGAAGCTAAGTTCATAGAGTTGTTGCGGTTCTGTCTGCACATGGCTGCTACGGATGAGGAAAGAATCAGAAGATTTGAGAAGGGTTTGAATGCTGACATGTCAACCCCTGTATCTGCCTTAGAGAACCGAGAGAGATTCTCTACCTTCGTTGAGTCAGTCCGAAGGATAGAGAGATATGTGGTTGAGAAAAGACAAACCCATAAAAGATATCCACAATTCCAGGGTTCTTCATCTAGGGATTCCAAGAAACCTAGATTCTCTGCACCTAACCCTCCACCACCCAGATCGAGTTCTCAAACTCAATGGTCACCTAGTAGAGGCAGGGGACGAAGCCTACCTCAACAAGGGACTCATAGTTCAGCATCAATGTCAGTTACTGGACCACCAAGACCACAACAACTGGAGAGAAGCTGCTACAACTGTGGGAAGGTGGGACATTTGATGAAGGACTGCAGATCTAGGCATGTTAGTGGGACACAACCTCTGAGACAGAGTCAACAAGGATCACAAAGAAGACAGTCTCAAGGAGCAGCTCGAGGACGTGGACAGGCATCTCAAGCTGGATCATCAGCACCACCTCAACACCAGGCAACAGCGAGGTTCTATGCTATGAACCCACCTGAAGCAGTGGTCAATCCACGGGTAGTGGCAGGTCAGATGGAGCTTTTATATTCTGATATGTCTACATCCTATGTTGTATCTGTTCTGATTGATCCGGGTGCTACGCACTCTTTTATTACTCGTAGAGTAACACGTAATTGCAACATGACAACTAGTCATAGGAAGGATAGTTTGTTTTTGGAGACTCCGTTGAGTGGGTCTGCCGTTTTGCAGGAGGTATGTTCTCCTTGCATCCTCTTCTTTTCTAATCATCGCATTCAAGTGGATCTTATACCACTTGATATGCAAGGGTTTGATATAATCTTTGGGATGGATACCTTGGAAAGGTATAGAGTTGTCTTGGATTGTGAATCCAAGTTGGCCGTGTTTGCTGATGAAAGCAGCACATGGATCTTTCAAGGTGAAAGAAAGATTCTGCCCACCTGTCTTGTATCAGCCATGGTTGCTGATAAGCTGTTGAGGCAAGGGTGTCATGCATTCTTAGCCCATGTAGTAGATGTTACCAAGGAGAATCCCAATCCTGTGGAAGTTCCTATAGTCAGGGAATTCGAAGATGTATTTCCTGAAGAACTTCCAGGTGTGCCACCGCCTCAGGAAATTGATTTTGAGATCAATTTAGTTCTAGATACGAAACCCATAGCCCAGACACCGTATAGAATGGTGCCTACCGAGATGGCAGAACTCAAGAAACAGCTTCAAGAGTTACTTGAGAAAGGTTTTATCCGACCAAGCACTTCACCTTGGGGTGCTCCGGTCCTGTTTGTTAAAAAGAAGGATGGGTCAATGCGGTTGTGCGTTGACTATAGACAACTCAATAAAGTAACAATAAAGAATAAGTACCCTCTGCCGAGGATTGATGATCTCTTTGACCAGTTGCGTGGTGCAACAGTCTTTTCAAAGATAGACTTGAGGTCTGGATATCATCAACTTCGTATTAAGGATAGTGACATACCCAAGTCTGCTTTTAGGACAAGGTATGGCCACTATGAGTTCACGGTTATGTCGTTTGGACTAACCAATGCACCAGCTGCATTTATGGAACTCATGAATAGAGTTTTCCGACCTTTCCTTGATCAGTGTGTTGTCGTCTTCATAGATGACATTCTGATCTATAGTAAGGATGCTCAACAGCATGAGCAGCATCTTCGCCAAGCTTTGACCTTGCTAAGGAAACACAAGCTGTATGCTAAGTTTAGCAAGTGTGAGTTCTGGTTGCCGGAGGTATCTTTTCTTGGGCATGTGATATCTGCCTCGGGAATTCGTGTTGACCCTACCAAGGTAGAATCTGTTCTACAGTGGGAACAACCGAAGACACTGACGGAGATTCGAAGTTTCTTAGGGTTAGCTGGCTACTATCGAAGGTTCATTAAGAACTTTAGTTCTATAGCCTTACCTTTGACCAAGTTGACCCGGAAAGATGTTCCTTTTTCTTGGAGTGATAAGTGTCAACAGTCCTTTCAGTTGTTGAAGGAGAGATTGACCAGTGCACCTGTGTTAGTGCTACCTGAACAAGGAAAAGGATATGTAGTTTTCTGTGATGCTTCCAAGAATGGACTAGGATGTGTGTTGATGCAGGATAAACAAGTGATTTCTTTTGCTTCCCGACAGCTTAAGAAACCCGAGGAGAATTATCCGACACACGATCTGGAGTTAGCTACTGTAGTTCATGCTTTGAAGATCTGGAGACATTATCTCTACGGAGAGACATTCCAGATTTTCACAGACCACAAAAACCTTAAGTATATCTTCTCTCAGCATGAGCTCAGCATGAGGCGACGTCGCTGGATGGAGTTAATCAAGGACTACGACTGTACAATTGATTACCATCCAGGCAAGGCCAATGTTGTTGCAGATGCCTTGAGTAGGAAATCAGAAACATCAACCATGGATAGAGCACAACTAAGTTCCTTAGTATGTTCTAGAAGAGATATGCTTATCTCTTTAAGGCAAGACAATGTACAGTTGAAGGTGTCATTGTTAGCCGGCCTGTTAGCTGAGATGCATATTAAACCTACCCTAAGAGAGCAGATTAAGGAAGCACAGCTAGGTGATGCTACAGTTCAACAGATTAGATCTGAGTATGGAAATGTTCATGACTCAGAGGACCAAGTAGCTTGTTATAATGGAAGAATGATAGTGCCGGATGTGGACAACTTGAGAAAGTTAGTCCTGGAAGAAGCTCATTCTTCCATGTATGCTATGCATCCAAGGAGCACCAAGATGTATCGAAACTTGAAGGATATGTATTGGTGGCCTGGGATGAAGAAGGATGTTGCAGAATTTGTTCTGAGGTGTCCTGTGTGTCAGCAAGTTAAAGCTGAACACCAGAAGCCTGCAGGTACAATGCAACCTTTACCCATACCATAGTGTAAGTGGGACCATGTGACCATGGACTTTGTTGTTGGTCTACCCAGGACAAGCAAAGGACATGATTCCATTTGGGTAGTTGTTGATAGGTTAACTAAGACAACACATTTCTTACCTGTCAAAACAACATATTCTGCTGAAAGGTTATCAGAGTTATATGTTCAAGAGATAGTGCGTTTGCACAGAGTTCCTGTCACAATAGTTTCTGACAGAGGTCCTCAGTTTACGAGTCGTTTCTGGGAACAATTACACAGAGCCCTAGGCACCAAGCTGAGGTTTAGTACGGCCTTTCATCCGCAGATTGATGGACAGTCAGAAAGGACCATACAAACCTTAGAAGACATGTTGAGAGCATGTGCTCTCCAGTTTACCGGAAGTTGGGATCTACACCTAAGCTTGATAGAGTTTGCCTATAACAATAGCTATCAGCATAGTATTGATATGGCACCTTATGAAGCTTTGTATGGTAGACGTTGTAGATCACCTTTTTGTTGGTTTGAAACTGGTGAACATCAGTTGTTGGGTCCTGATCTTGTGCAGCAGACCACAGAAAAGATTAAAGTAATACAACAAAATATTAAGACTGCACAGGATAGGCAGAAATCTTATGCTGACAAGCGTCGTAGACCCTTAGAGTTCCAGGTTGGAGACAGAGTGTATCTCAAAGTCTCGCCTTGGAAAGGGGTCCTTCGTTTTGGAAGGAAAGTAAAGTTAGCTCCTAGATTTATGGGACATTATCCAATCATTAAACGAATTGGAAAGGTAGCATATAAACTAGAGCTGCCTCCAGAGTTACAGAGGTTACACCCTGTGTTTCACATTTCTATGTTGAAGAAATGTCACCCCGACACCGAGTCAGTTCTACAACCTATGGAGGTAGAATTGAATGATGATATATCCTATGAAGAGGGACCAGTGTCAATCCTTGATAACAGAATTAAAAAGTTAAAGAAGAAAGATATAAGTCTTGTGATAGTCCTCTGGAACCACTGTGGTGTTGAAGAAGCCACTTGGGAACTAGAGGATGAGATGAGACGGAAGTATCCTGCCCTTTTCTCTTAATATGTCTTATCGATTTCAGGGATGAAATCCTTGTAAGGGGTGGATAATTTGTAACATCCCTGACCTGGGTTATAAGCTAACCCTAGGTGTTTTGCCTGATTATGTAATTAAATCCTTGTGATTAACTTTGGGCATGTAATTAAGTTTCTCAGAAACATATATTTCAGTTTTTGCTCCTTTTTATATAAAGTTGTAGCACTGTTTTGTAATGCAGGGACCTATGTGCAATTTACCCAGTTAGGAGGGTTAGCTTGCAATTTTCACATGATGAGGTGTTCCTCTGATGTTGAGACATCATGAGAATCATTTTGGTGAAATTAGAGGGATTTCCCAAGCTTGGGCACCAAGGTGCAGCTGTGGAAGCAATCCCGGTGTTTGAAACCCTAATTTGGGGTAAAATGCAATTTACCCAAATTGAGGGATGCAATTTGTAAAATATATCATCAAATCACCTCTTAAGACTCTTTAAATCATTTAGAGAAGAAATGATGAGGGAGTCACCTCAATTAAAGTAATCAAGTTATGAAATATACCTTGTGATTGAATAATTAGGGTATATGTACAATAGCCCTTTATGTATGTACCTTAGTATTAGATTGCTCTTCTTTGCCCTCATCTTCTTGACCTTGAGAGAAGGTTTGTCCTTAGAATTAAGAGGAAGGGACGAGCATAGAAGCATGGAGGGACTTGGTTGATATTATGGAAAACTTATGAACTTATGTTGAAAATACCACCCCAAGTATATATACCCTCAACTTCACTTAGCAAAGGAACCTTTCCTTCGTACATATCACTGTTTCCTCTTTGCTTGGCTGACTAAGGACTATCTTGGAGCTCAAGAGGAACGACCAAGGGTGCAAGGTAGGTTTGAACCCCTCTTCTTGCCTAATTCCATGGTTAAAACTCGAATTCAAGGTCATCTTCATGGCTAACTCTTGAAACTCTACCTTTCTAGCCATCTCTTTTCATCTTTCCTTGGAGATTTCACCATGGCCAACCTGTGAGAACTCAAGGACGCCATTAGATCTTGGAGTTTGAAAGCTTGGAGCTCAAGAATCAAGCTTTAGGCGGGTTTTATAACTCTAAACCCATGCTTTACTATATACATCTCCTTTATGCGGTTAGATGATAGTCCTTCATGTTCCTTACTGTTCTTTGCTATTTTGCAAGCAAATCCATGGGGTATCCATACTGTTCTTGAGCTAGGAGATAAAGGAGTGATTTTCAAGAAAACCCCACCACTTTTCACTTCCTTAAATGGTCTCACCAGTTTGCGCTCTCGGTCTCAAGACCGCGAGGTGAGCAAACGGTCTCGAGACCGCGACAGGGAAAACGGTCTCCAAGACCGTTTGGCCCCATTGACCGAGCATGGACCGTATAAGAAATCTGTTCCTAATTATATAGGCTAATCACCCTAAAAATTTGGGAGACTAACTCCAAAGGAATCGGGATATATGACCTTTTTAAGTGACAACTTTAAATGAATTTATTCCTGATTTTCAAACGGTCTGAAATTGCCTTTTTGGGAAAACGATCTCAAGACCGTGTAAGGTCGTTGACCAAGCCTTGAACATATGAAATTACTGTTCAAAATTATGTTAATTAACAACTCACCAAGTTTGATGGTCTAATTCCAAACGGTCTAAGAGTTGAAGGGTGAATACTAGGGCTAACCCTAGGTGAATTCAGTACTGAAATTATGGTGACCTAATTAGGGTTTTTAAGGTTGATTGACCTAAACGGTCTCAAGACCGTTTGGGGGTTCACCAAACGGTCTCAAGACCGCGAGGGCAATCAACCAAGACCGTTTGGAGGTCTGGGGTCAAGATTTGTTGACCAATTGAAGGTACAATAACACCAATTTACATTGCAATTAAATATTGATATAATCATCAACTCAATTTGTTCAACCTTGATGAATTTCCAGAAGAATCCAAAATTGGATGGGCAAACGGTCTCAAGACCGTTTGGAACTCATCCCAACGGTCTCAAGACCGAGAGGACAATCACCCAAGACCATTTGAAGGTCTAGGGTTAAGTAATCTGACCAATTGAGGACCTAATTGCAAATAAGTTATCAATTTAATCAAAATTTTGTTTTATGGTTCAATCATGGTTCAACCCCTATCAAATCACCTTAGATTTTGATGAAATCTTGGGAAAACGGTATCAAGACCATGTGGGGCCCACTCACATGACCTCAAGACTGTTTGGGCCAAGTTTGGGCCCAATTGGAGCTCAATTTAAGGGTTCAACCTTGTGTTGAAGCACATTGTTGAGTGTTGATGGGTGAACATTGATAGACCCTAATTGAATCGATTTCAATCCTAATTGGTCAACAATTGAGGGTCAATTGAATGACCAATTGGTTAATGATAACCTTAATTGACCCAATTCATAAGTGGTCAACATAACTCTGACCTTTTGAGGGCTTCAACATGGATTAACATAATCGGTTGTATCAATTGAACCTTTGTTGAAGGACCTTGCGGTTGAGACCATGAGAGCCTCGCGGTCTCAAGACCGTGAGGGGGCTCATGGTCTCAAGACCGTGAGGGGGCTCACGGTCTCACGACCGCGAAGGGCCTCGCGGTCCTGAGGTCAAGATGGGCAAATGGTCAACGTCTCTTCGCGGTCTCAACATCAATTTGATCTTCGCGGTCTCAACATCAAACTGAACCAATGATAGGGCTTCGCGGTCTTGAACCACTTGAAGAGGCTCGCGGTCTTGAAGCCTAAGGGGGCTCGCGTTCTTGGAGTTAGAAGGAAGCTCGCGGTCTTGGAAAGTCAAAGTGGGCAAACGGTCAACACTTTCAACCGATCTCAACTCAGTTGATGATTAATGATTGAAATCAATCAATGTGATTCTAAGTTGATTTCTTTCAATCAATTCATAATATAAATGGTCCAATGTTGCCCTAATCAAACCCTAATGAAAATCTAGGATATTAAGAGGTTAATTGACTAAGGATTTGACCATGATGATGATCAATGAGGAGAATTACCAAAATACCCCTGAAGGGTAAATCGAGTAATACCTTGATCAAATCAAACCCTAATCACATGATGGTGATATTTTGGGCTATGTTAGCCTATGATGACCTAATCCAACCTGATCTAGAGTGATGTTGACATCACCTAACAGTATGATGAGAGAGAAAGTACCTCTAGAGAGAGAAAGTACCTCTAGAGAGAGAAAGTACCCTTTTCAGGTGAAAACTTAATTAAAGCATCACCAATGCACATGAGTGAGCATAATTAGGGTATGATCCACATGTGTGAGATCATAGAAACCCTAATTATGATAAATAATGAACCTTTAACTGATCTAAGAGCACCAATGATGATGTTACTCATACATGATGATGTTATGAGTTCAGTTCACTTCCATGTGAATAGTAAACCCTAATTCAAGGGTGATGACATGTAATGTGAATAGTAAACCCTAATTCAAGGGTAATGGCATGTTTTTGAGTATTAAACTCTATTTGATGTGAATTAGAGATTTAACTCTTATGACAAGAGTAGGAAGTATATTCCTTATTGTTGTATTACCTCTATCAGTTATATTAACCATGCAGGTTCTGATATGAAGGTAATCATATCCAGGTATGGATGTTGATGTTATATTCATTAAAGGCACGTTGATAGCCTTATGAATAAGTAAAGTAATCTTATGCCTTGTCAGTGGCATCCTATGCTGATAATGGGCTGTGAGAGCCATGAATACCATCAAGGTCATGCCTAGAGATGACTTGTGATGAGGATAATGAGAAATAATGATTGATATGGGTTAGGCCTGTTACATTTAGTATTCTTCTTTTATAGCTGCTATGCTACTGTTATTGTTTGAATAACAATGTATGCTGTTAAAGAATACTGAATGTACCTAACTAATCAAGTATAATGTAGAGCCCTGATCATAGATCCATCATTGTCAGAGATTAAGTGATGGTGAAACAGGTTTTCCTCAGGGAACTCCTGGAGCACATACTTTTGAGTATGTGGGGTACATGGATGTGTAGAACCTTACATCCTAGTGTAGGAAAGTGATGTAGATGTGTAATCCATCCATCCTTCACTATAATTCCATACCGTATCAGTGGTAGGTAAACATGAAACCTCCTGATGACGAAGAAAGCACAGATATTTGTATCATTGGTAGGTAAATATGAAACCTCCTGATGACGAAGAGAGTACAGAACGCCACTGTGACTCTAGAATAGCGAAGGACCAGTTTACCCTGGTGAGCTATAGTAGTAGAGACACGAGATGTCCTACAAGTGATCCTCTTACTGACTGAGGAAGGTGAAGGTCATGAGAATCCGGATCTCTTAATGACCTATGTATGATACTGATGTGACTTCTCAGCGATCAGTTGGGGTATGAGTGGTAAGCCTCATCTCCACAGGGCATAATGTTGTTTGTAAAACATAATCAACCATGTAGTATAACTTGTTAGAGATGACTCCAAGTTAGTTGATTGATGTTACATTGCAATAATGTTTATATTCTCCATATCTCCTAAATTGTAGAGATCTTGTTATACCTGCAACTGTTATAGAATACTTTGAAGGCTTTACTGCTTAAAATATTCTTTGATGTTATAATAAAGCTTCTGGCGAAGAGTTATAACTCTCGCTGGGACAATTATGTATAATTGTCTCACCCCGTAGACTTCAACTTTTTAGGTGGACGTCGGAGACGAAGGAACTAGTCTACAGGTGATCAGTCTCAGCAGCAGCAGCACCAGGGGCAGCAGTAATCTCAGGTGGAGATTGTCCTGCCATGTGGTGTAGTTAGAGTCAGTCCTATGTGTCCTCTGTACTCTCAGGTCTTGGAGTCTTTTATTGTGTGATCTTGAGATTTTGTATCTTGATGTATATAATTACTCAAGAAGTAATTATCCTGAGATGTAAACAATTTATCTCTCTTTATGAAAGAAGTTTTATGGATCCAAGCTCTTGTCTCGAAAAGTTTTAATTTCTCGTGATTTTTGTCTTCCGCTGATTATCGAATCGCTTCCGCTAAGTTTTAATCGTGTTTATGTCATGGTTTGGAGATCAGAGCCCACAAACATCTTCACCTCCCTTGTAATATGTACTACAAGATGAATCATGATATCAAAAAATGAAGGAGGAAAGTACATTTCAAGCTGACACATGGTAACTATTACATCTTTCTATAATTTATCGAGAGTATTAGGATGTATCACTTTGTTGCATATTTCATTGAAGAAAAAATAGAGTCTTGTGATTACAAACTTTACATGCTTCGGCAATATAGATCGAATAGCCACAGGTAAAATTTATTGCATTAAGGTGTGACAATCGTGAGATTTGAGACCTATCAACTTCAGATCCTTCATTGATACCAATCTATGAATATTAGAAGAGTATCTTTGGGGAACCTCGATATTATAAAAGCACTCACAGAAAGTCTTTTTCTCCTTCTTTGACAAAGTGTAACAAGTTGGTGGTAAATATGTGCAGCGACCCCTGATCTCCATTGATTATTCTTTTCTTATACCCATTAATTCTAAATCTTTTCTAGATTTGATGCCATCTTTGGTCTTTCTTGGTATGTTCAATAGCGTACCAATGATGCTATCACAAATATTTTTTTCAACATGCATGACGTCAATGCAGTATCTAATTGCCAAAGATCTCCAATAAGGAAGATCCCAAAATATTGACCTCTTCTTATATAGAGATTTGTCACATGCAAGTGTACGACTACTTGAACTCTTTCCAAATTCATTAACAATATGTTTCACCCTATCATATACAACATTTCCTTGTATAGGTTTAGGAGCACTTCATTCCTCAATTGACCCATTAAAGGTTTTATGTTGCCTTCGATAAGGATGCACTGGTGGGAGAAATCTGCGATGACCAAAATATATGATTTTACCACCATGTTTCAGTCTGATTGAATCAGTATTTTCCTCACAAATAGGACATGCTTTGTAACCTTTTATGCTATATCCAGACAAATTTTCATAAGCTGGAAAGTCATTAATCATACAAAACAACATAGAACGCAAACTGAAGGTCTCTTTACGTGAAGCATCATATGTCATAATACCTTCTTCCCATAGTTTCATTAGGTCATCTATTAGAGGTTGAAGGTAAACATCAATATCATTTCCAGGTTGCTTGGGCCCTGATATCAATATTGATAACCTGACATACTTATTTTTCATACACAACCAAGGAGGAAGATTGTATATAACAATCATAACAGGCCACATGCTATTTTGGCTGCTTAATGTACCATAGGGATTCATTCCATCTGTACAGATTCCAAGTCTTAAGTTTCTTGGTTCTTTACCAAATTGAGGGTATAATAAATCAATTTTCTTCCATTGTGGTGAATCAGATGCATGTCGTAGGACGCCATCATCATTGGCCTTTAACTCCCCATGTCAAGACAAATTTTGTCCATCTTTTGTATTAGCAAATAAGTGTTGAAATCATGGTATTATTGGTAGATATCACATCACCTTGACAGGAGAGCCATTTTTAGCCTTAGATGAATTTGTTGTCTTATACCTTGACGCACCACATTTTG
The DNA here is from genome assembly GCA_963693085.1 of Alisma plantago-aquatica. Classification (NCBI taxonomy): domain Eukaryota; kingdom Viridiplantae; phylum Streptophyta; class Magnoliopsida; order Alismatales; family Alismataceae; genus Alisma; species Alisma plantago-aquatica. The sequence continues at coordinate 672,025,619 of OY856409.1, read as the reverse complement.
GACAATTTATTAAATTACTATAGTCCTTCTGAAATAACACACAATCATTTGGACATGCATGAATCTTCTTAGCCTCCATTCCCATTGGGCACATTATTTTCTTTGCTTGATATGTTGGAATTGGAAGCTCGTTGCCTTCAGGAAGAATTTCCTTTAACAAAGACAATAGTGAAGTGAAACTCTTATCGCTCCATCGGTTTTGAGCTTTAAGAGTATATAATCGCATCACAGCACTCAACCTCGTGAACTTAGTACAACCCTTATATAAAGGTTTTTCAGCATCATGGACAATGTTTGCAAATAAAGAAGGTGGATTGAGATTGTCCTGACAACTATGTAGCATCTCATCAACCATATCATCCTGAATCGGGTCATCCTGAATCGGTTCATCATTGAAATTATCATCATTATCTATATCTTCTATGCCACAACTATTAGTATCGCCATTTTCTGATCCATTATTAATTTTCACTCCATGTCAATATCATTTATTATAACCATGTATGATCCCATTGCATATGACATGATTCTTAATTTCCTCAGTATTGACAACTTTCAAATTGTTACTACAATGTCTACATGGACAATAGAACCTATCTGTAGGTTGTTTCCTATGTTCCTCAGCAAATCTGATAAATTCATGAAGACCTTTGGCAAACTCTGGACTACAACGGTTCTTGATAGACATCCTACTTCGATCCATTTTCTATATCACAATAAAAATTAATTATAAAACTAAACATTTAATATTGATACTATAAGCTGTAAGTTTTTATTGATACGAAGTTAATTACTTTTATACTAAAGTGTACCACCTATCCCATTTTTGAATATTTAATCTCACTAGTAACTGTATAATGTATGTTTAGTTTTGAAGAAAATTTTAGCAGCATTTCCCTAAGTTCTCCAAGTACACCGATGTAAATGATAAATAACCACTCACATATGTACCCAGAGAACAAATGAGAAAATACTACCAAAATTTTTTTCAAAACTAAACATACATTATACACTTACGTCCTAAGCGAGATTAAATATCCGAAAATAGTCCCAAACCGGGGACTATCCAAAATTTACTCCTATGAGTAAATTTTGAACGGGTTTCTAAATTGATACATGCATAAATGTATTATTGTCATATATATATATATATATAGATATATATATATATATATATATAAAGTTAAACATCATGCATCGATGATCTCCTATATAAACCCTAAAGTGTCAATCTGAGATTACATATGTGATTGATAACAAAATGTCGATATGAATGAATACATATTTTTATTATTGGTTGATTTACTAGTCAAATAAAATGGCACATTGGGAGAGTGAGAATATTATACCTCACTTGTAAGCTGAAGAAGAAATATACACAAGTCAACAACAAGTCAATAGCACCTGCAACAATATAAATACACGATTCAATTCTGTTATAATGTATTAATTAGGGGGCGGTATATATCAATTTTATAGGAGCAGTAACAAATTCAAAATTGATAAATTTTGATGATTCTGCAACTCAGCCACCACGGTCGTGCTGCCCAGCACGGCCGTGCTACCTGGTCAGTTGCTTGAAAGTAAGACGTAAACGGAGGACTGAGGCGGCAAAGATACCTTAAGAAGAACCGATCGGTGAGAGAGCTTGTGCGGAAAAAGAACAGGAGAAGGATGCGCATGGCCCTTGCGTCGTCACCTTTCAAGAAAGAAAGCACCGGAGAGCCTAAAGCATCGTCGTCGTCCAACAAAAATAGCGTCGGAGGTAAGGAGCGTCGTCATCGATCGCCGGAGATGATGGTAAGAAGCTTGGGCGTCGTCGTCAAAGGATTGTGGTGCTAGTATGCCTCTTTTCAGACGAGGAGAAGGTTGGGGGAGGTCACTGCGGTGGCGTTGCTTTTCTTCGGGCGCGGGAGTGGGAACGGGAGGAACTAGGAGCAACAACAAATGGCAAACTTAAGCCAAAATCGGGCTACTATGTGTAATATGTGAAGACCTATAGCGTCGGTTTTTTGTAAAAAACCGACTCTAAAAGTCTATTCAAAAAAGGTGCCCGGACTTAACCTATAGCGTCGATTTTTTAAGATAACTGACGTTATAGACCTGACTTATAGTGTGTGTTATCTTAAAAAACTGACGCTATAGGTTAAGTCAAGGCACCGATTTTTTAATATACTTTTAGGGTCGGTTTTTCACTAAAACTGACGCTATAGGTCAGCATCTATAAGGTCGGTTATATAAAAATCGATTCTAGAGTTCCAAAGCGGTGCCTGCGTTTTTTGTTGACCATATAGCATTGGTTATTTCAAAAAACTGACCCAATAGATCGAGGCGCAAAGCCAAAATCGCGCAAATTTTTGTCGTGGGAAACCTATAAGGTCAGTTTTTATGATAAAACTGAGGATGTAGTCTATTAGGTCGGTTATTCTAGTAAAAATGACGCTATGGGCAATGACGTTACTGCCCAAAAATGTATTAGTGATTATATCACATGTTGTTCATAAGTTTCTTAAAACTTTTCTCATTAACGCATTGTTCCACATGCAACACATGCATGGGATAATGAGCCACTTAACTCATTTACTTATATCTTCCTTATTCCTTTTCAAGGTTCATATCGGTGGTGTTGCATACCACCACACTACTCTTATTTCTTATGGTTAGGGTGTTAGGGTTAGGGACTACACCTTACCTCTTAGGGTTTTCATGTCCCTTGACCCCTTAGATCTTTCCTAACTCAACCCAACTTCCATATAAGGTTACCCATGCAAGGAAAACCCCTAAAACATTTTTTCCTCACTTTATCCACATTTCATGTTCATTATCATCTCCCCGTTACATATAAAAAATTATTTTCATACTTACAGGCACATTATTATTTTCACATTACATGTATATATTTATTTCATCATATTTAAATGTACATTAACTGGCGGAGGATGTCTTATTCCTACTTCTTCTCAAAAACCCTAACTTGAGATGAGGAGAGAAATTCTTTTTAGGGTTTATTAAGCAAGAAGATGAGACGTGGATGAATCAAGATGAGAAGGAACCTCAAGGTATTTAATGTCGGACACAATTTTCCAAATTTGGCCAGGCAGGATGCATGGGTCCGGGAGTCCTCGTAGGCCGACTAGTGGTGCGGAGGAAAATCTTGTCAGCCCTCGATCGTGATCCCTTCTAGACATCATTTTCTTTAGAAAAATTCCTAATAATTCTCTCATATTTCTACAGATTACTTGAAATTATAAACTATTAAAAAAAATTTAAAAATCTGGGTTCTGATATCAAATGTAACGACCTTAATTTTCGGCAACCCCCAATTAAAGAAGGCCTCAAAGTTTAAATCATTACCTACAAAAAAAAATTCCAAGGACCCAGATTTAAGCAAATAATAATCAATAGTAAATAATATAATTAATTCACAAATATTGTTTACAAAATATTTACATGAACTTTTACCATAAGAAAAGTACATTGGAGAACTATCTGAGAAGAAATATGTATCTAATCCTCCTTACATTATCTTTAATGTCTTCATATAGTTTCACATGTCCATCCTTATCTTCATGTCTTTTTCATGAAGATTAGATACCTAAAACACCGACAAACAAAACGCGGTCAGTATGTTGTCAAACTGGTACGTGGGGTTCATACCAAAGAGTGTAAGTAATATAATAATATATAATCCAGCAATTACTCATAAATAAGAATTGTATTTTCTTTGCATATTTCATTTCATATGTGATACTCATAGTGACATTATAGTTTGCCTGAAATAAATAAACATCCAATAGTTTATTTGTAAGCATTAGTGAAATCCTCAGAAACCACCGGCAAACAATATTGCAGGTAGTCATAGGTGTAGCCACGTACCTTATTGGTGAGCCAAGCAGATCATACAACATATATATGCAACAAATATACTTCAAGTAACAATCAATCAAATCAACATTCCAAGCAATGCGTCATATAATCTTTTTATTTTCAGTGCTTTTCTCTTATGATTCGCGGATCCTGTCTTCTACCCGTTTATCCGGATCCAACTCCCCCATCTTCTCCTCCGTTCTCGTGAACTTCCGCCCGACGCATAGCCACGCTGCAATGCTCTCAGCGCTGAGCCTCCCCACAATCGAGGGTATCCGCCTTGCCGCCATACTGCTGGTACCGCTGCTACCTTTGGCCCTTCTAGACCTGACCCTTACTCCTCCTTCCACGCGCATCTACTGTGCGTACCTGGCGCCGGCGCCACAACTACGTCTGACGCTAGCTGCAGGCGGCCCTGCGTACGTCGTGATGCTGAGTCAGGACCTGCGCCGCGAGCGGTCCTCCACCTTATGTCTCCTTCACCGTGCGTCCGTCAATTCTGCTTACCTCTCCCCAGCTGACGGTGGCCTGAATTCCTGGACCGTGAGGAAAGCAGCACCCGCTGCTATAAGCCGCCATCCCCTCTCCTCCTTCAACTCCCACACTCGCACAACCACCGTGAACGTCAGCGAGTCACCCGTTCTCCTCTGTCGGTGCTGAAGTGTCATAGGACGAAGCTGAGATGGCTAGGAAAGGTCCAGATTGGTACTGGAACCAGGTTTTCCGGTGAGATGAAAGCTGTAGGTCTAAACCTCCACCGTGCACACTAGATAGGGAAAGAGGCAGGAGGAGCATGTTCTGTCGAGGCTACCCTGGTTCTGCCAGTCGTCGCTTGATGCCGACTTCAAGGCCGAGCTTAGGATAAGGAAATAAGAACAAGAGATGAGGAAGAAGGAGCGTGCTAGTTGGAAAGGAGTCCACCTGCTAGCTGTAGAGCTTCCCTTGGCCATGCAAGCCAGGGACTCTGCAACCCAGGAGGACAGGGCAATGCAGCCCCCATAGTATACACGCCCTAGGCGAAACCATACGTTTAGGAAGAAGGAATATGATGAAGAAGAAGAAAGAAGATGAAGGGAGAGAGAGAGTTCCACGAGAAGAAAGGAGACCGAAGTATATATATATACTAACCTCCTAAATCCTCTCACCGTGCAGCCGTGCTTTCCTCTCCGCTGATGGTTCTCATAAAAACTTTCCGATTCTCCTTTCTTTTCCATATTCTATTAACACTAGTGAACACAAACACGTGCTATCATATTATACAAGTTAGACATTAGACAAATTTATTAATTAAAAACACATAAAATATTTATTTATTCATTATATATGATTAACATAATACCTTATGTATAATTTAAAACCCTTTTTATATGAAGGAGCATTAGATGTAAGTTAGAAAAAGTTAAAAATAACAATTTTCCATTTCATTATTATATCATTTTGTTTGATACAATTAACGTGAGATTAGGTTAGCATGAAGTCAATCTAATGAAAAAATATAGTATAACATCTATGAATTTGGCATATGTAAGTGTGATGTACTATTTCTATAGTATATACAAATTAATAATTCGTTTTCTATGGGATGAAGATAAAAGGTTTTCCTTAGAAAGAGTCAACACACATGTGCCATGCACGTGAAAACAAATTATGAACTTTTTTATATTATTTTTTCTAGATTTTTTTGTATTTGATAAAAAATCAACTTAATTTTTTTTGACATTATATAATACTAATTCTAATATAAACAATTCTGATAAAGTCACATGAAATGGTACCTTATTTACATGAAAGAAAGTTTCATTAAATTATTTGGAAGGGAACATGCCTTTTAGAAGAACATTTTAATAAAATATAAATGATGTTTACATTATCATCTACTTTTATGATAATGCATAATCTGGATTGGAAATTAGAGAGAAGTGGGAAGAGAAATTTATGAGATGCCAAAAATAGAGTGTTTGTTTCAAAAAAGTAGAGGTAGTGGGAGCACAAAGGTTATGAAGTCATAACGGCTAACAGAGAAAGACATCAAAAAGGTAATTACTTGCATTTACAGCTCAATTGTGAGATAATAAATAACATTTACTAATTAACAGATACATGAGAGAGGAATTTCTATCAAATTAATATATTAGGAGACACAAATGGAAAAGAGCGTATTGCACACTCTTTGAGATAAAAATGAGATACTGTTGAGAGAAAAAGATGTTTGGAAAGTTATCATGCATATCACGACAAATGAGTGCTTTAATGCGATAAAATGCAAATTCAAAAATTTAGGAGATGTGAGAATTGGAATATGAAGTGTTCAAATACGAAATACTTAAAAAGAAAAAGGTAAAAAACTCTTTAAATACAAATACTTTGAATTGATTTTTTTTAAAGAAATTATACACGTCCATTACAATGAATTGGTTTGTTTTTTAAAAAAAATTCTAAAATTTACTAATTATTTCATCAAACCCTAAAGGTTAATATTGCTAAAGTATGAGGTGTGATATTGCTAATAAGTAGCTAGAAGTTATGCAATATTATTAAAACTCGATCTAGAAATAATAATGTAAAACTCAAGAAAAACAACCAATACATATATCGATTTTCATTCACACTAAGTACAACTTGTGATGTAGTGTTACTTAGCATGTCATCTTATTAATTAATCATTTAGATCAAGTATTAAGTTATTACATCAACATTATAGTGAAAAGAAAAAGTAAATAAACAATGATACTATTTGAACTTTGTTCTACTAATATACATAGATAGAAATAAAGATAAAAATAAAATAAATACATGTATAGACTATTACATATCATGTAATAACATCCATTAAAGAAATCTGAAAATTTAAATAAAGTTTTTTTTTACTAATAACGCCCCAACAGACCTATATCAATATGTTCATTGTATATATATATATATATATATATATATATATATATATATATATATATATATATATATATCTGAAACTATTTACTAACAATTTAAGAATATCAAAAAATTTACATTCAGATATAGCCTAGAACAAATTAACATAGAAAAATTAAGAAATATTCAAACACGAAATACAAATTTATACATACACTTTGTTGCATTGATTGAAGTCGTTTAATGTTAACTTAGAAAGAACATAATTAGTTTGTTTATTGCTGAAAAGTAAATTTAATTATCTAACTTAGATTATTTTTCTGTTTGAAGTGTGTGACAATTGGTAAACTTATAATAACTTTTAACTATTGTATGTAGAAATGAATAAATATGTGTGCATGAACAAAAACATCTAAGTATCTATGAACTAAAAAGTCATCTCGGTCGTGGTCATTGTCTTAGTCTCAATCTTGTATCGGTCATAAAGAAGTACATTAACACCTTGTATATTAAAGAGTAATATAAACTAAACACATACAAGTTATATAACGTCAAAAGTCATAAACATTCAATGTTGATGATAAAACATGGAAAACTTGAAATATTAAGAGACACATACAAAAGTAAAATAAATATTTTTTAATGGATTGAGCCAAAGATACATCAAGTAAGGCGTATAAAATTGCACAATTTCTATTTGAATAGACCCAAATCATTCAAATCAAATTGGATTAATTCTCTATTGGTATATTACGATACCTAGGTAGTCAATTGTATAGTAATAAAGAAAGGCATGGTTCCAATTCAAGACATTTATAAAATTAGATTGCAACAGTGTCTAACAGACAATGCATGGGCAACATGGTGTGGTAGTCTAGGAGTAAGCAATATGATAAATCATCATATAGATATAGGCAACAGTCGTGGCAATAGGGTCATCAATTAGCCGTGGGATACAGTGGGGACTGGGGAGGCATCTGACATCATAGAGTGAGAGGGCATACATGTCCCCTGTGTAAAAATAATGGTTGTTGATGTGCTGAGTTATTAGCAGCATCATAGTCAGGCATGCAGAGTGATGAAAACAATACTTTCAACAATTGGTTGATACCAAGCATACACTTATGTCCTAGTGAAGCAACTGAAATTCCCTTGTGCGCATCACGTGGAGAAGCCATTGTCCTATGGAGAAGCCATTTTCTACACCTACTACACTTGCGCTTATAGGAGATTTTGTTTATGCGGTGGCAGGAGAAGATGAACATGGACTTTTGTAGGTATGCAAAGCATTTATTGCAAGATGTTAGGCTACAGGTAGAATATATTACCAAGAATCTCTCATACGAATAATGAAGCCATATTACAGAAGAAAAGTCAGTATTTGATAGATAAAATGGGATGCTCTAGGCATGTGTTGCCTTCAACTGCTGCTAACCAAGTGGCATAAAGACCTACGTGGTGAAAGGGAAAAAGAATGAAGGTGTGTACTGCATCTGCTTCTTATGCAACGACAACCATTGCAATTTCACACGGACAAAGAAATTCTACACGTTAAATGCCTGAATGAGAAGGGGAAAAAGATAGAGATGAGACAAATATTGAAATATTAATAGTAACATACCTTATCTAAACTGTTCACAGGAACAAAATTCTCTATCCAACTTCTATTAAAGAGTAGACATGTACAAATACAAGTATGAAGGGTGAGTATTGAAGAATCATGATTTATAATCACCAAATTAGTCATATTTAACTATTAAAAAAATGATCATGGGAACAAAATTCTCCATTCATCCTCTGTTCAACAGTAGACATGCACATGTACAAGTAGAAGTACAAAGGACGATTATGAATCACAATTTATAATAACCAAATAAGTCATATCTAACTGATAAAAAAACAATGGTTGAAATCACAAATTAAAGTTGGGTAAAGATGAGCATGAACCTTGCCAGTGGAGCTGTATAAATAGATGGAGTTTTTCTCACCGTCTGAATTTAAGGGCAAGATCGTTTACCGCATATACATGCAGCCAGAAAGTTTAAAAAGTAGAAGGAAGTAATTAATCAAATAAAAACCATTCATAAAAGAGAAAGGGAGACACATTTATCAAATTCTACTTGTTTGATTCTACTGGTTTCTGATGTATAAGATCTTTCATGGCTGGAGTATGATGTCATCGTGGGGCTGACATCTCCACAGTCTACTTCCAATTCTCTATCGCTTAGGTGGTGAAGAAATAGGGATGATGGATAAAAAAATTGTCAAACCATGGAAAAGGGGGCACGAGGAATAGCTAGAGACGTTGATAGAATTGACCAATTAAAAGCAAACGTGCGTGAAAATTGGGTTGTTTTTGTAACTGACTAAGATTTAGGTTGGCATCGTTTCAGAAAGTACGTGGATATTCAAAGGACGAATCTAAGTTGATGTGTTGCTAGTTATGTTTTTAAAACTTTTTGAAATGAAGAGATTGTTATTAATAATAATATTGATTGGATAATTAAGACATGATAATGAGATAATTGTGGGAGACAGTTAAAGGGATGGGTATGGAGGAAAATTAAAGAGAGAATGTGCACATTATAAGGACAAAACATGGAGAATGAAAGTTGAGTTTGGCTAATAAGAAAGAATAAACATGAGCTGATAAGGAACGACAATAATTTAGCGATGTCAATTTAAATTGGATGAGGAGAAAGAGGGAGCGGTTTTCCAGGAGAGAGTAGCGTGAAGAGGAAGTGATAAGGATCGTGTCTTTGGGATGACGGAGGATGAGTAAAAAAATTGTAAAATCCTTGAAAATAGGAGAGAAGGGGAAGAGTCAAGGAGAGCACAGTATTTTGGAATGGTATGATTTGATTGGTTAGTAGGGTTTTGGATAATTTAATTGAAAAACTCGCTCTTTTTATAATAGTATAGATGTAATTAACATGTTGATTATTATGGAATGGGCCACCATGATTCCCACGAGGAACCACTCAAACAATTCCTATCTTTCTCTTTTTATCTTTCATTAATATGTTTCCTAAATCAAATATCCATATTATTTGATTGCCAACATCACTTGATTATCACACTAAAAGCCATAAAGGAATGCATATTAGTACCTAGCACTTTATTGGCTTATTTTATCATAAATTCTATTCCTTTGTCTCTCTCTTTGGTATATCCTTTAAGCCAATTATCCTCCTTTCATGGCAACTAATTGAAACATTTCCCAATTATATATAGTAATTTATATTGATTGGGATGTCTTTTATATATAGAACTTACTTCTTTAGTTATCCCATTAAAATAATACCATTATCACATGGTATATCCTTTTTCTTCTGTATTCTAGAATTATTTTCCTTTTCTATTATTGTTTTCAAGCATACCAATGTTAAATCGAGATAATGATGCCTCAAACATTATGTTGCCACTCTTGGCTAAATAATTATTCAAAACACCATGCATTTTATTTTCCTTTGAAAACTTGATAATTATTTCATTTATCATATCAAAAAGTCTTTCTTATTTATTCATGTAAGAATTTCTTTCATTTTAGTCGTAAGGATTTATTTTCAAGGCAACTAATTATTTTGCCTAACTTGAGCCATGGGTTGCACCCATGCCGCATTATTACAATTTAAGAATCACTTGTCAATTTATGGATTATATCTATATGATTCAAATTTACCAAAGTTGAGGATATAACAGTTTGTATAGTTTCTTTGTCATTGATGTTTAGATTGAACTCGAGGCATAGAGCAATCACCCTCTTATGATTCAATCTTGTTCCTTGAACCAGAGCAGACTGTCTAAGATATATGTAAGGTCAATATCAAATATTGACTCACATGTGCATGGCCATGCATTTCTCAATCTAGCTAATCAAGAGGCCTAGAACACCAAACTCTCGTCTGAGGGACAAATGTGATATCTATCATTTACAGTCTATCCCCATGTGTCAAAGTCACCTAATCATCACTTTTATAACAGCCCATATTTTAGGATTGTGTTTGATGTTGTCAAAGCACACCCAATATGGCATGTGATGAGTGGAATGATTTCATGTCTAATAACCACAACCACCACCATGACTATGAGACCTGACTATGACTTCCATGAAGATGGCATCTATGTGTCAATCTCACAGTGGGTCTGTCTGATACATTGTTCACTAACATGTATCTTTGTGCTTGGTTTGATATTGTCATATCATGACTAATGAGATTTAGTTATCAACCAACTCACACTCTGATCTTGTGTGTTATAGTTGCTTATCAACCTTCCACAATAACAACCGATCAGGAACATAATGAGAATGTGTATATGTATTCTTAACATTTATATGATCTCATCCACAAGGGTAGTAACTTGAATACTTACGTCATTGAGTAACATAATTCTCTAGACATTTACAATGTTACATCATTATCTCATAACTGAATTAAATAGAATAAATTGGAAGCTTGCCTTTTAAATCAAATTATTTTTGCAAGTTTTACCATTACAGTCATCACATGGTTGGCTCTTTGGGCATACTTAACCAAAATAATCCCCCTTCCATTTAGATCCAATCACCCACAAATGTTATTCTGAGTGACCTAACATGATCATCATGCTTCTGCTATGAAACTACATTTGTTAGGGGATCATAAACATCATTCTCAGTTGGTACTTTGCAAATCTTTACATCTCCTCATTGTACAATCTCTCATATGAGATGATACCGCCTTTGTATATGTTTTCAGTATTGACATGATCTGCGTTGCTTAGCATGTGCAATAGCTCCACTGTTACCACGATATAGCTCAATTGTGTCGTTGATGCTTGGAACAACCTCAAGTTCTGTATAGAACTTCTTGATCCATACAGCCTCCTTTGTTTCACTCGATGCAGTAATATGTTCGGTTTCTATTATAGAATCAACAACTGTCTCTTTCTTGGAACTCTTCCATCCTACCACTCCATTATTGAGGCAAAACACAAATCTTAGTTGTGATTTGCAATCATCTTGATCAGTTTGGAAGCTTGCATCAGTGTAACCCTTTACTACCAACTCTTTCTGTCTATCATAGACCAAGAACCAATCCTTCATCCTTCTCAAGTACTTGAGGATGTTCTTCACGGTTTTCCAGTGACCATCATCTAGATCTGACTGAGATCTGCTCATCATGCTTAAGGCATACGAGACATCTGGACGGGTGCACAACATTGCAGACATGATTGATCCAATTGTTGAGGCATATGGAATCTCACTCATGTGTTCCCTTTTTTCACAAGAACTGGGACATTGACTCTTAGAGATGGTCACTCCATGCAATGTAGGTAGGTTTCCTCTCTTTGAGTTCCCCATGTTGAATCGCTTCAGCACTTTGTCAATGTATGTGCTCTGATTTAGTCTAGGAAGCCTTTTGGATCTATCTATATAGATCTTTATCCCCAATATTTTGGTGCTTCTCCCAAGTCTTTCATAGAAAATATATTTCCAAGCCATGTATTTACCTTTTGTAAAGTAGGGATGTCATTCCCCGTTAATAGTATGACATCTACATATAGTACGAGGAATGTAACTATGCTCCTACTAACCTTCTTGTACACATAGGGCTCATCTTTATTTTGTACAAAGCCAAACCCTTTGGTTGTCTCATCAAAATGAAGATTCCATCTCTGAGATGCTTGCTTCAATCCATAGAATGACCTTTGTAGCTTACAAAATTTATTTGCAAACTTTGGAACTATAAAACCCTCATGTTGTATCATATACACATCCTCAATAAGGTTATTATTAAGGAATGTAATTTTAATATCCATTTACCAAATCTCATAGTCATGATAAGTTGCAATAGCAAGCATGATCCTGATGGATTTAACCATGGCCACTGGATAAAGGTTTCGTCATAGTCAACACCTTGAACTTATTTGAAACACTTTGCAACCAATATACCCTTATAGGTTTGTACATTTCCATCCATTTCAGTCTTCTTCTTGGATACCCACTTACACCCTATGGGTTTTACCTCTTTAGGTGGATCCACCAAAGTCCATACTTTTTTGATATACATGAATTCCATCTCAGATCTCATGGCCTCAAGCCATTTCTCAGACTCTAGTCCCTCTATAGTATATTTATAGGTTATTGTCTCATCATCTATGACCAATTTACTCCCATTCTGAGTCATAAGATATCCATATCTCTCAGGTTCAAGGTGTTTCCTATTAGATCTATGAAGTTCATGTGTTACTTGATGAATTTGTGATTCTAAAACATCTTTTGAATCTCTTTGTTCCTCTAGTGCACCTATTGCTTCAATATTTTCTTGTTGGTCTTGAACCTCTTCGAGTTCCACTTTCCTCCCACTGATTCCTTTGGAAATGAAGTCCATCTCAAGGAATACAGCATCCCTAAAAGCAAACACTTTGTTTTCAGATTGGGAATAAAAGCAATATCCTCTACTTTCTATAGGGTATACAACAAAATAATATTTATCATATTTAGGACCAAGCTTGTCAGGAAACATTTTCTTGACATAAGCTTCACATTCCCAAATCCTCATAAAAGACATATTAGGATGCTTCCCGTTCCATATCTCATATGATGTCTTTTGAATCGACTTAGATGGTACTTGATTTAGTGTAAACATGGTGGTTTGTAGATCACACCCCCAGAAGATAGTTAGAAGTTTGAAAAAACTCATCATTGATTGCACCACATCTAGTAATGTGTGATTCCTTCTTTCTGACACACCATTATGCTAAGGTGTTCTAGGTGGAGTCCATTAGGATACAATCCCATAAGCTTTAAACAAGGTCCTCAAACTATTGGTTTAATTATTCTCCACCTCGATCAGAATGAAGTGCCTTAATACTTTTACCAAGTTGGTTATGTACTTCATTCATAAACTACTTGAACTTTTCAAGAGTTACTGACTATGTTTCATTAAATAAACATAAACAAACCTACTAAAGTCATCACTGAAGGTTATGAAGTATTGGAACCCACCTCTAACAGTTGTTCTAAAAGGTCCACACACATCAGTATGTATGAGTCCTAATATATCACTAGCCCTCTCATTGTTACCATTGAAAGGGGTCTTAGCCATCTTGCCCAACAAACAAGATTCACATGTCTCTAATGATTTGAAATCAAAACAATCCAGATAACCATCTTTATGGAGTCTAGATATGTGACTCTCATTTATGTGCCCTAGATGACAATTCTAAAGGTGTGTTTTGTTTGATTTATTGAGTTTTAGTCTTTTGGTATTAGTGTTATTTGCATCTATCTTTAGATCTAACAAATAAAGACCATAACACATAGGGACACTGCCATCTAATAGATCTCATCTTTTGAAATAGAACATCGACCACTTTAATATGGAATTCAAATGCATCCTTGTCCAAAAAAGATACAAAAATGATGTTTCTATTTATAGTAAGTACATAATAGTAGTTCTTTAACTCTATTATAAACTCTATGGGTAGAGATATACTATAGGTTCCAAGTGTGTTGGCTGCAACTCTTGCACCATTAGCAACTCGTAGTTCCACCTCTCCTTTTCCCAAAAGCCTACTTTTTTTCAGATCCTTCATATGAGAACATATGTGAGATCCACATCAGTACCTAGTACCCATGATGATGAAGTAGATAGATTTTTATCAATAACATATATACATGACGTGGAGATCACAATCCCCATGTTCTGCTTCCTAAAAGCCTCAAGTACAAAGGATGATTTCCTTTTTTACTTTTATTTCCCCTTATCTTGAGTGTTGAAGGTTTCGATATGGGCTTGACCACATAACCCTTCTTGGTCTTGCTTTCATCCTTGGATTCAACTTCATTGATCTGTATCACAAGCTTGTCCTTTAATTTTGCTTCAGCATGAATCAAAATGGCAAGCAAATCTGACATATGTCCAGCCATATTATTCACATGATAACATGGAATAAAGTGGCTATATGATTCTGGAATAGTCTTTAGAATCAAATCAGTAGACAACTCTTGGCTTGTGAATTTCAGTTCTTCAAGATGATACAAATATCCAATCATATTGAGCACAAGTTCTTCTACTGAGGTTTACTTTGTTAGCTTTGACTCAAGAACCACCTTGATTATATCGTCTCTTTCTTGCTTTGTAAAATTAAGAGTCACTTTCCTAAAATGTTTTACCATCTCAAGAACACTCACATCTTCACATTGCTCATGCAACTGTAGCTAAGCATAAGGCACTTTATCTCTAGGGCATCATTGGCATGCTTCCAATAAGCATCCACTTGTGCCCTAGGTGCATTTGGAGTAGATATTTCTGGCACTGGTTTGTCAAGGATGTAGAGCTTGCACTCTTCATTGAGAATCCTTCTCAAAGTCAAAAATTAGTCATGGAAATTACTCCCGTCAGTCCTTCTTCAAGACCAATCACAAACTGGATTTGTTTGTCATTTGATTCTACAAGATAAAAATTGCATTTGTCACAAACCCTTTTTTATTTGATTTGACTTGAAAATTTTGATGATATTAATTAGGTCTTAATTATTATTGCTTTCACTATTTCATTCAAATTGATAACCCACAATATCAATTTGGAATATTGCAGCGTATAATATTCTAGTGGGCCAGATCCAAGATAATTCAATTTTGGCCCGATCAAAATAGCAAGCACAGTCAACCATCAAGGTAGGCAACTCTTGCCAATTGCATCATATGAAAATCTGGACAGATGATATGTGAAACCCTTGCCATAATCATCTACATGCCTCTGGGCCCAAACGTTCTGAGAATCACCAGTCAAGCCTGATCTAAAAGGTGACATGATAATAATGCACCCTGTGGAGGTAGAACCTGCATTATTACCGTCACACTTCCATGAGATAGACGGCGCACCCCAAGGAGGTGAAACCTACTCTTAGTCGATCAATCCTTTTATGTGTGCCATTTTTAGAAAGCATCTAATACTTGATATTTTAGTTGAGGGAGTTTGTATTTTATAAGTATATGCATATGCTTTATCCATATCATATACACGTTATATCCCATAAGGAAAACATGCAATAAATTAAAGTGATGGATTTGGCCATCCTAATGTAATCCCTTAGAGTCAGTATGTCATCGAGATCTACATCACATGTAGAAATGTGTCATTGATGAAAAATTATGCTTGCCGATCTAGGTTGTTTAGTTCAACCCTTGAACTGATGGACTTTCCTAATGGCCGCTTATAAGGTCATCTCACTGGTCATCTACTCCTTCTATCCACCATCGATTGGTTCCTTTAGCAGATCGGTTGGGTCCAACAAGCGATCCCTCTGGCTTGTCCACCTAGTCCTTCAATCTGTTGTCTCATCCTATGGATGTCTTCATCTTTGTCATAACTAGAAAACAAACTTTCCTATTTTTACATGATTATAGGAAAACCTCCAGTTACACTCGAGGGGTGAAAAGGTAGAAAAGAATTAACTTTTAATTGGGAGGATAAGATAGAATCTCAATACGTAGACCAAGATAAATGGATAAACCAACCATGCACAAAATATAGGGGTTATTGGCCATAACCATGCTACACATACGCCATCAAAACTACTTCTAGGGCGACGTGTGTAAATTTCATATATATATATATATATATATATATATATATATATATATATATATATATATACACACATATACATATATATTTGTATGTATATGTATGTATGTATGTATGTATGTATGTATATATGTATATGTATGTGTATATATATATATATATATATATATATGTATATATATATATATATATATATATTAGTTTGGGATTATTGTGGTGTTTAGATTTGACAAGATATATATATATATATATATATATATATATATATATATATGTATGTATATATGTATATATATATATATATATTAGTTTGGGATTATTGTGGTGTTTAGATTTGATAAGATATCATTCACATCACATGAAATAATAGAATGACAAAACTAAAATTCGATCATGTTGATTATCCCATAATATAGTAGGTTGACGTTGGATTTGATACCACTCTAGGGAAATATGGCTATGAGATAAGCAATGGAAAAAAAATTATCTACCATATTCCCATGACCAACTGATCACGTCAATTACTATAAAGCATGAAGGATGATTTCAAGGATATACCTAGTCGTGGAGCAAGTCTAGTGATAATCCTTATCATTGTAGTTGTGTAACTCTGATTCATGGTTGCATTGGGACTCATTTTCCTGTTCCTCCAGGGATAGCAGACTCGAGCGTCATCGTCTTCTACATTAGTTCCTCTCGTCACAAATTGTTAGTTTACGATGTCCTCCTTAGCAGAAGACAACGGCCTCCCACCTCTAGAGAAGTCCATACTGACTGAATATAACTCATGTCATCTTTCTAGACATAATAGGAAGGAGTTGTCCCTCCTGCTGGCATACTAGTCACCAGCCTACTCTCCTACAACAATGAACTCAGTTGTATCTCTCCCTTTTCCTATCCCTCCCTGGACGGGTAAAACTTTCATGGGCTCTCATGGTTACCACAAATAGAGAGGACAATGTTTGTCAGAGTAAATGATTCTCAATTATTTGTGTTGCATTCTGTGAAGCCCAAGTACCCCTCCATTTATAGTAGAGGCTAGGGCCAAGCTGCCCAGTTGATGTGCGGGAGTGGAAGAAATTGGAAGATCTCAAATTTTCACAACAATTCTAAAAATTTGTCAACTTGCAATAGCGAAGATAGTCGTTTGGTTACCCAAATTATTGTCTAGATTAGTCCAGATGGGCGTCTGGTTAGTTTCCCAATCAGTTTCAAAATCGGCAATTCGTTTCCAATTAATTTCACATATTAATTTCTTTGCACAACAAGTAATGTGTAATCTAAACAAACTTGGAAATATCTAGAACCTTCCCTCATCCAAACTGGCCATCTTTCCCATGTGAGACGGCCATCTTGGTCACCCAGACTGTCTTCTGGTGACCTGAGTTAGGTTGATCTGTTCACTTCAAAGCCAATTCCAGCTTCTAATCAGTCTGACACCCCAAACGCCCATATCAACCCTTGAGACGGATGTTTAGCACTCCAGATAGTCATGTCATGCCATGAGACGGGTGTTTGGTAGTGTAGTCAAGTTGCTATTGCATGAATCAATTACCTAAACACTTTAGCAATTATTTCATATGTCATTCAAGATCAAACTCCTCTTCTGGATCGAGACCTATGTGTGTGACCCTATAGGTCCCATTTACATTGGTAGTGAATGTCCATAACAACTTATGACATCACAAGAATGAGTGGTGCCTAGTTGCACATCAATGCTACCCAAGTAAATGGAAAGTTGGAGAACAACTTCAATATATAATATGTGTATGGTGTTGTAGTGTTTGTATAGTTACTTTGTCACAGATATTGAGATTGAACTCGGGGTATGAATTTGTCACCCTCTTTATCATTCAATCTTGTTCCTTGAACCATAGCGTACTGTCTGAGATATATGTAAGCTTAATATCATATATTGACTCGCATGTGAGTGGTCATGCATTTCTCTATCTCTCTAATCAATAGGCCTAAAACACCAAACTCTCTTTAGAGGGACAAATCTCATATCTATCATTCATAGTCTATCCCCATGTGTCAAAGACACCCAATCATCACCTTTATAACATTCCATGTTTCAGGACTATGTTTAATGATGTCAAAGTGTACCCAATGACGTGTGATGAGTGCAATTGATTTCAACTCTAAGAACCACAACCACCATCATCATTGTGAGACCTGACTATGACTTCCAGGATGATGGCATCCATGTGTTAGTCCCATGGTGGGTATGTCTGATACACTATTCTCTAACATGTATCTATGTACTTGGTTTGATATTGCCAAATCATGACTAATGAGATTTAGTCATCAACCAACTCACACTCTGATCTTATGTGTTATTGTTATCTATCAATCTTCCACAATAATAACCAATCAGGAACATAATGAGAATGTGTATATGTACTCTTAACATCTGTATGATTGTATCCACATGGGGAGTAACTTGAATACATACGTCATTAAGTAATATAATTATCTAGACATTTATAATGTTGCATCATTATCTCATAACTGAATTAAATAGAATAAATTGGAAGCTTGCATTTTATTAATAATCAAATCATTTTTACAAGTTATTCCATTATACTCATAACATGATTGGATCTATGGGCATACTTAACCAACACCTCAATGTGTATTTTTATGTAAGAATTGTGTGAAGAACAATGAACATGTCTTCTTTTAATGTATCAATAGTAGATAGATATGGAAAAACTATGTCCATATTTTGTAACTTACTCATGATATATAAGGAGACACAATCAGGTGGATCACGAAGGTTTTACCTAGACGCTTCCAATATCCCTAAATGGATGTTATGACAAAAATCATCATGTTGGAAATATGTAGAGAGATAAACTATATAACATTTGAGAATAAGTATCATAGTGTATCTTCTATCCATGACTATATATTCAACACTTATCAAGACATTCTTTTTTCTTAAAGCTAATGCAAGGATAGGAGCCCTCATCAGGAAAGCCAAATCCCCAAACCTACTGAGTTTTAGAGATTAGGATGTAGGTCGGGGAAACTACTCCAATGATAATGTCTTGGAGGAACAAAACCTTTATTCACCATGAAAAACACCTTCATGGCAGGTTCTTATAGTCTGTTATGCTTTGATATTATCTAATGCCTATTAAGGGGTAACTCCCCCCCCATTTTATGGACATCTTTTTCTTTGGCTTATCTTACATAGAGTCTTGTTATTGTGACCTATGAAAACTAAGTAACACACTTTATGTAACTACCTAGTATGTAATTGAATTTGTGAATGTGATATCAAGATTTTACCGATTTATATAAGATAAATTTATTAAAAAAATCATGTGATCAATCTCTTTTCTTATCCACTTTTCTTAAGTCTTCATCTCTAGCACTTCGGCCACAAAACCCCATCCCCCTTTTACTAGTCCCAAACCCAAAAAAAATTGTAACACCCCTTTTAAGAATGCATGTATCAGTCGAAGAAACTCCCATGTTTTCAATATCGTGGGGGACTTTAGCTCAAAGATATGTCATAATAATATTAAACATTTCAAACAAAGTAAATAATAACCATGCATTAATATTGATATTGAGTCATACATTGCTCTTATATCGAAACTCAATAAACTAAACATGACTTAGGACTTGAAAGAAACTCTAATCTAAATTATTGGATCATCTAGGTAGAACCCCACTAAGCAAGACATTGAGAAAGCTTGAGCTATTCCTTAGACTTATCCTCATATGCATATATCCTTGAAGTTTCTTTCTACCTATGGGAATCACACCCCTAGCCATGCATACAATAAAAACCACGTTAGAGTAAGTGGCATTGAGCATTGTTATAGTAGCATAATAATCATGGAAATAAGGGAAAATATAAAACTAATTGAATAGTAGATTTGTATTTGCATAATTTAATCTTGGTGGTTGATTATAGTGTCCTCTACTCATATGCAAAAATTGTTCTCATACGGCATGCAGGTTTAATTGATGTTCCAAATGAACTCATGAGGCTTATAGGCTCAACATTAACATGATGAGGACAAAATAATGCAACCAATTACATGATTCATCATTAACTTTAAATAATTGACTTTACTTAGAACTCACATAAACATCAGATGAATCTTGAAATATAACTTGAAAGCATAAGAATTATATAATAAGATTGATGTAAGAAATATTCAAACTGAAGTACAAGTCTCTCCAGTACAGTTTAACTTAATTATCATAATACTCATAATGAAATGAAAACCAATATGAAATACTCAAAGTGCATGGACCCACTTAACTAGAGCAAAAAATATCCTAATTTAGTCATTCTTGATCTTGATTCAATCCTAAGTTACCTGAAATTTTCATGATTCATATTAAGTAGCATCTTAATAGTCATTCTGAACCCTAACCTTAGGTTATTAGGAGATCGAGATTGAACATTATAGAATTAGGGTTTGAGAATCTAAAATTTGGGTTCCTTTTCTAGAAAACTTCCCAAAATATATTTTTAGGCATTCTTTTAATTACCTACTGATATAATGTGAATTTATCAAATGTTAGCTATTCACAAATTGTGGAAAAACCATGCGGAATAACATTATCTAAACCCAAAATTGTGGGTTGTGTTGAGCTAGCCCATTAGGGACCACCAATTGGCACCAAGGAAAACTTCATCATCATGCATGTCAGAGAGAGAAAGGGTACATTAAAAACCCAAAAAATCCCTTACAACACAAATCAGGCAATCATATTTCCAAGGCAACAAGGGTAAGCCTTGCATCTGGCATCTTCCCTGTTCCATGGCCTCGAGCACTCAGTCCTAGAAGCACGGCGTGTAATTCAAAACCGATATAAGTCAGACCAAAACCTAAAATGAAGGTGTGGAATCTCTTTCTTATCATTCATTAAATTCAAGAAACCCCTAGGGGAGAACTCCATATAATTAGAACACCCACACATCCTTCTACCATGGAAATATGTCCATCCAACATCCAAGAGCAACAAGGAAACAGAATGATGTGAAAGAAATCCACAAAGCCAACTATACAATGATGTTGGGGAAACAAATTAGATTTTGAATGCACTATCATAGCGCTAAGACCCGTTGAAAAATCATGAAGAATAGAGGAACTAGTTGAATCTTCAATTTACAAAAATGAGGTGTAACCACGTCAACCAAAGATGGAAAAAATCTTTTCTTAGACAAGGGAGACTCACCATATACCTCATTAAGGTCCAGGAACTAAAGAGGAACAATGACATTGAATGTCGACGAGGATATAAAGAAGCTCTATAGGGTACTCTAACATGGGAGACCATAGAGAAAATTAGAACAGCAAAAAGAAAATTGGAAGTCCATGGAAGCTTACCTAGATCTTAAATGTACTAGATGCATAGGGGATAGCTGGGGTGAAGTCGAGTTCACTAGAACTATAAACTATGTAGGATGGGGAGGCTTAGGAGATGAAATTGGAGGGTGAGAAGAGAGGTGTATCTTCTGTTGGTCTCTCTTGGTTCCTTATATAGGAGGGATATGTATAGAGGTGGTGGAGATAATCCCTAATGGTGAGGGGAGTGTATCCCTAAAAGGGTGTTTCTTCTATAGAGCAAAACTTCCTATGAAAATCAATATGGAAACGATTGGGAAGACGATCTAGAGTTGGAATTGAAGTTTATAGGAGTTGGGAGTCATCCCACAGAGAGATTAGGATAGGAGAGTATAAATGTTCCTACATAGTTCAAGAAGGAGTAGGAACCGGATAGAGAGACATACCTGGGCCACTTGATGGGTCTGCATTTCACGGGACACTACTACAACCATCCAATCTTGCTAAGAAAATAAAGGAGAGAAAAGATGTGTGTGACAAATGAAATTGGTTGTGAAATTTTGAAATTCATTAGAAACACCAGATCCTATGTACTCTAGAATTCAAATTATACAAATTCTTTCATTATCAAGTTGGTTGATCAAATAAAGTCTAGTTAATTTTTGAATTTGAACCATAGGTTAAACAGGGATTCTAGAATTTTCCAATCTAGTTAGATTTAGGTCTTGAATATCTTTATCATTAAAAGGATGATATATATTGATATTTCTTTTTCATTAGCGAGTCAAATTTCTAGATTGAGAGTGATTATCCAATATACAGTTTATTCATTATTTTCTTATACATATGGAGATATTATCATAGGAGAGAAAAACTAAAAGAGTTATTTCTTTTATCTTTACATATTAAGATAAAGGTGAGTTATTTAATTTATAAAGGATCAAGATATATTAATCAAATGAAATTTTATGAGTTTTGACTATTTTAATTAAGTTTATTGTTTAACTTCCATCATAAAAAATCATTAAGAACTATAAATTATACATGTGAAATTTTGGGATGTGCCATTCTACCCACCTTAAATAAATTTTGTCCTCAAAATTTCCTAGTACTACCCACCGTTGGGTTTTACTTATTATATGTATTCTAACTATCTAATATTGTCTTGAAGTTTCATTAACATATAAGATATGATCTACTTATATGATAACTTTATTAACATGACATGATTTAATATTAGACTGGATTTTTACTTGAGTTGATATTTTCACTCTCTCGAATGCACCCACGGTGCTCATAAGGGTTGTTAAGGCTCAAATAAGGTTGGTTAAGGCTCACATAATTCTCCCAAAAATCTCATAAGATTGATTAAGCCTCACATAAGGCCACTGAAGGCTCACATAATGCTCCCACAGAGCTCATAAGGCCGGTCAAGGCTCAGATAAAATCATTGAGGACTTTATCAACATAGCATCATTTCTTATACTAAAATATGGTTATCATGATTTCTTAATATTTAAACGTGATAAGCATTATCCCATAATTTGTTAGCATGGCAGTGATACATGATCTTCAATTCAAACACATAAACATAAAATAGTAGAAAACTTTGTCTATTAGCATGTGCATGATTTTCCTTAAGCATATATTGAGCAAAAGACAAATCACACCTTATTTAAGAATCATAAGTACATAAACAAATAATTTAAACCATCAAACCTAAAATTTTACTAAGTATGCATGATCCACTCACTTTATGTATCATTTATATGCATATTTAGTCTTACTATGCATCTAATTAGATTTAGGTGACTATGTCTCAAACTTTTGGTGTCGAATCTTTTTTTCTTTTTCAATTTTTAATGCATGCCAATAGGTTGTATATCTAGAATTAACATGTCTTAGCACACTTATCTTAGCACCCCTCTAGTGCACATGTACCATATCATATGCAATTAAAAGGGCAAGACAAGCATGATATCGTGTACATAACATTCTTTCTACAAAATCCCATAACCCTGTCTCCCATTCCACAAACATGTGGGGAAAAGAGAGAGTGTGATATATACAATTCTAGAGTTAATACAAAAGTACAAAACATTTAGGCACATATCCCTAATCCTTCTCTAAACTTTAATCTACTGTCTAGACCTCTACTTTGGTTTCTAATATCTTTAACTTAATTCTTCTGTGCCTATATCTTAGAACATATGAATTGGATTTTTTTCATGGTGGCCATCTACTTGTTTGATCTGATAGTGTTATTGTAACACCCCCGTTAAGCATGCATGCATCAGTTGAAGCAAATCCCATGTTTTCCATATCATGGGGAACTTTGTCTCAAAGGAATGTCATGAGAATAATAAACATTATGAATGAGGTAAATAATAATCATGCACTAATATTGAAATTGATTTATATATTGCTCTTGGATTGAAACTTTATAAACTAAACATGACTTAGGACATGAAATAAAATCTAGTATAAATGATTAAATCATCAAGGTAGTGGCACCCCACTAATGAAAACATTTAGAAACCTTAAGCTATTCCTTATATTGATCTTTGTATGGTTCTATCCTTGAAGTTTCTTTGTACCTTCAGGCAATGCACCCCCATCCATGCATACAATAAAAACTACATTAGAGTAAGAGGCAATGACATTGTTATAGTATCATAATAATCATGGCAATAAGGAAAAACATGAAAATGACTGATAAGTATGTTTGTTTCACACAATTTAATCTTGGTGGTTGATTATAGTGTCCTCTACTCTTATGCATCAATCATGCTCGTAAATCCCACAATCTTGATTGATGTTCCAAATGAACCCATGAGACATGAAAGCTCAATATTAACACGATGAGGACAAAATAATGCAACCCATTAAATAGTTCATCATTAACTTGAAATAATGGACTTTACTTGGGACATAAACATGACATGTATCTTGATATAGAACTCAAAAGCATAAGAATTATATAATTACATTGATGCAAGAAATATGCATACTGAAGTGCATGGCTCTCATACAATTGAACTTTATTATCATAATACATGTAATGTGATGAAAAGCAATACTAAATACTCAAATTTCATGGACCCTCTTACCTATAGAAAAGCAAATCCTACTTTAGTCTTCTTGATCTTGATTCAATCCAAAGTTCTCTGAAATTATCATGATTCATATTAAGTATCATCTTAATAATCATCTTAAACCCTAATATAAGGTTATTAGGAAAACAAGATTTGACATTATTGAATTAGGGTTTGAGAATCAAAAATTCGGATTCCTCTTTGAAAAAAACTTTTGAAAACATATTCTTGGGTATTTTTATGATTTACTGTGAATTTACCAAATGTTGACCAATCACAAATTGCAAAAAACCCACACAGGAAAACATTATCCAAAACTAACATTGTGGCCTATGATGAGTTGGCCCAATAGGGAACTACCTGACTGACATTGAGGCCAACTTAGTCATCATGCACATTAGAGAGAGAAAATGTACATTAAAAACTAGAAAAGCCCTTGCAGCACTAATTAGGAAATCACATTGTCAACGGTATGAGGGTAAACCTCGTGCTTGCATATTCCTTGTGCCATGATGTCGAGCGTGTTGGTATGTATGCCCATAGAGTCAATCATGTGATGATTGTAATGGCATACCTTGTAAATGATTTTATTAATACTAAAGGCAATCTTACAGTTTATTTTGTTTTACTCAATTATGATATAATAATGCCACATATTAAATGTCTATAGAATGATATTACTCAATGATGTATGTCTTCGGCTGAGGACCTGAACAAAGATGATACAGATGTTAAGACAATATATAGTCTTGTCATGTCCCTAGTCAAATGTTATTGTGGAAGGCTAATAGATAGTAATAACGCATAAGACTAGAGTGTGTGTTGGCTGATGATAGAGTCTCTTAAGTCGTGATGTGTGATAACAAACCAAACACGTGGATACTTGTTAGAGAACAGTGTATTTGACAAGACACATCTTAAGAGTGATACATCAAGACCATGATTGGTAGTCAGAATCATCTTTTATAGTGATGGTGGTGATTGTCATTCTTATACCTGAAATCACTACACATATCACATGTCATTCTATGAACTTTGACATCATCCATCATGACCTTGAAAAAGGTTTCCATAAAGGTGATGCTTGGGTGAATTGTGACACATGGGGATGATTGTGAGTGATGTATGGGATTTGTCCCTCCTAAGGAGTATGATATCTTGTCCACTTGATAAAAAGACTGATAAATGCATGGTTGTTCTCATGTAAGTCAATATGTAATGTTGAGCTTACACATATCTCAGACAGACTAATCTCATTCATGGAACATGGATTGAACAATGGAGAGGATGACAATTCCATGCCTCGAGTTCAAATAAGATATAATGGTAAAAGGAACTATACAAACACTATAACACCAATCATGAATTGTAGGTTGAAGTTGTTCTCCAACTTTCAAAATTACTTGGGTAGCAATGATGTGTTGCTAGATACCGCTCATTTCTTATGATGTCATACATTAGTTAGGGACATCCACTGTCAATATAATTTGGAACCTATACGGTCACACACATAGGATACACTTGGAATAGAATTTTTTTCATGAATGGAGTTTAAACTTTATTACTAAAGAAGTTAGGTATTCAATTTGTAAAACACTTGTTAAAAATCGAATGACTACATCTGAGTCGATTGGTTCAAGTGTTGAACCAATTCGGTTGAGTTTCAGGTTAATTGAAACTACATTGGTTGAATATTGGTTGATTCGTGGCAAGAACTGACTGGTTCACTGACAGAACCAACTAGCTCAAGGTCTAAGATCACCAGTTCAAGAGTTGAACCACCTAGATCATTGATAAATTAAACTAGAATAAGGATTAGTGTTGATTTCATGTTATACATTAATCAAATATTAATTGTCATTGCAATTGTGATTAGGAAACATGATGAAATTAGCAGTACAAGGGTTGAACCAATTGGGTCACATGCCAATCGATTGGTTGTCCTATGAATCATTCATTTTACCACTCGCATGATGTTAAAATTTTTGAAAATTCATACCTGTCATCTCCCGCTCAAACTAGGAACCCTGGCCCTAACCCTCCTATAAATAGAGGGGTACTAGGGGCTTCTTAGACACATCAATAGATCTGACAATTGTTATCTTCTCTTATTGTGATAATCGAGAGAACTCAACCAAGTCCTACCCATTAAAGGAAGGAATAGTAAGGGAGAGACAATTGTGGGAGAGAAAGTATGTGCTAGTACACTCTATTCTACTGAATTGATAATAGTTCCTGGTAGTCCATGTGCTAGTACACTTAGAAGAAAAAGTCAACTACTATGTGTGGCGATCGACCAGGAGGCTAAAGTTGACATTGTCCATGTGCGACTTGGAGAAAGATGCACACTATAGTGAGGGAATAGTTTTGGATTGCTCTAGGACCAGGTATAACATAGTTGTTGAAGCAATCTATTATTCAAAGGGGAATATGGTAGCTAAAATTGTGTTTCAAATGCATACCTGTCGCCATAGTCCCCTATAGTGGTATCAGAGCCACATCAATTTACTATGCTTTGGGATTTAACTAATATGATCGGATTTTTGTTTTTTCATTTATTTATTACATATGATATAAATACTTAAAATAATTAATGTGCATATATGATTAATACCACATATGATCCCAACTAACACACACGCATACATATATATATACATGTATGTATGTACGTATGTACATGCAATATATAAGCTTTTCCCTAAAAGTTGGTTTTGCTAGTTGATGTGAAGAATGGTTATGGACAATTAATGACCCAAATCTCTAAGTATGGCTGTGTGCTTTTTTATTCTTGTTTATATCTTGATTTGCATACCGAGCTTCTATCTTCTTTTCCCTGTGTAAAAGTATTATTCTCTCCTTCCTATGCTCCACTCAGATGTAACTTGAGGTTTTCCTTACTACTATATAATATGCTAAACAACATTAAGATAATTTTAAATCTTGGTGTTGCAAGGAAGGTGTCATACATTGGGCGAGCTGAGTGTCTCATCGGGAAAAACAATCAGTTTAGGAACTGATCGAATGGAGGACCATGGAGGCAGATGATAGGAGGAACCAACCGATCAATTGGTTTCTCAACCGGCCGACTGGAGGAGTTCAAACATCATGAGGAACGGAGACCAAATGACCAATTTGAGAAGACCAACCAACTGATTTATTGGATCTTGTAAATGACTCTTGATCGATTGAGTTTTCATTTCACAGAACTCGGCCAATCCCTCTGTAGACCAAAATTGATTTAAGTGAATCGGTCGAGTTACTCCAGTATAAACTCGAACGACGACCTAAATTGGTCTTGTCTCTTAGTGGGATCGGTTGAGTTACCTTTATAGATCGGTTTTAAGGGTTCAAACGGTCAACCTAGATTGGTTCAAGTACAAATCTTCATCAAAAATAAGTTGTTACATGTGATGTAAACCTTAGGTGGTGGTGACATTGTGGCTC
Source organism: Alisma plantago-aquatica (assembly GCA_963693085.1). NCBI lineage: Eukaryota > Viridiplantae > Streptophyta > Magnoliopsida > Alismatales > Alismataceae > Alisma > Alisma plantago-aquatica. The sequence goes on along the minus strand of OY856409.1, from coordinate 671,997,443 downwards.
CAAGGAATTACAATAGTATAGCCATAACCATCGCTTCTGTTTTTCTGCATGTATCGTTGTGGTTATAGTATGTATATAATGCGTACTATAAATATGTGGTGATTGGATATGTATATATATTTGTATAAAATTCCTCAATATAATACTAAGTCTTAGATGATTTCCATTAGCAAAACACATGAAAATCTTGACCGGCTAAGTGTGGGCATGCCAAGCATGGTGTGTTGTCCATCTTGTAGAAGTGTGATGGTAGATGTGTCGACCTGTTAAATAGGGTGCATTACTATCATGTTGGCTTTTGGGTCAAGCTTAACTAAGTGATCTTAATGAAATTAAGCTCCTAGAAGCATGCAGATGAATATGGCAAAGAGTTGTGCATATCAGCTATTCAATAATTGCATAAGATGCAATTGGAAATAGTTTCCTATCTTAATAATTGATTATGGACACACTGGCATTATCTGGGTAATAAATAAATTATTCTGGATCTCGGCTCACTAGAAGGTTGTGCACTGCAATCTTCCAAATTGATATGTGAGGGCTATCAATTTGAATAAAATAGTGAGAGTGATTATTAATTAGAGGCCAAATTAAATACTGTCAAATTATATTTGAACCAAATCAAATCAAAAAAAATGTAAATTTTCTCTTATAGAATTAAATGGTAAACAAATTGTCATTGTGATCAATCCTTCAGAAGGATAAATTTTATAGAACAATTTCCAAAACTAGTTTTAGACTTTGAGAACGATTCTCAATGATGAGTAAGCTCTATCTCCTAGATACACTAGTGCCAGAAATACATACGCCTGATGTGCCTAGAGCTGAGGTGGATGCTTATTGGAAGCATGCCAATGATGCCATGGACATAAATCACCTTATGCTATGATTCGTTAGCTATGAATTGCATGATCAGTGTGAATACATGGCAATTTTCTGAGATGGTAACGCGTCTTAAATAAGTGAGCCATAATCATACCAAGCAAGAAAGGTACAATGTCTCAAGGGCGCTCTTTGAGTGTAAGATGATAGAGGGATATCCATTAGAGACCCATGTGCTCAATATGATTGGGCGTGGAACATCTTGAAGAATTGGGATTCTCTTTGAGCCAAGAGTTTGTCACAAATATGATTCTACAATCATTCTGGAATCATATAGCCATTTTGAGTGTTACCATTTGAACAACATGGCCAGACCGTCGTCAAAATTGCTTGGCATGCTGATAAATGCTGAAGCAAGAATGAAGAAGGACAAATCTATGTTGGTGATCAATGAAATAGAATCTAAGGATGAATGCAAGGACAAAAAGAGTTTGAGTCTAAACATAAATCTAGATCTTCGGCACTCAAGATCAAGAGAAAGAAAAATAGGAATCTATTTTTTGTACTTGAAGGATTCAAGAAGATGAAGCTGGAGATAGAGATCTACACTTCAAGTATATACATTATTGAGATAAATTTGTATACTTCTTCATCTTGGATACTATATACTAGATGTGGATCTCATATATATTTGAATATGTAGGATCCAAAAAGAACTAACCCTTTACAAAAGGGCGAGGTTGAACTATGAGTCACAAATGGAGCAAGAGTTGCTGCCACTCCATGTGGAACCTATAATTTATCTTCAGTCACAGGGCTTGTAGTAGAGTTATAGAACTACCATTATGTACCTGCCATAAATAGAAACATCATTTCTATATCTTGTATGGACAAGTATGGATATGAATTTCATATTAAGAATGGTAAATGTTTTGTTTCATAAGAAAAGATCTTTTATGACAGTTCCCCGAGGTCTTATGGTCTTTATTTGTTGGATCTAAAGACAGATGCTTATAATGTAAATACCAAAATATTAAAACTCGATAACTCAAACAAAATGTATCTTTGGCATTGTCTTCTAGGGAACGTAAATGAGAATCACTAGAATGATGGAAATTACCTGTGAAAAGATTGGTACTTCAAAGTGAACGGTCACATGGTAAAGAGGTATTATGAGGATGAAGCTTCTATGAGGAGGTTGGAACTCCAATTGGAAGAGCCCCAACTTGCCCCACCCATCTAGACATAAATATAAGATCTCTTATTGAACTATATGTGCTTTATCACCACACAGAACTTTAATTCATTTGGGAGAGGGATTAGGGGTTGGAAAAATCATAGGTTCACACAGCTCATATCGTTCCTTGGGAGAGGGATTACGACTGTGAAAGAACAACCTAGATACATTGACAATGTATCTAATTTATTCCTAAATTATTATAGAAGTGGGGTTTGTTTTAGTTTGGATAGTTTATTACACTATGCGAGTGAGCAACACTTACTATAGGTTTCTAGTCTGGGGTTAAGAGCTAATTATTATAAATGATTTAGAATTTGAATGCAATGCATATTGTGGCCAAATCGTAATCCTCACAAATCCATCCATTCTTGATCACATTCATGAAATTTAGATTTAATTATCTTCTCTTAGTTATAAAACAACCAATCAATCAATTTTCCTTGGTCTAGATGATTAGGTTTCAATTATTAGTATTCTTTAGTGAACGTATCCCTGAGTTTGACACTTAGGCCTCATAGGCCTTATTACACAACATGCATACTTGTGTTTTATACACATAGTTTTAGAGTGTCAACTTCCATAAACATGGACATCATATGCCAGTCTTTTACTAACTAAGGCATGTAATAATTCCTTGATCTAAGACCCTATCATTGTTTTGATTTGTCGCTACATGCCTTCCTATGTTGTTTTATCTCGTATAAAAGACTACACCTTTTATTACTCAAAAGGAAGGGGATTTTATGATGATCGCCATAAATATTGATAGCATAGGCCACTATTTGAATGATTAATATAGGTAATAATTCTGTGATCTTACCCCCTCCATTATTTTTTGTATGTTGTAAAATGCCTTTTAGGTTGTTTTATCTCTTATAATTAATTATGAAATTTTTGAAGTATGTACATTAGCAGCTAACATGATAATATATGTTGGATCTAGGATGGGTGATTTGTTCTACAGGGGGTGAATAGAGCTAAATGCACTAAAATAAAATTCATTAGACTTTTAATATTTCTATGATAATATGGAAAGTATGAACTTTTAGTGCAACTAAAACATACATAGCAAGGGACAGAGAGATTGAACATGCATAATAACACAAACTATGTAGATTGGTTCAAATCTCCAAACTAGGAGAAAGTCAATCTACTACCTAGAGAGGTCAAGATCTAGGATTTTACAACCATTCCATACTTATATTCCATTATAAGACATAAAATAAGACCTTCCTTTTCTAGGCCAAGGATACCCAGCATTCCCTTTGAGGAGAAGGCATCAAACAGCCTGCCACAGGACTTACCTATCTAAGACCGAGTCTTCAACCTCACTAGGGACTTACCCACCTTTGCACTGAGTCTCCTCCTTCACCAAGGACTTACCTACTCTTGCAACAAGTTTTCCGCCTTGAAGGAATTATCCACTCTTCTTGGATCTTCTTCCTTTAACTTCACCTTCTCCAAGGAGAAGCTTTCACCAAGGGACTCCTTCCCTTCTTCTTATTCACCTCTCTTAGACAAGATGAAGAACCTTCATCTTGATGGTTGAATGAGAGATTGGGAGGTGGAGGAAGTGAGAGCCTCATAAGATATACATGTAGGTCTATCTCTCTTACAAATATCATGTTGACCTAGAGGTTATACATTGTCCATATTTTGATAATGACTTAACCATTTCATTCATATGTATCTAATATGTGTATTCATGATTAATCTTAGGCTTTAGGTACATGAAAAGGACCAATTTACACAAGCCCTAGCTTGTCAAAGTTCAAGTCAAATGCAATGCAAGTGTGCTAATGAAGAAATCACTTCAAATGACCATAGAAGATTCTTATAATCACTTGTATTGATTATATGACTTGTAACTAAGATGATAAAAGTATGTGCAACACTTAATACCAAATTTTAATCACTTATTTGCCAAATTAGAAAATAAATCACAGGTTGTTGATCGATCGAGTTACAATTTCAACTGATCCCACGGATTGATTTTCTAAAAGTAGTAATTAGTCGAGTTATGCATTCACAGAACTCGACCAAATGACCTTCTGACAAAATGCAATTTTGTCTTATCGGTCGAGTTTCCCAGAACAAACTCGACTGATAGTTTGAAAAAAATCAATCAGTCGGGTTACCTTTATTGAAACTTGACTGAATGTGCTGTATAGAAAATGCAGAAAAAGTGATTATAACCGTTGGTGACTTGTTTTGATGAAAATAGATATCTTTCCTTGTGAAAAAATGGCTATATTTCGACCCTAAGTGTTCCCCAACTCAAGGGAGAACCCCCATCTATAAATAGGACCCCTTGGAGTTCATTCCAAGTTTTCTCATTCACTACATTCAAGGTCCTTGCTATAGTTGAGTGTGCTACTACTCCTTGAGCCCCTTTCTCTCTCTAGTTTACACTTCATTTCATGATTTGTGAGTGAGTTAGGCTTTTTATAAGAGAGATCCACCTTTGTACATGTAAAGCTATCAAATCTTCCACTACTTCCCTATCCCCTTCTCTCATGAAGAAAAGCTGAAGCAAGCTCCATCGAATGAAGAAGTTGTAACTGGTCCTCTTCAAAGTTGTTGAAGAGGGGGTGATCTTCTCCAAGTGAAGGAGAAGGCAAAGGTTGAAGATCCAAGAGGAGAAGCAAAGTCCTTCATGGAACAAGACTTGAGCTTGAGTGGGTAAGACCTAGGTTAAGGTTGAAGACTCAAGCTAAGTGGGTAAGTTCCTTGGTAAGGTGAAGATATCCATCTGATTGGGTGGGTAAGTCCTTTGGTGGTCTTTTGCTATAAATCTCTTTGGTGATATAATAAAGAAAAGCACTTGTAAAGTCCTAGAGGCTGACCTCTCTAGGTAGAGGACTGACTCACTTCTAATTTGAAGTGTGGGACCACCCTACATCCCTTTATCAAGTGCTTGCTATCAATCTCTCTCATCCTTGCAATGCTTGTTTAGATAGGACTTCAAATTTCCATTTAGCTATTGCTCCAAATTGATATAATTTGAAGGTCTAATATATTTTGTGAGAACTTGTGTAGCTCTATTCACCCCCTCTATATCCCTTAGATCCAACATATCCTACTCACTCTAATAGATGTAGCAAGTGATTAAGCTTGAGAGTAGAAGGAGACTTGTGGTGGCACACAATTATAATATAGGGATCTTCACATTGCCTATTTATAGTTGGGGATGCCCACAAGCTAGTAGATGTACTTAGGAATGAATTTAGTCATTTGGGGCATTGCAATGGATCTATTTTCAATTTTTACAACACTCCAACAGCTAGAACACTTTTCTACACACAACATATAGTGCATTTGATCGATTTTGCTTTTGGGAAACTCGACCAATAGCACTATTTGACAAATCAAATTTGAAGTGTCGTACGAGTTTATCCTGGATGAAACACAGCTGACAGTTTAAATTTATTTTGCTTGGTGAAGGGTGTCAGTCGAGTTTATCTTGGGGTAAACTCAATCAAACCTGGTAGTTTCCAAAATCCATCAAGGGTGTTGGTCGAGTTTATCAAGGATGAAACTCAGCCAACAAGAAACCTATAATGCATTTTTGAGATAGCTACAAAAGTTCTTTGATATTCATTTTAAGTGATCTTGATTCTTTCTAAGCTTAATTACAAGTCATACAATCATTACAAGTGATTTACTCACATGATTCTAATAGATATACATCATATTCTACAAAAGTACACTTGCATTGATTTTGACTTATTTTTATCTAAGGGTGTACAAGTTGAGGCATTTGGATTGTGTCTGTACCTAATTTAAAATCACCCAAGTAGAAGCATTAGATACAAATAAGAAGAATGGTTAGTCATCATCAAAATAAGGTTTTAGTCAATTTAGACCTTGAGTCAACATTAACCTTAAGTTAAGAATATATTTATTGCCCAACATGTTTTATTTACTATCACATAGTTTATTAGTAAATACCTATTTACTATTTTTTACTGAGCTAGTAATTGGATTTGACTTTTTTATGTTTTAGTATCAGTGGTTAAATATTTTTATGGGGTCTTATATATTTGTGCTATTTTGGTTTTTCAGAGAGAGAGTGTGCTTAGCTCCATTGGTAAGTCAAAAACAACTATCCATCTCATCTCTCTTAGAGTAAGGCTCTTTTATGATGACTGCCTAAAATGTTGACAATATATGCCATTCTTTGACTTACTAAGGTAGGTAATAATTGTTTTATCTAACGCCTCTATCATTAATTTATTTGTTCTTATATATCTTGTTAGCATGTTTAAGCTCTTATGTCAATCATGAAATTTCTAAAACACATACATTAGATTCTACCACGAAATTATTCTTATAACCCATCACGGTTTATATACTATTACATAGTTTATACATCTATTTATGAGTAATATTTTTACATCAATATAGAACTTAGTTTTGGTTTTCTTCTATGAGTCAAAGTGTGTTGCACTAATTAATCACCAATGACTCTCCATCAGAGGCATAATGTTTTATCAAACTCATGTATTGTTTTTTCTATTTTAGATGGCTTTTTGGGGCGTTTTATCTCTTATATCAATTATGTAATATTGAAAATACGTACATTAGCTTCTACCATGGTATTATATCTATCATCCAACATTGCTTCTTTACTTATACATGGGTTATTTGTCTATTTGTATCAATTTTTTTATGCCAAATTAGAAATTACATTGGACTTATATTCTTATATCATTTGTTTGATATGTATGATGTAGATTTGTATCTTTGTGGCATTATTACTTTCTAAATGTGAGACCGAGTGCTTATCTCCATTAGTCACCAAAAAAATTCATATTTTCTATTTTCAGGTTTGTTTATGACATTTTAAGGAGGTGAGATTGTTGGTATTAAATGCAGTTATTTTTTGTGTAATTACTTAATTTATTACCTAGTTGTTTCCTCATAGGCAGTGTATCAATGCCAAAAAACATGCTATATGGATAGCAACATCAATAGAAGAAAAAAAATTGTGACCTAAGATGGATAGAATTATTGCAGATGTAAAAAATGTGAGAATTAAATGTATATAAATGTATCAAAATATGCATATTATAAATAAATTTGCACTTGTAGGTGTTTTCTTTCTGGAGTAGTAAAGAACATTTTTGAGGAACAAGCTTTTTTAAAAAATAAATAGGAATTGCTTATTTGCAGGTTAGTTTGGTATCGGGTTTTAAGGAGGTGAGAGTATTGATATTAGATGCATTGATTTTATATATCATAATCTATTCTTTCACCAGGGGTTGCCTTCCTGTAGCAGTGTTTCAAAGCCTAGAGAAGATGAGTTGTTGATGGTATCAACATCGTTGATTTGATTCTTGGGTCACAGATAGGAAGTCGGATATGATCAGTGTAGGTGTAAAAGTGGTAAATGTATAAACGTGAATCTCACTTGGATCAACAAAGCAAAACAAGATGATGATGCTTTCCAAAGAGTGCACCAGAACTAACAGCAGTTAAAATTTGTATGTGTTATGATAAAAGAATATTGACAACATTAGTGCATGTGTATAAAAGGTGAGAATTAAATGTACATAAATGTGTAAAATATGTGTGTTATAATTAAATCCTCACATGAAGATGTTTTCTTTCTGGAGTGGCAAAGAAAATTTGAGGAACAAAATTTTTAGAAATAAATAGGATTTGTAGCTTTGCATGTTAGTTTGTTTGGGATTTTAAGGAGATGAGAGCACTGATATTAGATGAATTGATTTTATATGTCATACTCTATTGGACTCCAGTTTCAGTTGTGTCCTAAAAAAATTATCATGCATATGCCCCAAAACCCAACCCTAAAATAATAATGTGGTATATGTATTATACGTATTAAAAGGGACACACCTGAGATAGCAAGCCTAGAACAACATATTTAATCCCCAATAAGTGGCCCCATCTCAGTGGCCTCTAGATATGTTGTCCCAGACATGCTTTTTAGTTGAGTCCCATAAAATCTTTTCCATAAGTTACCCAAAAACCCATCCCTAAAATTAATGAGTGTGTATATGATAGAGACTAATAGGGACACGTTTAGATAGAAAGACTAAGACAGCATATTCAAACCCATCTCAAAATAATTTTCTTCAAAAATTATATAAAAATCATACTATTAAAATTACACTTTCCATAGAGTAACGGAACGATAAAGGATGAAATGACTCACATAGGGTAAAGTGGATAATGGTTCCTAACAAAAAAGGTTACAATGGAATTAATTAAACATCAGCTCCATTAAGGAAAAAAGTTAGCAGTCGCTTGTTTCTCTTTGACCATATAATCCTTTGTTGTTGAACGTCAAATTCAATCTCAACCTAAGCATTAGGGCACCAAAAAGCCCTCTGGGTCTCTCAATGTCTATTTTTGAACTGTTAGTTACTTACGCTACTTGTACCCTAGCAGAAGAGGCAATTGTGTGCTTCTAACAGTCCCACACACACATCATTTTTGTCAACTTGATGCCTCCTACTCCAAAGTTGGTTCCATCTCTAACTCCCTAATGCCAAGATGTTTTGTGTGCATCCTCCTACCAACAACCTTTGTCCGACATGATCTTACATCCTCCTACTCTAATGCCAAGTTCGACGCCGACGCCAATAGTGAGCTCCAAAATGGTCTAATTTCGAGATTTGACGTGGCCAACACTAAGAGATGTAAACAATCTAACTTGACAAATGTGATCGCTATCAAGATCATCAAAGGAGATGTGCAAGACCTCCAGATCTACCTTCATAGGTGTGGAGATCATTGAGGAGATGTGCATGAACACAAAATAGTACTTTATATCTGATACACTCATTTCCCTTTATCTTACTTGTTACTGATACCAAAAGTGTTTACTATGTTCTTATATAATCTATCACATTCCCAATTCCTAATTAAAATCTTTTGTGAAGGCATGCTTGTTTTCTCCAACATTTCAATGCCAAGTAATGATAAGAATCAAAAATGTAGAAATCTTTGAGTCAGTACCTCACCTTGGATCCATTTATTTTGCTTCCTATTAGCTCCTAGTCACATATTTTTGTAGGTTTTCTTCTACTCATTATTGGTCTAAAAATATAAATCTTTTAATAGTCCATTTCTTCCTTATTCTTAATAATATCTTACAGTAGAGTAAAAAGATTTAAATGAACTTATGTTACCTTAATTTGCTTTTATCACGTCATGCTCCACATTGACTGCCATGTTTGTCTATACCTGCCAGTAGCAAGACCATGGCGTCCAAGTCATGTCTTGTTGTCTCAGTAGTAAACCAGTCGAGCTTGCTTTCTGTAGCAGCTCATGTCAATTTGCGCAATAGTAAAGAAAAAGACTCTTTGGGATAACAGAGTATATGTTCTTCATCATTAAATGGTTGATGATGAGTATATACCAGTCATGCATTCATTTGCATCGACCCTAAAGTATGAAAAACAAATATTTTGTTTTGCATTTACTTTATTACCTCTCTATTGTTTTAAGAGAGTGTTATCATGAAGCAATGATTTTATATAATTGCAAATGGAGTAATATTCTTTGTCTAATGTAGCATTATTATAGAGTATCAATTTAATTAATATGTAATTTTCACTAAAAAAGGAAATGATTCCTATTTTTTGAGAAATAATATTACTCATTTGGTATAGAAATGTAACTTGGAATTCTAGCATGTGGTTCGAGGGAGTTGTAAACAAGTCATTCATTCATTTGAATAAGTAGATCCATAAGATACCAAAAAAAAAAATTCTTCTTTGAAATTTTTTTCAAAACGTAAGAAGAAGACATGTGTAAGTCTAAGTAACCAAAACATACTAGTCCAAGTACACCCCTACGATGGTTTTTATATGTTTTTAAGTGACTTATAAAAAAAATTCTCGTGAATGGTCTATTGTATGAATGTATAATCAAGTATTCTTTGTAATTTCACATTCATGTGTTATCTAGGACAGGATCTTCATGGCCTTCGATTCTTCTGTTCTTAACTGGCTTACAGGTTCTCTCGTGAATAGCATATTCTATGCAAGTGCCATCGGGTATATATTATAACTTAAGAAGTTATATGTTATACTTAAAATTTGATCTACACGATCTGAAGTTCTTAATTTATAGTGGTATATTCTTTTAAGACGACTTCCATAGATGTTATCAATATATGCCACTTTAATTTACAAGTGAAGTTATGGATTCCTTTTTCTAACCCTTCCATGGTTGTTTTTTATCTGTTCCTAGCTGGCATATTAGTTATTGTATTATACCTTCTTATTGTGCGATTATTGGATGGTAGATCACTTACTAGAATATGATATTGATTGAGTAGTGATTTCAAGGAGGGATGAGAGAACTAATATTAGATGCATTGAATTTGAATGTTATAATTAATTTTTTTACCTTTGTTTGTTCTCTTCTAGAAGTAGTGTATCAAAGGCTGAAGAACATGGATTTAGGATAGCAAAAACATTGACAATAATTTGTTAGTCAGTGATAAAGAAAGATGGATAAGATTAGCATCTTTGTTGATCATATTACTACATGAGGTGTTAGGTTAGAATAGTAGTATTTCAATATATAAAAGAAGCATGTTATGATCAAATTCTCACATGGAGGTGTGTTCTTTTTAGGAGTAATGATGAACAGCTTTGAGGAACATGCTCCTAGATAGACAGGCATGATTGGAAAATTTCATGGTTTCTTTGTGACATTTTAAAGTGGCAACATCACTGGTAATAAATGCAGTTATTTTCTATGTCATAATATGATTGATGAATTGGAGGTGTCATCATGGAGTAGTGTATCAAGTCTCAAAGAACGTGCCTTCTAGATAGTGACATCTATAGAAATTTGTCTATGTTGTGACACAAGAAGATGGATCGCATCTGTGACGGTGTAAAAAAGGTGAGAACTAAATGTATATAAATGTATAATATATGCATATCATGATAAGATTCTCACATGTTGGTGTTTCTTTTTGGGTAGCAAAGAAAAGCTTTGAGGGACAAGCTTTTTAGAAATATCAACAGGATATTCGACTTTGCATGTTGGTTTGTATGAGGTTTTTAGGAGTTGAGAGCACTAATATTACCTGCATTGATTTTATATGTCATAAACTATTCTTCCACCTGGGTTGTCCTCTTGTAGTAGTGTACCTAAGCCAAGGGAAGATGATTTCTGAATTGCAGTAGCAAACATTAATTTGATTAGGGTGGAAATCGAGTTGGGTCAAATAGGGTTCTGACTCGTAAAGCAAATTTGCAGGTGTAATTTAGGTCCTGAATCAGGTTTGTACTACAAAGTATATGAAAAATGTAAAATAGTAAAATATTTCATCTTAGTACTGTTTATAGGATATGCCAAAAATGTTATGAAGTATAAATACTCTATAAATTTTAATAAAAATCACTAAAAGGCACATTTTGGGTCATTTTAGGTTACTCTCAGGTTGAACAGGTCAGGTTCAAGTTATTTGGGTCCTTAAAAACTAAAATTTGCACACATGACTGAATTTCAGTTTAAAATCAACATTTGTGGGTATAATTTGGGTCATTTTGGCTCAGAATTTTGGGTTTCATTTGGGTTGGGACTGAGATTACCAGCCCTAAATTTGATTGTTGTGACACAGACAAGAAAATGTACATGATCATTGTAGCTGTAAAAGAGATAAATGTATGAAACATGCATCTCGCATATAGCAACGAAGCAATACAAGAGGGTGAAGCTTTTTGGAGAGTGCGTCAAAACCAACAGTAGCAAAAAAGATTTAGTGTTGTGACACAAGAAGACAGATAGCAGTCTCAGTGCAGGTGTAAAAAAAAGTGAGAATTAAATGTGTACAAATTTGTGTGTTATAATTAAATTCTCACATGTAGGAGTTTCCTTTTTGGATTAGCAATGGAAAACTATAAGCAACAAGTATTCTAGAAAAGATTAATAGGATTTGTGGCTTTGTAGGTTAGTTTGCCCAAGGTTTTAAGAAGGTGAGTCATTAATATTAGATGCATTAGGGGTTGTCTTCCTATAGCAGTGTACCAAATCCTAGAGAAAAGATGTGTTTTGGATGGCAGCAACAATAGAAATTTGATTGATGTGACATAGACAAGAAGATAGATAGGATTAGTGTAGGAGTAAAAGAGTTAAATGTATAAAATATGCATCTCACATGGAGCAGTGAATGGTCCCTAGCTTGTTCATACAACATGTTGCATATTTTATTTTAGTAACCAATATTTTGTGTGCCAAATAGTGCTCATTTTTGTGTCTTTAATTGTCAGGTTGTCTTCTGGAAAGTGATGTAAAATATACCACACATTGTAAATTCTTTTGACGACCTTATATGAAAATAGAGAGAAAGGAGTTCGAGGCAATTATGAAATAGAGCATGTGAACTTCATTTGAGATGTATGTTTTGTATAATTTTGGAAAAGGAAAAGTAAAATTTTCTATCCACGTAATATACAAATGATTATAATAAAAATGATATATTTTGTTTAATATTTTGCCCATGTAGTCTATAACTGATTATAATTGGAATAATAATATATAATTGATTATTTCTATTATGGTCAAGAGCAGTAATGCCAACATGCTAAAATTCTTTTTATCGGGGCAAATGTATTTACATTATGATGGACTTTTTCCACTATTTTAGCTTTTTTATCTATACTTTTTTTTAAATATAAGGAAATTGATTACTAATAATTCTAAGAGCATCAATTACTCTATTATTAGAGATATTTAGTTCATACTATATATAATAATCATGATGTTTATCATTCATGAATTTTTGAAACAACATTAAGTGCAATTTAGTCTAGTATATTACTCTTGATCCATCAGTCTATACATTTACATGACTTTCATCCCATTAGCAACATATGACACTAAAGTAATAGTAAACAATCATTTTGTGCTTAGAGAATGATTTCAAAATCGAGGAATCTGTGTGAAGTCAAAATAATACCAAAATGAATAGCTGGCGCATATTTCATGAATCTGCTTGGTTCAAAAAGAAACTATATTAGAAGAAATGTATCAATAGTTTTTTAAATGATTTACACCACTGCATCCATCCAATTTTGTATATGTAGTCATCCTTTAATTTTGGATTTTACTTACCATATTATAAGAAAAATTCCCAATCACATATCATCAAATATATTATCAATATATTAATTAGCAATAATTTCATAACCATAAAAACAATTACTCATGTAAAGAAGATACATAGCTAATTTTGGAGTGGTCTACATATAATAGAAGGGGGTTTATGTAAGGGAATATGGTTACTATGTCTAATATAGAGAAATAAGAGTAGGAGGGAGTGGGAAATGGTCAAATCATAATTAGAAAGTATGACACCCATTGCCACACAAAGCGAGATTACTCAAAACATAACCGCAGAAGAAAGATAAATGAACAGATTACTTGAAAACATGAAAAATTAAAACCATCTCATAAACTATCAAATAGAAAGTACATTTACATACAGGTGCTTTCATACCTCAAAGCACTTACCATGCGCGCTATCAGCTTGTTACTAGAGAACCTGTTCCTAAACATATATATACATGTATCCATTACAGTTGTATATAAAAAGGGCACACGAGCTGAACATGTATCAAAATCACATCCAAAAAATGTCTACAAAACATCCTCAAGGACCCAAATGTAGAGGGACTACTCTAGGACTCTATCAACAAAAGCATCCAGCAGTACTTCCAACCTTGTCAGCTACTTCTCTTCTAGCTACTACTCAACCTCCGTCGCACGATCTCTACCTCTTCGTGCTCGTCCACCTAAAAAGGGTGTGGGAAACCCATAGGGTGAGATTCCAAATCTCAGCAGGAGATATAACTCTCCACCAACTCTATTATTATCACAGATAAGATAAATAAAGAAGTAGTAAAGTTACAACTATATGAAGCATATAATTATTATTAATAGGAAGATCAATTACTGTTGGATTATGCAACATCTTATTAATTTAAAAGGAATATAAAGAACATATATAATTCCTATCAACAACATTGTATAAAGATCAAGCAAGGCCTCATCCAATGTTTCCTTATTTTGATCCTACACAAGTATACTACACGTCCGATTATGTATTTTATTATGCCCCGAGGATTTGAGTCGTACCACCCAAATCCCACTGACCACTTGATAAGTCAAAATGGTGCCATATGAAGAGTCAAAATCCATGACCTCACCCCCTCAGTCAGTACAACAGCATGCAGTGACAACATGAGTCAGACTACTATCAGTGACATATAGTACAGTTGTACATATCTAGCCCGCCTTGGTACAGGTCATGGTGCTAGTGATTTACACCGCAGTCATACTCGTATTGGGATATGACCACAGCCAATCCCATACATATAAATTCAGGATACAAGGAGATACCTCAACTTGCACCCTGCATGTAAGGAGTGGGATCCCATAGGGATCCACTCTCGACTAAAAATAAAGAGGCAACATCCACCAACAAAAACTTTTTCTCAAAGGGGGATGAAACCAAATTTCTTTAACATGATTCACTAGTACATTTTTGGCCTCTAACGTCACTTCTGCTAGTGTCACTTATATCAGAAAAGCCGACCTAATGAGCTAAAACCAAAGCAACAAGTCATTAGAAAAAATTTGGGTACCGCTTATAGCTATTGGGTCGGTTATGTTAAAGATAATCGACGCCAGAAAAGACCCGCGAAATTATAATTTTGCAGCACACAAAAACATAGCATCGATTTTATTAGAAAACCGACCCAATATGTTTCCCGTGGAGAAAATTGGTTTTCATTTTGCCTTTGTGTGCTGAGATATAGGGTCGGTTTTTTAAAATAAGCAAATTAGTAATTGTCACGAAAAAAATTTGGGTACCTCTTATAACTATTGGATCAGTTTTCTCAAATAACCATCCTTAGAAGTAGATCTCTAGGGTCGGTTATGTGCAATAGCCGTCCTTAAAGTCGAGCTTGTTGGGTCGGTTTTACATAATATCCGACCTACTAGCTTAGACTGAAAAAGTTTGGGCACCGTTAGACTTTTGGGTCGGTTTTTAAAAATAACTGACCTAGTAGCTTGGGACTTTTAGGGTCGGTATTATTAAAGAACCGTCCTTATAGCTGCATAGACTTCGTGGGTCAATTTTTTGAAATAACTGACCCTACAGCCCTTCACCGGTGCCACTTCTTGGGTCAGTTTTGCTTGATAACCGTCTGCATAGACCGGACTTCTCCGGTCGGTTTTTCAAGATAATCGTCAGCATAGCTTCACATTTTTGGGTTCTACTGCACAGACTTCTTGGGTCGGTTTTTTTAGATAACCGAACCTACAGTCCTTCACCGGTGTGACTTTTCGGGTCAGTTTTTCTAAATAACCATCTACATAGACCTGACTTCTCGGGTCGGTTTTGACAATAATTGTCCCTATAGGTGTGGTTGTTTTGGTTTGGGCACCGGTTTTCTCTTTGGTTGCTTGTTTGCTAATAACCATCCCTATAGGGGACATGTTGGGTCTGTTTTCTCATATAACCGACCCTACAAGTCAGAGTCCAAAATAAAACATTCAAAACCCTTTTCCACCACTCTCCGCGTAGCACTCTTGTCCCACAGCTCTCACTCCCGCACCTCACTTCCACTGTCTTGCACTTCCCCGAGCTCTCACTCTCTCCGCACCTCTCGCGCCATGCCGCCAAGATCTACAAGCTTTGCCGCCGCCGCCAAGGTCTTGCCCCCTTTCTCCAAAGATGCCCCCGCCACCACCAAGGGTCTCTCCGACACCACCAAAGCTTTTCTGCTGCCACTTCAAAGTTGTCGCCGCTGCCAAAGTTTTCAACCAATCTCTCTGAGGACACCCCCGCCGTAGCCAAGCTTTGCCGCCGCCACTCCAAGGTCTCCAACTACTCTCTCCGAGGATGCTTTCGCCGCCGCCAAGGTTTTCGATGCCACCACCTCCCTGAACACATAGGTAAGTTCATTTTCCATTTCAAACTCTCTTTGTTTGACCTAATGTTGGAGTAGCATGGTCGTGCTAGATAGCACGGTCGTGGTGGATGTGCTTTGCACGGCCATGCTTGGTGCCACGGCCATTTTGGCCAAAATTTTCAGTTTTTCAAGGTTACAGTTCACCACGACCGTGGTGAAGGACCATGTCCGTTTTGAGTCTGAAATGGTCAAACTTTTGATTTACTATTATCTATTATGAAAGAGCATGCATGATGTTTAACTTACTCCCTTCTGTTTATATTTCTCAAGAGCACCTAATTGATTATTCAATTTAGTACATATAATGAATGTTTATCTATGGAAGTACTCTTGATTTGTCAAGAACACATAATTCATTTTATTTGACTAGTAAACCAATCAATAATAAAAACATGTATTCTTTTATATCTACATTGTATTATCAATCACATATGTAATCATTGTATACAATCTAGAAATACGAGGGTAGACATTGTGTAGTTTCAGATTGACACTTTAGGGTTTATAGATGAGACCATTGATGCATAAATATGACAATAATACATTTATACAAACTTAGAAACCCATTCAAAATTTATTCATTAGGAGTAAATTTTGGATAGTCCCCGGTATGGGACTATTTTTTGATATTTAATCTCACTTAGGATGTAACTGTATAATGTATGTTTATTTTTGAAGAAAATTTTAGTAGTATTTCCTCATTTGTTCTCTGGGTACATATGTGGGTGGTTGTTTGCCATTTACATCGATGTACTTGGAGAACTTAGGGGAAAAGTTGCTGAAATTTTCTTGAAAACTAAACATACATTATACAGTTACTAGTGAGATTAAATATTCAAAAATGGGATAAGTGGTACACTTTAGTATAAAAGTAATGAATTTTTCTATCAAAAAAACTTACAACTTATAGTATCAATATTAAACGCTTAGTTTGATAATTAATTTTAATGTGATCTAGAAAATGGATAGAATTTGGATGTCTATCAAGAACCGTTACAGTCCAGAGTTTACCAAAGGTGTTGATGAATTTATCAGATTTGATGAGGAACATAGGAAACTACCTACAGATAGGTTCTATTGTCCATGTAGAAATTGTGGTAACAATTTGAAAGTTGATACTGTTAAGGAAATTAAGAATCATGTCATATGCAATGGGATCATACAAGGTTATAATTAATGGTATTGGCATGGAGAGAAACTTAATTATGGATCACAAAATTTCAATACTAATAGTGGTGGCATAGAAGATATAGGTAATGATGTTAATGTCAATGATGAACCGATTCAAGATGACCCAATTCAGGATGATATGGTTGATGAGATGCTATGTAGCTGTCAAGACAATATGTCATTGATCCACCTTATTTATTTGCAAACATTGTACATGATGCTGAAAAACCATTATATAAGGGTTGTACTAAGTTCACGAGGTTGAGTGTTGTGATGTGATTATATACTCTTAAAGCTCAAAATTGGTGGAGCGATAAGAGTTTCACTTCACTGTTGTCTTTGTTAAAGGAAATTCTTCCTGAAGGAAACGAGCTTCTAATTTCAACATATCAAGCAAAGAAAATAATGTGCCCAATGGGAATGGAGGCTAAGAAGATTCATGCATATCTAAATGATTGTGTGTTATTTCAGAAGGAATGTAGTGATTTGATAAATTGTCCAAAATGTGGTGCATCAAGGTACAAGACCACAAATTCAGCTAAGGCTAAAAATGGCTCTCCTTCCAAGGTGATGTGGTATCTACCAATAATACCATGATTTCAATGCTTATTTGCTAATACAGAAGATGCGCAAAAAAAATTTGGCATGGGGATTTAAAGGCCAATGATGATGGCATCCTACGACACGCATCTGATTCACCACAATGGAAGAAAATTGATTTATTATACCCTCAATTTGGTAAAGAAACAAGGAACTTAAGACTTGGACTCTATATATATGGAATGAATCCCTATGGTACATTAAGCATCCAACATAGTATGTGGCCTGTTATGATTGTTATATACAATCTTCCTCCTTGGTTGTGTATGAAAAATAAGTATGTCATGTTGTCAATATTGATATTAGGGCCTAATCAACCTAGAAATGATATTGATATTTACCTTCAACCTCCAATTGATGACCTGATGAAATTATGGGAAGAAGGTGTTATGACATATGATGCTTCACGTAAAGAGATCTTTACTTTGTGTGCTATGTTGTTTTGTACGATTAATAACTTTCCAGCTTATGGAAATTCGTCTGGATATAGCATAAAAGGATACAAAGCATGTCCTATTTGTGAGGAAAATATTGATTCAATTCGACTGAAACAAGGTGGTAAAATCATATCTCTTGGTCATCAGAGATTTCTCCCACCAGTGCATCCTTATCGAAGGCAGCATAAAACCTTTAATGGGTCAACTGAGAAACGAAGTGCTCCTAAACCTATACCAGGAAATGTTGTATATGATAGGGTGAAACATATTGTTAATGAATTTGGAAAGAGTTCAAGTATTCGTACTCTCGCATCTGACAAATCTTTATACAAGAAGAGGTCAATATTCTGGGATCTTCCTTATTGGAGATTTTTGGCAATTAGACACTGCATTGATGTCATGCATGTTGAAAAAAATGTTTGTGATAGCATCATTGGTACGTTATTGAACATACCAGGAAAGACTAAAGACGGCATCAAATCTAGAAAAGATTTACAATTAATGGGTATAAGAAAAGAATTATCAATGGAGATCAGGGATCGCCGCACATATTTACCACCAGCTTGTTACACTTTGTCCAAGAAGGAGAAAAAGACTTTTTGTGAGTGCTTGTATAATATTAAGGTTCCACAAAGATACTCTTCTAATATTCATAGATTGGTATCAAAGAAGGATCTGAAGTTGATAGGTCTCAAATCTCATGATTGTCACACCTTAATGCAACAAATTTTACATGTGGCTATTCGATCTATATTGCCGAAGCATGTAAGGTTTGCAATCACAAGAGTTTGTTTATTCTTCAATGAAATATGCAACAAAGTGATACATCATGATACTCTCGATAAATTACAAAAATATGTAATTGTTACCATGTGTCAGCTTGAAATGTACTTTCCTCCTTCATTTTTTGATATCATGGTTCATCTTGTAGTACATATTACAAGGGAGGTGAAGATGTTGGGTCCAATTTTTTTACATTGGATGTATCCATTTGAACATTACATGAGTGTTTTTAAAGGTGATGTTCGGAATCATTATCGTCTTGAAGGGAGTATTATTGAGGGTTATGTGGCTATGGAGGTGATGGACTTTTGTAATGATTTTTTGAATTCCAATGAAACTTCTAGCGATATAAAAAATTCCCATCACACTAAATCTTATTGTGGCAAAGGAACTCTGGGAGCATGAGTGAAAGGAATTAGTCGTGAGTTGTGGGAACAAGCACATTTGTATATATTACACAACATCGATGAAGTTAGTAGCTACATCACAGAACAAAATGATCTTATCAAGAGAAATCATCTGTGATCCAGTTTAATGTGGCTTGCAAGAGAGCATAATCGAACATTTATTAGGTGGTTTGAAGAAAAAGTCTTTAATCAACTATTTGAATCACCGCATAATGTTGCTGAGAACATAAAATGGCTCGCCTTTAAGCCAAAAATGGATGTCATGTCATATGAAGGTTATGACATAAATGGATTTTTATATTACATAAAATGTCAAGATGAAAGTAGTGTAGTCCAAAATAGTGGAGTCACTGTTAAAGCTTGTTCATTGTATTTCGCTAGTGCCAAAGATAAAAGACCACGCGAAGCTAAGATGTCGTATTATGGCATCATTGAGGACATATGGGAAATAGACTATACAAATTTCAGAGTTCCTATCTTTAGATGTAATTGGGTTGATAACAACAAAGGAATTTTAGTAGATGAGTTGGGTTTCACATTGGTGAATTTTGAAAATATTGGAGAGAAAGATGAGCCATTCATCATGGCAAACCAAGCAAAACAAGTATGCTATATTGATGACCCAAAAAATAAAAATTGGTCTATCATTCTTCATGGAAAAAGACAATTTACTGTGAATCCTATAAATGAAGAAGAATACTACAAAAAGTTTGATGATTCCAGTTTGTTTTCAGTTGGTTTTCCAAGTGTAAATGTTGAAGTTAACACTGATGACTTATATACATGTCAAGACCATGTTGAAGGAATTTTACTTGACTAACAACTCAACCAATAATAGAGGCATGTATCCTTTAAATTATACATTTTATTATCATTCAAGCACACATTTTCTTTTATCATGTATACATTTTATTATATATCACCACTTGTTCTTTTATTATCACTTATGTTTTCTTTTATCATGATTCTTACAGGTTGTTCTAAAATGGCAAGTGAAGATGAACATTCTGAGCATGAGCACCATGAGGATGCTAGTGGTGATGTTAAGAAGAGTAGAGGTCCCACAGTGATGCGTCGGCTGCAAGAGCATAGGGCGAAAGGGGAGAAATTGCCAATCCAGTTTGAAGGCATAGGAGCACCTATTGGGGAACATGCGAGTGCTTTTAAGCATTATGTAGGGGTAACCGCATGTAGTAAGGTGCCAATAGATATAGAAAAATGGAATGATGTTTCTATTGGCTTGAAAGACCTCCTTTGAAAAGATATATCTGTGAGTTGAATTTTGATACTATATTATCATGTTTTTTGTTTATTGATTCTAATTTTTTGCTTGGAAAGACATATATTTTTTGAAATAATACTATTGCTTTTCATCTAAATGAAAAAGACCACAAGAAAAGAGTGATGCAGCGTTGCGGTGT
>OY856409.1:671324090-671374090 GCA_963693085.1 Alisma plantago-aquatica | reverse complement strand
TGAACTCCTCCCATTCCTCTCGGGATGGGGGTGTGCTCACCTTGTTATCACCAGATAGGCTCCTTGAGACTCGACGCACTAGATCTTTTGCTCTGGAGGCTAGCTCTGGTAGGGTCCGACCCGTCCCATCATAGGCTTGTAGTTGCTATTTATAGGCAGTGAGTTGATGGGAGTTGTGGCTTTTATTGGCCAACGTGTCTTTCATCTGTGGCTCTATTCTCAAGGCTTCAGGAGGGGCTGATACGGTTGTCATCTATCAAGCATGTTGGGACATGATCTTGTCAAGCAGCAAGCATATCACGTACAACTGTGGTGGGTTGGAGTCTTGTCAAGCTACAACATCGAGGGGTGGCCATGTCGGGTAACGACCTCGTCGGGTTGTGGACCATGATGAGTTAGGTGTTGGATCCTAGATGGGTGATTAGATGCTCTAGAGGGGGGTGAATAGATCTGAATGCACTTAAACAAAATTTATTAGACCTTCAAGATATATCACAAGATAAGGTTGCTAAATAGGTAATTTGAGTGCAACTAAAACATGCATAGCAAGGAAGAGATAGATTGAACATACACCAAGAGACAAGATATTTAGAGTGGCTCCACACTTCAAACTAGAAGTGTGTTAGTCCACTTACCTATAGAGGTCAACCTCTAGGATTTCCTGACCATTGCATTCTTATATTCATTCATAAGACTTACAATGCATGACCAAACAAAGGACTTACCTATCCAATACAAAGAGTCTTCAACCTTACCAAGGACTTACCCACTTTGCAAGAAGTCTTACACCTTCTTTTAAGGACTTAACTACTCTTGAACAAGTCTTCATCCTTGCAGGGATTATCCACTCTTCTTGGATCTTTCACCTTTGACTTCACCTTCACTCAGAGAAGCTTCCACCAAGGACTTACTCACTTGAGCAAGGAGTCTTCTGCCTTCACCAAGGGCTTACCCACTCTTGCTCTAAGTCTTCATCCTTGATCTCAACCAAGGGATGCCTTCTCTTGTTGTTCTTCACCTCTCTTAGCCAAGAGAGAGAACCTTCATCTTCATGGTTGAGAATACAGATAGGGAGGTGGTGGAAGTGAGAGCCTCACAAGATATACATGTAGGACTAGCTCTCTTACATATTTCCTACTCACTCTAATGGATGTAGGAAGTGATTAAGCTTAGAGAGAGATAGGAGGCTATAGGAAGCACTCAACTATAGAATAGAAACCTCATGTAGAGTTTTTCATTGAATGCTCAACCTTGGAATGAAGCCCAAGGGGTCCTATTTATAGTTGGGGATGCCTCTTAGCCTTTGGAAACACTTGAGAACAAAAACTAGCCATTTTGTGGCTTGCAACGGATATATTTTCACTTGTTGCAACTCCAAAATGGCTAGAAGCACTTTTCTGCACTTTCCATACAGTGCAATCGATCGAGTTTCTATAAAGGTAACTCAACTGATATAGTAATAGACAAAGCCGATATTCATATCATCGGTCGAGTTTGTCCTGGGAAAACTCGACCGACCAATGAAAATCAATTTGGTCAGTTACTCTGTCGGTCAAGTTCTGTGAAACCACAACTCGACCGATCAAAAGTCATTTTCAAGATCCAATCAGGATCGATCAAGTTTGCAACTCACAAAACTCGACCGATGAACAACCTAATGTAAATTTTGGAAAATGGCTTTTGAGTGCTTAAACGTTCGATCTAAGTTCTCCTGATTTTTTCTATGCTTAATTACAAACCATACAATCATTACAAGTGATTTACAACATGATTCTAATGGATTGACATCATATTACAAAAACGTGCACTTATATTGACTTTGACTTGTCTTTTCTCCGATTTGAGATGCACAATTTAGGGCATTTGGAGTGTGTCTATACCTAATCTGAAATCACTCAAGTAGAGACATTTGACACCAATATGTGGAATGGTTAGTCATCATCAAAACACGGGTTTAGTCAATTTAGACATGAGTCAACATAGACCTAATTGACCTTGAGTCAACATTCTCCCCCTTTTTAAAGATGACAAACCATTCCATAAATGTATTGAAAGCTTTTAAGTAAAATCATACCTTCTGAGAAACCTAGGGGTTTCAATAGGATTGAGCTTATATGCTCCCCCTCAATTGATATGCATGGAGTTCTCATACTCCCCCTCAATTGATGTTATTTCTCCTGCATGGTTAGCTTTCATAACATTGTTTGTGGAACCATGTGTAACTCTTTACGTTTTTTTCTACGGCTATAAGATAATGCATGTTGGGGAATTTGAACCATTCATTCATGTGTACTATATTACATTTTTACACATAAAAAATGTGGGGTCTTCATATTTAGATTTAAATTCTTCTATTTCTACTGATTTGTACTACTACTTTTATATAACTTCCAGGGAGTTCTTATACACATTTCTATTTCACGAGTTTAAATCTTTGTCTAGTTAAGTTCATGATCTATATGTTATGTGCGATTTGTTTTCTTTGGGAACTACATACAAGTCTGTATGCTCTGGAATTTGAGGATCTCATTGACACTAGGCAAAGATGACCAAGGATCTCAAGTCTAGATGAGTAGGTATTGGCTTGTGTTTCTAATGAGTGGGTACTGACCTGCTTGATGTCTTTCTAGAAGATGACCAAGAATCTAGTGTCTTGTAAGGCAACATGATTTAAATGCAACTATGTTGTTGATCAAATATCATTTTTAGACATATGCTAGTAAATGCTTGTATGTGCATATTATTTTTCAAAACATTGTGTTATAGGGGCAAGGCACACATTGTAAAAGAGTGAAATCACCCCTTTACTAAAAATTTGAAAAATTGACATCCATTCCAAACACACTCAAAGGTATGATCTAATGAGCATAAATTTTTCAAATTTATTAAACATTAGCATACAAAAGACAACTAGAAAGTAGCAGAATAATGAATAACTGACTATATTCAATTTCATATAAAGGTTTACAAAAATACATCAAATTCTCCCATTGGGATTTACATCAAGATACACAAGCAGGATCTAGATAGAGGAAGTCTAACTACTACATTCTTGTCTCCAGAGCAATAGCTCCATCAACTAAGTCCAAGCCAAAAGCTAAGATCTTCTTGTCTTATCCATCACCTTGCTTAGCACCTGGGTGGTTGGGAAGGCACCCAACAAAAGGGAAAGGAAAAACAAGTATGTGTCACAAAACTAGTTTAGGATAACAAGAAAAGTAAATCATGTAAAAGTAGGCTAGTGATCATCATATGATGAAGACAACAAGAGTATAATGCTACTTTCAATAGATGCTTGCCATAATAAAATTATAACAAAAGAATTGCATGCATGATTAATATTGAATACCTTAACTAAGTAGGGTTGAGGCACCTACCATTCCTTCACCCAAAAGGTGAGGAGAGAATAAGACATTCCCAATCACCTACACAATTTTTTTGTGTGGGAGAGAATAAGACATTCCCCAAGGTGAATCAACACATGCCCTGCTATGGGTGGTTGTACATAAGTACCACTATTGTAGCTAGTTAGTCTAATAAAATCATCATGCTAGAATCAATGGCAAGTAATAGCATCATATTAATAGAACATGGTAGTGGGATACCAAGACCCAAGAATAATATTCCAAAACTAATTTTTGAGGCAAGTATAGTAAAAGATTCAAGAGTATAGGAAATAGGGTTTAATAAAGCCTCATTAGAGAAAAATTAGGTTAAGGAACAAATATTCCCAACTTAAGGTGTGAATGCACATACCTCTTACTTAGAGTCCTAGAAACCACTTTTCAAAACCTCTAAATGAGATCAGGTTCCATTTGCCCTAATGTCATAACCATGTTCATGTATTAGAACTATATACATTCATTAAAGACTTAAAACCCCAAAGTTACCAACTTTTTACAATAACCATCTATTTAGGTCATGAAACCATCACCATTATATTAGTTAGGGTTTCTGATCAAAATAACATATAATATTATGTATATTGAAGATATGACTTTTAGATGCATTTTGGTGATTTTTTTAACTAATTAATTCATTTTCTAGAAAATCACCTTCAAAAAAACTCGAACTCAACCTTTGGAAATATTTTTATTAGAAAGAGCACTTTTTTTAGTTCATAACATATTTTATTTTAATTTTTGGATGAACATTTTAAAAGATATGAATTATTGAAATCCAACCAATCAGAGTGTGCCACATAGGAAAATAGGTTCAAAACAGAGAGAAAGCGAGAGAGGGATTGGATCTGCCTACTGAATTGGCCCAATAAGAGGAGGCCAAGTCACACAGTCAAAGCTAGGTCAAACTGCGGAAAAGAAAAGCAAAAAGTCAATAATGCCCTCACGTGAACACAGAGAAAGAAGAGAGAAGCGAACGAGGCAGAAGTGTAAAACCACAAGGGGTCATATTCCCCTTCCTTGCTCATGCGACATGGATGCGAAGAAGCATAGTCAAAAATCGGAGAAAATTGGGCAAAACTGCAAGCCACCACCTAAGTCAAAACTGAGAAGTCGGAAGGGAAGAGGGGGAAAATTCAGACTCATTGAGGCCACCAATTCAGCCAGAGAAGCACCAAGGACGGAGGAGGTGGTGCTATAAGGTTTGATGTAAAATCTGATCTTCGACAACACACGAGCGAATAAAGTTCAATTGGATGGAGAGGAAGGTTGCAAGGACCTCCAGAAAGACCAGGGTAATGGTATATATAGGTGGGGGTAGATTTCTAGGGTCTTTGAAGGGGGCCACCGAAGCTTGGGGAGCAAGCTGTTGGGGTTTCTTGGATACGAACAAATAAGACTCGGCCAAAGGGTCTCTGGGTGTAAAATCATCTCCCGAACACATTGGAAGAAAAATCTTGGGAAACGATCGATTATGGAGGAAGAAATCTGAGTTTTAAAAATCACCAAACCAAGGCATGTTTCTTGTTCGAGCGGGAGCTAGAAGATGCACATCGGCCGTTGTTTTGTCAATCCAATGACCTAGATCCCACATGCTAAAACAAAGGGAGGCGTGACACATGAATTTGATTCCTGAACTAAATCAAATAAAGTGTGAATATAATTAATTTCCTATTTTCTCTTTCTTCAATTGAGGGCTCAAACAATTTCCAAATTTAATAAAAATTGACACCCTGGCTGATTTTGATGTGTAGAATCCTAATATGGAATTAGTTTCATTTTTTGAGAGCTTTTAATGGGTTAAATAATTCACAACTTGTTTTCTCTTTCCTCCTTCATTTATGAATCTATGATTATCCAAATATGATCAAATTTCATCCATGTGTCCCAATTTTGTCATTTTTTGATCATGTTTGTGCCACTTATTTAATTAATTCTTGAAATGAAAGTTCTACACACTTTCTCTCTCCTAGATTAGCATGTATATTAAAGATTATCCAAATTACATGAAAATTCACCCATAGGCTATTTTTAATGTGTATATCTCATATCTAATATTAGTTTCCACTTTTGGAATCATCTAATATTTTATTTAATATTTTGAGTCAAATTCATCTTTTCTTTTCAAAATAAAAGAGATATAGTTATTATTGTCCCAAAATAATGAAACTTGACCTACAAGCCAAAACCAACCCAAGGAAAACGAATCTCAACTTATTTTTAATCAATTAGTGTTCCTTTATTAATTTTATCCCATTATCCAATATTACCAATATTTTTCATATTAATTAATTCCATATCACATTAACATGTTTAAAGAAACATTATTCATTCTTTTTTCTCTTCCTTGCTCCATAAGGCTATGGAACGATCTAGAATGAATATATTTTATTAGTATGTCACATGAGTGGTAAATTTGCACATTAGACCCTTACTAAAATATTTACTGAGGTGTTTGTGCATAAACCCCTTTATTGGCATAAAAGGTGAAAAAATGTCCACTAAACCACCATAATATCCACAAGTTAAATAGAAAGGCCAAGAAGGATAGAAATGAAAGGAAAAGATTGGAAAGAGGGTTAAAAGACAAAATGTCTAGGATTTAGTATTTTACAACACTCCACCCCATAAAGAGGATTTCGTCCCCAAAATCATAAGCAAGGAGGGCGGGTGAAGGTGCAACATCTCATCGCAAAACTCCAGGTTGTTTCTCCAACCATAACTTCCACCAAACAACTTATCAACATATACTTCACATGCATCTCAGCATAGTTCAGGTTCAAGAGGATCACCTAGGTTCCATTATTAAGATTATTTTTATGAGATTTAACATTAATAACATTTTTGTCTCATCAACATTATATTTATTAGGATATCACATTATCATTATTATTTTTTCAATTATGCCATGTCATATTCAGTTGGTTGCCAAAAAGAATTATATTTCATTAATATGCACAATTATAGGTTACTCAATTATATTAATATATTTGATCAATTAATAGTTTGGATTTACACTTCATTATCATCATTATATTAATTACAACAAATTATCTTGCATGTGATAGGACATTATATTTAAATTGATTATTAAGCCTATAATTAATCCAAATTATGCTACATAAATTACTTTTATCTATATTAAACATCTATATATTATCACATTGTCATATTACCTCTCTTACTCACATTAATGTCATCATTAATAATTTTTTGATATTTATTCACTTTGCATTGTTGATTATGCACATTTAACACCACATTAAGAATTTGTGCATGATTATGTGAATCACGTTATTTATTATTCATATTTGAGTCATTATATGTATTTTAGTGAACAAGGTTGGACATGTGTCATATTAAGGATTTGGTTCTCATACCAAGACATGATTAGGTGATTAATGAAATGTGTGTTAGAGAACAAGGAGATATGTATTTCAGATTGGATGACTTGAATAATCTATGATTAGGTGAATATATATCACTTATGTACATCAAGGTATGTTACCTGATTATGACACCTAATGCCATTAATGTATCATCAATGACATTAAGGATGCATAGGTTAAGGTTAGATGATTACATCTTAGAGTTTAGGTTAACATGATCATTATATTTCACTTACAACTTTTTAGCATATACTAAGTCTCATATTAGGTTACATCTATCTTTTTCATCATGACATTATTAACATCATGTGTTTCCATAATTATTATTAAAATGTGAGTGACTCACATTATGTGCATTGGATATTCATTAGGGCTTGAATGTATAAATTATTCCTCAGATGATCATTATATGTTCATTAATATATGAACAAGCATGTTAGGATTACCATTATTACATGTTTGGTCAGGACTAAGGAACCAAGCATACTAACCTCCTATTAATGGAGTTACAGTTAAAGATAGAGTAAATAGATTTCAAGATGTCACAGGGTTCCATACCCCTAAAGAGGATTTCATCCTCAAAAACTAACCACCCAACATCATCAAACTAACTATACTCTACCCTTTAAAGGGTTTGACCTATCAAGCCAAACTACACTAGGGCTAAAGGATGAGTCTACTACGCCATGTACAAGATCCATCACACTTCCACTGCACATCTAATAGCTCACTTAACCCCAAACTTCAAAGTCTAGATTCTAGGGATAAGCTATCCAAGAATGTGGTCCTAAGGACATAAAGAAGCTAACTTGGTATTCATCCTCAAACAAGTCATCATACACCTTGAAACTTAGGGTTCCCAAAGATATACAACATAGAAGTCTAAGGTTACTATTTCCTAAAAGTAAACTATTCAGACAATCCATATCTACTCAGGTCAGGCCGGTATCATATGGATGTGGGAGTCCTCGTAAACCAAGCAAGTGGCATGGGGGAAAATATTACCAGCCCCCAGAACATGATCCTTTTTAGACACCTTTTCTTTCAACTTCATGTCCTAGTAGATGCCTAAAGGAAAACCTAAACAACATCAAGTTATCATGATTACTTAAGCATCTTTCAATTATAAATATTTTAGGGGTTTATTCATCTTGATTCTAATGTAAAACAATAGGATCTTAAATCAACCTTTCATCAACATAAATCAAATCTAGGGCAAACATGTCACTTAAAGGGAACTATCTAAGTAAAGAATTCTAATTATGGAGACAAAACTGAAATAGTTAGATTCTGACTACCATGGGATCTGATACCATGTTGTAAAAGAGTGAAATCACCTCTTTACTAAAAATTTGGAAAATTTATGCCAATTCCATCATACCTTTGAGTGTGTTTGGAATGGATGTCAACGTTTCAAATTTTTAGTAGAGGGATGATTTCACTCTTTTACACACATCCTCCCCATGTATATTTGTTTTGTTAATATAAAAGAAAGTATGATTGTTGATATTATAAGCATAACTTGATCTTATTACTAACAAATTTGCTATCAAAAGACTTGTGTACTAACAAATCACTCACTATATGCATGAGATAACTACATGTGTATGTGTAGTAAATCTAACTACACATGTAGATAGAAGTGTAATCTAACTACAAATGTATATGTAGTAAATGTTGATTTTCCCTACAAATTAACTACACCTAAAATGTAGCAACTTCATATTTTTTCTACATATAGAGATATATGCAGTTGTAGTTATAAATTAGCTACAATTACACCTACATTTAAATATGTAAAGACAATATTTAGCTGCATTCCCGACTACACATGTATTTACAGAGAATGAGTTATTTTACTACATATTTAAAAGGTAGCTAAAGGAATTCTCTACATGAGCATGCACTACAATTTTTATATGTAATATGTATATATATATATATATATATATATATATATATATATATCCTTTTAGATACAAAATATGGGGGTTTCTCTATATTTGTATATAGTTAAAGACCATTTTTTTGTAGTGGAACCTCTCCTAAGCCTATTGGAACTGTCCATTTTTGGCTAAATAAGCGATATTCCTCATCATTTGGGTGAGCTTGTCTATCAAATAGAATTTCTTTGAGAATTCATTCTTCATATCTTCCCAATTGACCACTTCGATCTTAGATGAATACCACTCGTTGGCTTTGTCTTTCAACAAGAATGGGAATAGGGTAAGACATATAGAGTTATCTCTGGCATATAGAGCATGGAAGGTGGAACAAGTTTCTAAGAATACAATTATGTCAAGTCAATCTTGTCATGTCAAGTTATATTTATCTTTATGTCTTATAAAGTGCAAAATATCACTTACTAATGTGATATTTGTTTTGCATGGATGGGGACGAAATGTCTGCAGGACTTGGTGCAGGTGAAGGATAAAAAGAGAAATCAAGACTAGGAGATCTTCAAGTTTTGCCTGGTGGGGTGCCTTTTACCTAGATGATCCAGAGATCAAGAAAGTCATGTTTACCATGTTTAGTCATGTTACCAAGTAAATTAGATCTCATATATTTTTATTATGTAGTTTCCTTCATGTGAATAACTATGTATGAATCATTTTCAAATCAATGCAAGGTGTTTATTTACTTTAATTGCAATGAATATCATTTTGTGACACCCGCTTGAGTAAGGATGCTTCCTCTCAGTGATATAATTATGTGGTGAAAATTGGGGTGTTACAAATATCATGATTTATCTATTTATCTTTTGACCACTCCATTAAGAAGAAGATATATACCAACTGTAGGAGACATATATCTTCCATGACTGGATATATTGTTCTAGAAAACTCTATCCCATCATGTTTCTTGATGAAATCATAGGATCTCATCAGTTCCTTAATGGAATATGAAGACCACCTATCCATTTTATTTTATTTTTGTCTATATAAAAATATGATACTTCCTTTCCACCTCATTCCTATCTTCTCCACCTTGGATCGTTTGCTTGAGGGTCAAGGCCATAATGTCTCTCAACTTGTTCCTCATCAAGTACACATCCTTTTTCTTCCATCTGCATATCTATAATAGAAACATATATATTAGACAATTGTATCTAAAAGAGGAAATCATCCTAATCATATTGATCTCTTATCACCTCTATCCCAAACCTAAGCTCTGGACTAGGCTAAAGTTATGCTCTAATACCAAGAAGTTGATGCAACCGAAACCCACTAACCAGGGTTTAAGCCCGCCAATGAGGAATTAGACAAACCACTCACTTTTTTAAATACTAACTGAAAATCAGCCTTGAATTTTTCTGCCTTATCAAACATAGAGAAACATCATTTTACTAAAATATAAAAATCTTGATTAAGCATAACACAAAAATGTTACAACAAAGTTTGACTTCTACATAAAAGAAAGAGTTTGTGCCTAATATACATTAGTACAACTACATAAAAGTTTCTCGCTTTTATCTCTCTCACATTCTCAAGATCCAGAAGAATGATAAGAGACCATCTAACTATTCTAACTATTTCTCTTGGGACCTTAGCTGGTATACTCTTGATGAAAGAAATCTTCTGTCTCCTCCTACAGAGTTGGACTGTTACTTACACAATATTTCAGTAGATTGTATGAGCTACTGGCTCAACGCATACAAAATCAACAATAAACCAAGATAATTTATATATATGATGTAAATATAATTTAGTAACTCACAACATACTAGCATGGTAGGTATAGTCTAAAATCAATCAAGATAGGATCTACTAATAATTGACTGCATATGCAAATAATTAAATTCAAATGCAATTTCTTTAAAGAATCCAATTATTGTATGATATGGACCCACATGAGGTGTACCATGACACGTGGAAGCATTGTATCAAGCTACTATATCATTGTATAAAACATAGAATAAACCCAAGACTTCAAGTATACTATCTAGCTTCCTGATTTGCAAAGGGCCTCATCACGTCTTCCCCCAATGGCTAATGGTAGTGGATGGATTATCTGGACTTCTCTTCTAAATTTGTGTACTCAGGTAGAGAGTCAAAGAACTTTGGCTTAAAACTTGCATCAAAAGTGTTGACCAACTGAATAATTTTAAAATTCTCTTTATTAAACCATGTACCACTGAAAACTTTAGTAAATGTTGGATACATTAATATTTTAAATAGTCCTTCCTCCCTGGGCTTAGACTTGCAAACCTCTCTTGTACATGTCGGTTACCACATCCTAGAATCTTCCAGTTAGTGTGAATGCTTCCTCTTTAACGGTGCAAACCTCCATGATGGATTCTATGTTATTTAGGGCATCTAAAGTCTAATGATAGATTAGTTTCATAAGTAATAAACTATTAGCTGTCACATCTTACCTTAACCCTATACTTTGGGTACACAAAATTCTGGTATCAAGTGAATCGCTAGAAATGATAGAAGAATAGGCTTAAACTCATAACTGAGAACTTTGAACTAATCAATAAAATATCGCGATCACTATACTTTATATAATTCTAAGTAACAACAATTGCTGATCAAGTATAAAATTCACAATATAATTCATTAGTTGTAGAGATTAGGGTAATAACGTACCTCCACTACCTGTAATTCTACTTTTGCAATTTACCATTTCTCGTTATGAATAATTATATGGCTTACATAATTTATAATACATGCCTAACAAACTGTATCAATCAATATCATAATTGAGATTTAACATTTAACACCAAATTGTAATATGAATCACTAAGCAAAACAATATAATACTTTGATGCTATTTGACATTACTACTAACAAATTAAGGCTTGGAGGTAATTTTATACTCACCTGTAACTGACCTTAGGTCACTGGTTATGCTTTGTAACTCTAAATTGTGCTTTATTGATCTTGGATTTGCAATATAAATCCCCAAATCCACCTACTAATAGTTAGATAGTAGGCATTTGGCTCTCAAAAGAGTCGAGAGCCTATTACAGGAAAAGGATGAAGAAGGAAGGTAGAACATGACCTATGATGAGGCTCATAAGATATCTCAAGAAAGGGATAGAGTAAAAGAGAATAGATTTACAGTATCTCACAATAGATCTATGATGAGGTCATCGATGTCCCTATGTTCTTTGTATTACTCTTAAATGTTGACCTATGAATTGCCTCACCATTGATCTCTTGATCGGTTTAGGGTCCTTCTTGTATGGAGAATTAAAATACAAATCTAACAAGACAACTTTTATCTAATTAAGAACCACATAGCAAAGTTATGGTCATTTTACTGACTGTTGTGGGTGTTGCATAATTTATTTTTGTCAGTCTACGTGGCCATCAAGCCCATCTATAGACCTATGTGGCCATCCCCCCATTGCTTTTGTCAGTCTCTATTGTCATTGGTCCTGCTTGTCGATCCCATTGGCCACCGGCCGCACTCGTTGACACACGTGGCCATCGGGACGCCTGTCAGGCCGATGAAAGAATCAAACTATAGTTAGTTCTACACATATCTATTAAAACTATATAACTCTCTCATTTTAACTCTAATTTAGTTCATCCTTTTGTACTTAATTCATATTTTACTTCTTTGTAATATTGTAATTTTGATAAAATTTTAAATGATAATCTCTTTATTGATTATTTCTTCATGTATCATTTATTCTCTTCCCACATAGATATGTGGACTATTACTTTATCACTAAAACAAAGATATCATGTTAAGATCAAATCATAATTTTTATTACCAAAGCACAAGGTCAAAGTAAAACATGCCTAAGATAATCTATAAGGTAATTAAGATACTAACAACGACATAATTAACATTATGATTATCTTTACCCTAAAATTACCAATAAAGTAAGAAGTGGGTTGTAACATCTAGCGTCCACCCACTCTATATGGTTCTACCCCAATTTGCCACATTCTCTATACTACATCATGAGTTGTGTGCATGTCAATCTATTATTAAGAGTGTACCTAAATTGGGAAAGTTTAAGTATTCTTAGCCCAGTGTGTCAGGGGCGCGTCAAGATTTGTTACACTATTGCATGGGAGTGGTGTGTTAGACCTAGATAGTTTTTATTTTATTTTTCTAGTTGTCCTCATAATTTCTATTCTTTATTCTTTATTTCAAATTTGCATTTTTGATTCCTCATTTGCTTCTGTTTTTTGGTTGTACTGTGTGCATGTGACATTGCATATTTTGTCACAGTTCCTTATTTATGGAATCTTTCTTGGAAGATCTAAAATAGGTAGTAGAATGTGAAGAAAATTATGCATCCAAGTTTTAGAATAAGAAATGAGAAACCATGAATTAGTACACCAAAGTGATCCTCCAATTCCACCTCCACGAATTCCCCTGTATGACTACTTCATGCCGGGAAACTATACTTCACCAATTGCAACAAGAGTTGAGCAAATTCTAGAAAATGCCTTCTTCATTCCACCTTTTATATTGGGGTTTCTTCCTACTTTGTATGGGTTAAAGAATGAATATTCATACATGTACATTGCTCCTTTTTATTGTTTTACTTGCTATTTTTTGGAAAAAGCAGGACCACCCATCCTTGGGTTGTGGATCCACTGAGGATCTAACGGTCATGGATGCATGTGCCCTTTACATTGCGATCAAAAGAAATAAAGGACGGAACCACCCTTACCAGTAAAGGAGGTGCGGAGGGGCAATTCGGTAAAAGGCCGTGAGGCCTTCTTCTTCCTCGCATCGAGGTACAGCAGGTCTGTGATGGTCAACCTTGGGGTTGACTTGGAGCTTTCAGCCACCAGTGAGCATGCTAAACCTCCAGGGAGATCCGCCTCCCTTAGCCAAACTCGACGACGCCTTCAATTTCTTGCCAAGGACACACCAAGGCCGTCCCCTACTCGCGGACTCCGACGCAGCGATTAGGATTGTGAAAAAAAGGTGTTGGTTCCCACTTCATCCCTCCCTATATATAGGGTCGGGCAAGCCCCATACCGGATTGGGAACTTTCCCAATCGGCAACCAATCCTCGTCAAACCAGGGATGTTTCCCTTTGGTTTTCTTCCCTGAGTTCAATGGAAATAAGTGCTGGCTCGCATCTACTCTAGATCACAAGGAAATCGGAGAGGGAAATTCTCCCTCTAAATTGAAACTTCCCAATCCGTGTGGGACTTAGGAGATGAGCGACCAATGTTGGATTGAGATCCAATAGTCTCATTTTCACGCGATCAAACAAAAGGAAAATCATTTTCTTATTTCAGAATTATTCCCAATTTTGGAGATAACTTGAAAAATTCGTATCTCCTAAACCCTTGCTCTTTTTTAACTCAAATTTTAAGGGAAGGTTCCTCTTGGATATTTAATTATTTACTAAATTTGGGGAATAAATCCCAATGGATGAGAAGTCTTCCTTCTCTCCCAAGTTATCTCATTAATTAATCCAAATTAATTTATATTCCTTTTTTCCTTTGTGATTATCTTATTATTTTGGGTCCCTTGGACCTCGAGAAATCCTAAAGGCATGAATTCCCATATTGGGGAATATTGGTTTGCCTTTATCTTCTTTTAAAAGACTATTTCTCATATTCTCCTTTTATTTAATAATTTCCTTTTTCCTTTTTATTTCTCTTTTCTTTTCAATTGGGCTCAATGACCAACAAAGCCCATTATCAATCAATCAAGGCCATTTCACATGAAATCGATCACAAATCAAAGAACAAATTTCATTTATTCTTTAAAAGAGAATTACACTTTTAATTACATATTCAGGAAATTGAGGTTATAACAGAACCATTCATATTGGCATCATAGGCGAAACAAGTATTTTATATCGGATATCCTACAAATGATAAATGGTCAGTTGTTCTTCATGGTAAAAGAAAGTTCATTGAAGATCCTATAGATGAAGAAGAGTACTATGATAAGTATGATGACTCTAGTCCATTCTCAATTGGGTTGCCAATGCCACCAAATATTGAAGCTAATGATGACTTGTATGTGCGCGGAGATTACAATGAAGGATTGTTAATTGATAAAAAAATCGCAATACTAGAGGCATGTTTATATTTTTTTATATGTTTTATTTTTCTGAATGTGAACTTTACAATGTGAATGTGAACTTTACAATGTCAATTTTGCAATGTGTATTTTACAATGTGAATTACTTTACAATGTGAATTACTTTACAATGTGAATGTGAACTTTACAACGTGAACTTTACAATGTGAATTATTTTAAATGTGAATGTGAAGTTTCAGATGGCTGAGCATTCTCCTGATGAGCGTGCTGATGATTACCGTGAGGGTGAGGACATCAATGCGCCTCCTCACAATGTTAGTTTTAAAAATATATCATATATTTATATCTATATGTCCATTAATAGTTATATCATGTAAGTGCGTTTATTTTGTCAACATTTAGGTTGATGATGCACATGTACCCTCTGAAGCACTTGAGGCACTTGATGAGTAGTAAAAGTTGACAAGAGAAGGGGCATCACTATGATGAAGAAGTTAACAGCGCTAAGGGGCAATGGACCCAAACTAGTTGTGGATTTTGATAATGCAGGAAATGCAATTGGAGTGAATCACAATTCATTTGTTTCATATCTTGGGTATGTTACTTGTAGCCATTGTGGTTGTAAGATAGATTCTTGGCATAAAGTTCATAAGGGGAAGAAAGACTTAATATGGAAGGATTTATGCGTGAGTTATTATTATTTGCAATTCTATTTTGTAGATTACTAATTTTTTGGATACTAGTTTATAGCAATTCTATTTTGCAGAGTATATTTACATTGGATGAAAAGCTGCATTGTAAATGCATGATGCAATGCTGTGGGAGGGTCCTAATGAACTATAGGACAAATCTCACCCGAGAATATATAAAAGAAGGTGATAAGAGGAAGAAGACAACCACTGAACATTGTAACTTCCTAGACCGAGAAGAATGGGACGCGTTTGTTGCTTCAAAAAAAACTAATGAATTCAAGGTATTAGGCGTCACTCATAATTTAATTAATATATGTTGTATTTACCTATTCAAGATTAAAATTTAGTGTTACTAACCAAATCAATGTTTATACTAATTAGGCCCTCAGTGAGGCGCAAAGAGCAAGGCATGCACTGAATGTGCATGACCACACAATGGGTCCAAAGGGGTATGCAGGCGTTCGCCAAAGACTACAGGCTGAGTGTACTACTCAGTCTGCTGCTACTTAGGAGTCCTCTACTATAGGTACCACACCTCTACCTCGCCATGATGTCTGGATAGCTGGGAGGCAAAATAAGAAGGGAGAAATAACGAAGCCCGCAACTGTTGAGGCGGTAGAAAAATGGTAAAATACAACTCTTAGAGCAATCATTCGAATATTGATTATTTGTGGTGTTTACTTACTTATCAATTTATGTTGATGGTGATCAGAGGGAGCTGCACGAGTTGAGGAAACAAGGCAAGTTCATCCCTAAGGGCACAAGGGATGAATTGACAGTTGCTCTGGGTAACCCAGAGCATCCTGGACGTGTTAGGGCTGCAGGCACTAGTGTGGGCATCAAAGCATTCTTTGGGCCATCCCAACGTAAACATGTCCCAAAAGTGGGAATACCATAAGAAGAGGTAACCTATTCTTTTTTTAGAATGTTACTGTAAAAGGGAATTCAATAATCAGAAGCTAATGTTTCTTTTATCCATGTATAGGTAGATAAGATAGTTGATAGGAGAGTCAATGAAGTAGTTAATAAGAGAATCAAGGAAGCAGTTGATAAGACACTCCATGAAGCAATGAGCAAGTGGCAGGCATCTCTGACTGCCACTCAGACAGTACCTATGGCGTCCTGCTCTACTCCTACTATAGAGGTTGGGAGTAGTAATCCTATAGACCCACCACCTAGCACATCCATTGTAAGTATTTTTCTGACATAGTAGCTAGTCTTTTCAAGATGATATGTTTTCAAGATGATATGTATATATGTATATAACATTCTTTACATAAATTTGTAGGGGTTGAAGCCATGCCATCTAAAAAGTAAAGAATATGTCATTACAGAAGCATCATCTTACCCATCCCTACCAGGGGAAATGTTTCATGGGTCTCCATTACCAGATGGTTGGGTTCATGTGAGCCCGCTATGTATAATCCCTGGTTGGATGGATCTTCCATTGCCATATGCCCACCCAGATTGTGAAACACTTGGTGAGGCAGAAGGCGGAGTGATATTGTGGCCAAAAGAAGATGCCGTCTATACTGAAATTGTATGGTAAATTTACATTATGTTAAATTGTTAGTGTGTGTATATGAGGTCAATTGATCTGAAATTATTTATACAGGTTAAAAATAAGACACCCAGAGCATCTAGGCCTCCACCTCCACCTCCTACATTATCAAGTTGGGTTCCACAGGACCTACCTGTCCTGTTAGGTCCTAATTGTAGGGGTATGGCAATATGGTTAGGCGAACATGATATAAATTTCCCTATAACTGTTTCTATAGATGCGGATGTTGCAGGTCAATCATATGAAAACAAACTATTTATACAAGATGTTTTGGAGTTGTTTCGCTATGATTGGTTGAATACATCTGTGATAGAGATATGGATAAGGTGAGATCTTCTTTATACATCCATATACCATGTGTAGGATCTGGTGATCTAGTTTCTTATATATTAATACATACGTAATACATGTTTTGCATCTACTTAGACAAGATATGTGCAGATTTTTCATTTGAACATATAGGATTTTTTATTCCATCTTTGATTAGTCTAGTAGCTAAAAACCCTTCATCAGTTCAATAATATTGCTGTGATGCTTTTACAAATTTTGGTCAAAATAAGAAGACGGTGATAATAGCTCCATTCAATGTGGAGTAAGTTTACTTTGCTTATAATTTGGACTTAAGAAAATTACATTTTTATTGTGGATTTTGAGTTATTAATTTTTAACTTTTTTACCTCTAGGGGTACGCATTGGGAGTTACTAGTTATTGTCCCCGAGACGTTCACTGTCTATTATCTAGATCCTAAGCAGACTAAATTGAATCCAAAATATGGGCACACAATGAAAATGGCATTATTCTGGTGAGAAATATTTCATTTTCATATCCGTTAACATATGTTATTACATTACTATTTAATTATGCAATGTACTATGTTACATTAACATGTAGGGGTTTAGATGAGTTCAAAAAGGCTGGAGGAAAGATCCCAGGAAAAAGAACCAACCAATAATTTGGAAGAATGTGGAAGTAAGTTCCCGACTCCAATGTATATGTTATTTATGTGAACGGTGCTTAGTTGTATTTTTTAATATTTTGTATGTTTCAATTTATAGTGTGCTACACAAGACAACAGATGGGCATGTGCATACTATGTGATGTGATTCATGCACATGATTATCAAATATGCCGCAGTGGACATAGATATCATTCCTGAGGTATTATATATAGTCTCATTAGATAATATGAAATATATCTATCTTATTTATATATTATTAATTATATATATACATCATTCTCTTTGTAGGTGTTTAAAATTGACCCCACTACAGGAAAAGCCTTATTAGATGTACATGCTCCCTATACGACCGAAAAATTAAATGATGTAAGAGAAGAATGGGCAAAAGACATACAAGTAGTGGGGGTTTTCAAATATAATTGGGATGTTGATAGCGAATAATGACTAAAAAATGATATTTTGTAAATGAATTTTTCTAAATTGTCATATGTGTGAATGTTTATACATGTCTGAATGTTTCTACATGTGTCTGAATGTTTATACATGTGTCAATGTGAAAATGAATGGAACTACTGGTCGCTACATGAATATTTCTACATGTGTGAATGAGAACATGAATGGAACTATAGATTGCTACATGAATGTTTCTACATGTGTGAAAATAAAATGAAACTGTAGGTTGCTAAATGTGTGAAATTAATGTTGTTAATTTTGCAGGTTTGTGGCCTGTTGTTGGCTGATATCAATGGATGTCGTAAACCTACAGTTCATAACTAAACTATAGGTTTCTGCATCCTGTGACCAACCACAGCTGGCCTACAGACTGATACGAAGAAAAAAAACATACAATAGACGTCGGTTGTTTGAAAAAACTGACGACAAATGATTACAGCATCGGTTTCCCTACTAATAATCGAGGTCGATTTCCCTAATGAGGCCAGACATCACGGCCGTGCTGGCCAGCACGACCGTAGTAGCTGGTGATATGGCGTCGGTTATCATTAAGAAACCGATGCTGATGGTGTCCTAGATGGTACCCTTACTGTGGCACAAAAGTTTCTGGCATTGGTTTCCCTACTAATAATGGACGTCGATTTCCCTAATGAGGCCAGACACCACGGTCGTGCTGGCCAGCACAGCCATGGCAGCGAGTGATATGGCGTCGGTTATCACTAATTAACCGACACTGATGGTGTCCTAGATGGTGCCCTTTCTATAGAGCAAAGGTTTATGGCGTCGGTTTTCATACTAATAGCCGACGCCTATATCCCCCTACTGGCGCGTTTTCGGTGGCGCGCGAAGGGATATGGCGTCGGTTTGAAAACTGACGCCTAACGGTTTGCCTTTTAGCGGCGCCCACATAGGTGTCACATTGAAACCGACACTAAAGGCCTTAAATAACCGATACTAAAGGTTGGTTATGTACTACTAACTATACTGCGATAAGGCTCATCCACTTGCGGGTGGTATTATTGCATAAAGGTTTTGGTAAAAGCTCAGGGATTTCAACCCCGAGTGAGATTGTTAGTGCGATAATAATCCCACGTCAATGTCCCAACATAGATATAACAAAAGATAGCATTCTTATTGCTTACATTATCAAATACAGTCACATTATTCAAGATAGAGTAATCAAAATATAAATACCTCTACTCATAATATATTCATTAAGAACTAATCTCTATACAAGATGAAAATAGATATAGTATAGGAGTATTCAAGAAACACTCAAAAGTGTAGAAGCGATATAAAAACATATTATGCAGTGTGACAAGGTATTACAACCAAGATATATATATATATATATATATATATATATATATATATATATATATATATATATATATATATATATATATATACAGAGAGAGAGAGAGAGAGAGAGAGTCAGGAAAGAATACACTCGAG
The DNA here is from genome assembly GCA_963693085.1 of Alisma plantago-aquatica. Classification (NCBI taxonomy): domain Eukaryota; kingdom Viridiplantae; phylum Streptophyta; class Magnoliopsida; order Alismatales; family Alismataceae; genus Alisma; species Alisma plantago-aquatica. The sequence continues at coordinate 671,354,200 of OY856409.1, read as the reverse complement.
TGTATTTAGAGCATAATAAACTCAAGTAGTTTTTCACGAAGCAATATTTTTTTCAAAAATCTAATCCATTAATCTTCTTAAACATCTTGTGAATAGCTCATATGCAAAATTTGAGCACATTTGGACATTTACAGGTCATGTTATAAAGACCACAAAAATTATGCATTTGAAATTAGTTTCGCGCGTTGATTTTGTTGCCCTTGGATGAGTGACTTCCATTCATCCAAATGGGATAAAAATTTGTATGTAGCCTAGTTATAGTATGATGGTGAAGGTCAATGGTTTGTAGTTTGTAAAAAATAGTCTTGATATGCAAACATACTTGAGTGTATTCGTGCGATCTGTACAATCGAGTGTATTCTAGCCCGACTATATATATATATGTGTGTGTGTGTGTGTATGTATATGTATATATATATGTATGTATATGTATATATATGTATATATATATGTATATGTATATATATGTATATATATGTATATGTATATATATGTATATATATATGTATATATATGTATATATGTGTATATATATATAGATATATATATGTATATATATATATATATATATATATATATATATATATATATATATATATATGAGGTTACTAGTCTCAATAGGAAATCCCAATCATACTCAACCATGTCCATCGTAGGTTTCAAGGAACACCAACCTTTGATCACTGACAACTACCAACATGGGTGAAAAATGAAATCAACTTTTTATCACTTGAATGTCAACCTAGGTACCAAAGAATATCAACCTTTTTTCACCTAAAACCACAAGGGGTCCAAAGAACACCAACCTAAAACCACCCCTTCATGTCAACCTAGGTGCCAAAGAAAACTAGCATTCATACACCTACAACAACAAGGGAGCCAAAGAACACCAACCATTTCTCACTACAACAACCAACATGGGTGCCAAAGAAAACATACCTTTGGTCACCATTATGCCATACAAGGGTACAAAAGAACACCAACCTTCAATCACCACAACAAGTAACATGTGTTCCAAATAAAACCAACCTTTGGTCTCCAATAGGACCCATAGGGACCAAAGAACACCAACCTTGGTCACGCCAGATAAAATAGGTGCCAAAGATACAACCTTTGGTCACCTTAAATACTCAACAATATACTACCTAGTAATACCACAACCCTCTAGATATTACAATATTAGGGTTACAACTAATTTGATTTAGTGAATACTCATGTTTCAAAGCATCAACCAAGTTATTAACATGACATAGAGATCATGTTATAGAACTAATAATATATATAAATCTTCATGGATATAAACATATAAATTTACTCTAGTTACCCATACAAGGTATAAGTAACCATCCTTGTCCATAACAAAGTCCAATACCTCAATCTAGGGTATGTTAAGGTACAAATTACCAAATAAGTCATAAAAAGACTATGTCCACGTGGAAATATCTTAACCAACTTTAATTATATGTATTTATATTCACATGATGACAACAAATCATATTGCAATTTATGAACCAAGTTCCAAAGTATGTGAAAGTTGAACCATTTGCACGTTTAGGGCATTCTTAAGCATATAAGGCCACTTTTAGCTAGTGGATCGAATTCTCACTAAGTTCTCAATTTATAACCAACTTCTAAATACATAAAAGGCATTATTATAGGATTAATTTACTCAGTCATTGCATACCTAATTGTATTTGTCTATACAAAGGAAAAAAGCACGAAATTATGACACATAAAGGCCCAGATCATACTTAATACCAAAATATGCATTAATCCTTGTAGGAATATCATATACACTTTAATAAATTTACATATTATTGCATAATAGTTATAGGAAAACTCCCAAACTTTCATATCCAAAATCCAAAGGATGCAAATTTCTAATATATACACAACTAGGGTATTGAAAAGTCAATTTAGGGCATAAACGAGCCCCCTTTAAATATATGATTTATTACATACAAAAATCTGACAGAATAACCACTACAAAAAGTCCTAATTCTTATCTTAAGAATACTCTCAAATAGTATGGGAACTTTTTTATTTAGTTTCTAGCAATATGATGTGAAAAAGTAATAAATGATCCATTTTCTACACAAATGAGCTACTTTTAGGATTTGGTTGTATGTTTAATGAAATTCTAGAAGCATATTAGTTATGGACCCATCCTATAATAAAATCAGGTACATATGCACAATGGAAGTTTTGATATTTCATATTTGTTCAATATGGTATAAAATACTTCCAAAAGAGCATTTTTAGGGCATAAAAGTACTTACTTCCAAAATCCAACCATTGTGCAAGTAAGGTTTATACAAAAACCATCATGCGTCACTATTAGAGAGTAAGAAACAATATACAAATTCATTTTTAGTTCATGTTTCAAAGATTAGTCGGTAAAACTTTAGTCATATACTTAAGTAGAAAGTTCAAGCAAGATTTATGGTTTTGCATGTGAACTTAGGGAATAAAAATGCATCAAAGCAATATCAATCCCCTCAAAAGATATGTTCACACAACAAGGGGAAACTAGGTCAAGAAGAAAATAATAGCAAGGTCATTTAGCTACTTGGTCAAGCTTCTACCATGAACCTCCATGGACATGGACCCAAGGAATAATATGAAGAGGAGAACAAAAAGAAAATAAGATCAAGAGGGGAGATATTATGTGTGTTAAGGTTTGGAATGAGCTAACAAAGTTTTATTTCACCAAAAATGAAGCTTCTATATGCACAAACATGTACACACATGCAAGGCTCAAGACATGGTTGTTGATTATAGATCTCAACAACCAGTAGTCCTCACCGACCACTAGAAGAAATCTCATCAATATCAAAGTTATGCTTAGAAACACCATTTTTGTTGCTTGTGGAAAACGAGGCTCTTGGTGACCAGAGCTTCCGTCAATCAACCCATCATGTTCCTTACTAGTTTGTGTGTGTGTGTGTGTTTGTGTGTATATATATATATATATATATATATATATATATATATATATATATATATATATATATATATATATATATAGGATTGTGAGAGAAAGAAATAAAGGTCTAAGCTATCCTCTAGAAACTAGAGATCACATCCATCAACAGAGCATGTTCCTTGTCATTAACCACTTCTGGTTCGTCAGTCATCTACAATAGGTTCCTCATTCACTCCGTTAAGAAGTTGTCAGTTTAGACAACTAAGGTCTCACCATCGATTGTATCATAGGAATTCCTATCGGCCTATGATTCTTGACAAGAACAAATGTGTCCTCATAGATCCTTGAAAATTGGCACTAGATCCTATTTATGCACATGGCCTCATGGATCTCTATCGTATAATGGTATATTCATCCCAAAGAGATCAATGTTCTTATATCGATGCGGGTCCATGATCGTCAACTAGATTCATCGGTTGGTGAAGCATGGCCTCTTTCTGATTGAGATACCACACTCCCATAGATACAAAGATTTCACATAAGCATTGGTCAAAAGAAATCATTTGTCCAATCTAACAAAATCATGCCAACCATCCATAACATCAACAACAAACTAGTTGGGGTGTAGCAAGGGTTATAACCATAATCTAGGTAAATTCAAAATCCTCTAAAGGAAAACCAACTTAGCAATATTATGGATATTAGCATGTTCTAATACAATATTTACATAAATAGCAATTCGATCCTCAAAATATGTTAAAATTTCACATAAGTCCACAACAAAACACTTAATGAAGGTGTAATTTGAGTAAAATTTGAGATACCATTCAACCATTGATTTCAAAACTAAATCAATCAAGTACCTTATGGAAGTCAAGCATATAATAATGGTAATAAATCAAGTTTAGAGGTTGATATGGGTCGATCCTAACAATAATATCAAATGTAGGCATTGTGCTCTTTGTTGTAGAATGCCAATAACCATAAAAAATTTGGATAAAAATCAAAATGAAATAGAATTATCATTTTTTATACTCAATAAAGATCTTTGTAGAATATCCCAAAAGATACTTTTCAAAACCATTGCGCCCCCAAATAGATTCCATTCACCATTAATGTGTCCCCATCTAGGTGCATCGATGCTTACATAATCCCTATGTGGAGTTTGACTTGGAAGAGCCTTGTGAGACTTGAAGCACTATACGTCCGGTTCTTAAACAAGAATATTAAAAAGATTAATATGCATTAGGTATTCTTGCATTTCATTTTGAATGAGGATGTTATGGAGACATCATAATATGTAAACAAGTTATACATGTGAAAATGTCAATATGTTATATGATACATATCTAGATGTCATACAAATACATGAACTACATTATGCACTATGAGCTACATTAAGACTGACTAATATAACTAAAAATAATATATCAATGTATTTTGCATGTAATTTGATATTTGAACTTGTGAATTTATATCCAATCAGAAATAAAAGTATTTCTGTTCATTTTTGTATATATTCTTGGTATGCTTTTTTTTCATATTGAGTGGGGGAGGGTGTGATTCCCCCTTGTCTCTAAATAGTTATGTATCGTACTGGCATCGTGTGTCTTCAAGTTTCAACCCAATGTAGTAGTGTTTGAGAAGGCATACAAACCAACACTTGCGTATTTATTTTCAAGGTTAACTTAGGTAATTAGTAAGAAGACATGTAGACCAATACATGGAAATTCGTAAGCCTATTTGGATATGTGGATATAATTTTGATATTAAAAGAGAAATTTCTCATAATTCCCTTCACAAATCAATATGAAAGTTGGAAAAGAATACCTTATATCAAACTAGGGTATGATGTTCTGTTCCATGATACAGAAGAATATAAAATAATTAGTGGAAGGAGGACATTCATATTTAAATTCAATACTACATATATACTATATATTTATAATTCAACACTATTTTAAAACTCTAAAATATATCAATAAAATCGTATATGTTGTAATCCGAACACTACATATAAGTCAATAGAATTATACATATTTACAAATTAAGTGATACATATTTATAAAAATGGAATTAAGTTCAAAAACTTAAGCAAAAAAAAACATTGTACAATATAAAAGATCTTCACAAGTTCACATTCGATATGGAACAAGATTAACCACTTCCGATGGTGATTTTGCATAAACGTTGAGCTTGAACAATGTTTGTTCATCTATACACATTGCCCAATATTTTAGCAAAACAAATACATGAAGTATTTTCTGCAGCAAAAAAAAATTAAAGATTTTTTATTCATGAGTATGTATTGCTTGAATAATTGTTTGTATTATGCATATTTTATTTACAATTTTTATAACGTATAGTTAGCTTATTGTCTCCTTTCTAAGTGTTCTTCTAATTCTATGTATGTATTAGTTAAATATCGTTCTACTCAAATGTCATGTTTAGTTTGCACTATAATTATTACATACGAGTATTTTATATATTTACACTACTATATCTTTAGCATTGTGTATTTCATTTTTAGATGTGGTTCTTTATGTCCAATGTTTTATGTCTTTTATTGGAATATGAATGTCATGATATTCGTTATAATTTTATTTCCCTTCTTCCTCTCTCTTATTAGTATATTACTTTTTTTTATACTCTCCTTTTTATACCTCCTGGAACATAGGAATGTAAATAGTATTGAAAGGTCAGGTTGTCGCAATTCAGCAACCCAGATCTGGTCATCCATTGAAGTCTGGGGAACGGGATGAAGTGAATTCCCCTGAAGTTAAAAAGAAGTTTGGGCATCCATTCCCCAGATAAAGATCAACAACCTGTTGCAAGCCTATGGTACATCTAGAACACATTCTGTTGCATCACGAACTAATTTTACTATTACTGTTAATACATCACTAACCATCTTTTACGTACGTCCTACAAATCTTCACAGTAAAAGGTAAGTATAAAAGGTGGGGAAATAAAGATGAGGGAAATAAGAGGAGGAATAAAAATACAAAAGAGAAAATGAAAGAAGAGATAACTGCAAAAATTTAGAGGAAGTGAAAAGGAGGGTATTGAAAAGAATTCATACAATATTATTTTCCTCAGTAATCGAAACAATGACATGTTGTGGGAAGAATTTTGCGTGCGAGCGGGGTGGTGTTTAGCCACCCTTGCTATTTTCTTCCTAGATATACACAAGTGGCCGTCAATATACTGTGCCATATAAAGTCCGGACAACAATCACCTGCTAGTTTACTGCCTCAAACATTCATGTGTGATGTACAGCGTTAAATCTATTATGACTAGGGATACAAAGACCCTCATTTACACCCATATACAAAATCATTTTCGAGAATGACCAGGTGGCACAAAAATTAAAGAGTTTTGAGTTCTCTTTTTTCTAGAAGAAGTTGGGGGGGTTTGAAAATGTAATACAAACAATGAGATCAAGTACGATTGTCTTTCAAAGAAGATTTTTGTATATTGGAGACCATAAAGTAAAGAAATAATTATAATTGATTTTTTCCTACATAAATTTTTAAGACAACATATGTATGTGAGAATTATTATTTATATATTGAATATTAACGTGTATTACATTACTATTTAGTCCAATGTTGATGGTAAATTAGTTCATATATTTATGCCGGCAATATTATTCCTTAAAAGGTATCATTTTCCCATCTTTATATATTGGGTAGCTGATATTGTAAATTATTTTGAATATTAATGTGCATTGTCACGAGGGAAAAAATTACTATTTATAAATATTGTATTTTTAGCTATGTTTATCACTGATGGTATAATTTTCATCTGTCTATTTTGTACTCAATTCAAAAGATAATATAAATAGTGTTCATCGGAATATTATTATGTATTATTTAATTATGCTGTGTACCATATTGGTAAGCATGTATGATTACAGAACATCCCTCCACCTATTTCTCCTACTTTTTTTTATCTCTCATGCAGTCATACATCGTACAAAAATCTAGATAAATTTGTTCTATTTCTATTCACTGCTTCCCACAAACTTTCTTTTATTTCCACTTCCCAATAAAACAGGTGTGTGACCAGATTGGGCACAGAATTCATCAATTGTTTTCCAACCATTGTCCTCTACCAATATATAATACTCGTTTCTGTAGCGTTCTCTTTTTTTCCTCGTTTTCACTCCCGTCTTGTAAAAATCAAAGTCTGATTTCCAATATAAAAGTTAGGAAATTAATCTCCGAAGAAAATTTTATGCGGTTAGTTCTATGGAGTAATAATGGATTATATTTTCCTAGTTGACCAAACTTCTACGAGTATAAATGACTTCTCAAGAATGCAATAGTGAAAACGAGTTTCCCTTTATCAAGCTTATGACAGGCGGGCAGCTGTGAAGAAGCAATTTCAGGATACGATTTGAGTTTTTGTTTACACTGCAACATATTCGTTTCAGTCAGACTTATCAACAGTAAGCCACATTGTCTAATCATTTTAATAAATAAAACCCAGTTTGCTTGATGTTGTGTTTTCTAATAGTATATTGTGATGGAAAGTAGCATAGGAAAACATAGGTTTTCAAAATATATAATATGTAAATAAAAAGGATTTATTGTATCAGAATTATGCATATAGAGATTATTATTAAGTTCGAATAGCTTGAAATCTTTACATGATTATCAATATCTTAATATTGTTAATAATCACAAAAAAAACAACTTTGTTATATTTTCGACAAGAATTTGTTTTATCAACATGCCTTTATAATAACATTCCAGACATGAACGGATATTTTCTAAAATGGCGGCATTACTTCAAAATAGCTTTTACTCATCAAATATTAGAATCAATCCCACCAAAACATTTTTACAGTCTAGTTGAAGTTTTTCATGTAACGTCAAAATTTTTTCCATAAAGCCAAATTCCTTGTCAGTTATGTCCTCAAAGAGATTTAGCGTATTTTCTTAATTTAATGTTTCTCTATGATTCTTTTTTTAGATGAATATCAAAGATAATAAAAAGGACCAGCATACTAAAAAACTATAGAGCTGGGACCGATTAGCATACCTACTTCAAACTTGGACAAAAATGTGAATATATCCTGACCGTGATCCAGAATAAATGGGAATATTAGAAGATTGTGTGCCTAGTACTCACATGTGACATTGTGCATCTATACATATGCAAACATGTGCCCCTTTATATAACACAGTTCCAACCGTTTCCCATCTCACTAACCCCTTCTTAGTATTCAAAGAAAGCAACATTCAAAAGATGACTAAATACCATTGATGGAATATATTTCTTGTTTTTCTAAAAGGTGTAGAATATGATTCTTTGGGTAACATATAAATGAAAGTGAAAAGAATTTAGAATTTACACTGGTAAAGAAGAAAAATTTACGATGGAATATGAAGGCGATGAAGACAAATTAATAAAGGTCATGTTGGAATTAACGTATACTGGGATTAAGAGAGACATTCTCTCCCCCTTTTCCACATGGACGAATGCATGGGAGGGTGGTAAATTAGAATTGACGTATATTAATCATTGAGTGGTATGAATTCTAACCCGAAGCCATCACTGGGAACTTCCATTGAAAATTTATTATTAGTGAACTAGTCAAAAGCAAAATTTTGGAATTAACTCTGGAGATTTCCAACTCAACATGAGTATTATCCATACCTATGAAATTGCAGTTGTGACTTAGTAATCATATTTTTTCATTAAGTCATCATAATATATATTCCTCCATGATTATTTTTTCAAATTTAGGGGTGGACTATGTCTAGTGGAGCATGAATAGACTCCACTACTAGTGATGGGTAGTGGTGGAGCTACGTTGAGATACTAATAGACACATGTATAGACTGCAACGGTATGAATATGGTGCGGTTTATGTCCAAATTATAACCGCACCACAGAAGAAAAAAAAATCATATTCACACCATATCAATTTGTTGTGTTTGATATTGAAAATAAAAATAACATGTCATGTCCATATTATACAATAAAAAACACGAAAATTTTTATTCATGTGGAAATCAATCTAAATTTATATTTTTCTTTTCAAACAACATTATTCTCTTTCATTGGCTCCTCAGATATCTCTCCCCTGATAAGCTCTCTTCATCATTTCAAGTATATAATCTATATTTTTTTCTATATATGTATTTATTTATTTTAGATAAAATTATATATATGTATTTATAATGAGAGAAATATGAGAATATTTTAAATTAAGTATATTATATTTTTTTCTAAGTGATATAGGGGGGAGTCAAAACTATTGTTGTAGTAGGGTGATATACCTTTGAATGGATTATAGATAAAGATGACTAGTAATAATTGTGTAATTATCTCTTCTCGGTTTTCTCTTTCTCTCTTTCCATATTCTTTTCACCTTTGTTTATTCATCTAAGTTTGATTTTATCTTCATTAACAACAACATCTCTCAGTCAATGTAAAATAGTTCATTTGTAGTAATAAATTAAATTGTCATCTTAATTATATGACACATATTTTCTAATTTGCTTCCATTCGAGATCAGTAATAAACAGCTTTATAAATTTTAAATATAATACATTAGATGATTCTGCCAACGACGATGACTATCTACCGTCATGATATAAATGACTATATAATTGTGTGAAAATAAATGTATGAATATGAAGTTCAAAAAATATTAAATTAAAAATGAATGACAAAACTTTCATTTATTAGGGACACATGTATGTTTAGCAATTGTACAAAGAGGGTCCATATGTTCAGTAACTACAAAAATTAAGTCCCTATTTCTCTATAAATTAAATTTTATTCGAATATATAGATTTGTGTGAACAACAATATATAATGTTACTAGAGTAATATTCTACATATTTATATACTTAAAATAACTTAACTGCGATGCGGTATTTATCTGTGGTTATTTTTTGTAGATCCATGAATGCACCACACCGTTGCTATTTTAAAATTTTGAAACTGTATTCACACCATAACCATTTGGTGCAGTTATACAATGTAAAATATAGTGAAATTATCTGTGAATATGGTTTTTACAACAATATTATCTCTAGACACATGCCATATCCGTCCTAAAAAAAGCAAACGTTATCTAAACAATTAAATTATAAATCGTCCATAAAACCAGCGCGGTTCCCACATGAAGTTTCTGTGTGACTAGAATTACTTTTCATAAATGTGCCTGCTGCTACCCAATGTCCAATTGTCCAGCACTAATGCCATTTTCTTCCGAAACGGCTTCAATGTGCTTCCAAAGCCGTCCAGTTTTGTTCCGAAGCTGTAACGTTTCTCTCCACAATTGTTTGGACTAATAAAAACAATTTACGTTGCCATTTTCTATACTTGAGTGTTGAAAGTCGTGAGAGAGTTAGTGCAACACACATACCACAATGGATCTTTAGATTTCTAATGTAGCTGCTTAATGTACAATATTATATGCTTGTAATCTGAAGACGTCGTGCTTGTTTTTGGATTGGAGCTTTGGAACACAAACTTAGCAAAGAAATCGTGCTAAAACAAATAGGAAGAAACACCTAATTGCAGTAGGTATACTTTCATCTTCAGTTCATATTGTAGTCCTTCCGCACTATTACTGATTTGACAAATATGTAAGTCACAATTTTCAAAGTAAGACTTTTCATTGTGAAAAAAAGATTTTCTGTTCTTGTTCTTATAATGTGTGCGGCGAGATTTTTTCTCTCTATTGGCATGATGGACTTATTTACCCTAACCATTATGAAAGAGCACTTGGACAGGCTCCTGGTTCGGTGTAAGTGGACCGAATGACTTAACTCAAATTTCGAAACGTATTTTATGTGATTGGTTGTCCGAAAACTCGGAAAACGAATTCCGTAGAATTCTCTGAGTTCCGTAAGTATATATAAACTTCATTTTGTGAGTTCCGGATAAAAACGGGCGTAAACATGTTCCGCTCCTCAGTCTGATCTTACCCTGGCGACAGACTCCCCGTTCTTGCCCTGGTGGCGGACTGCTCTTATCTCTTTTAACTGGCCGCCATCCCCAGAAGTAAAAATATGTATTAGATACTCAGACAATACAAAAGCATTTGTCTTTTTCTTCTTTGAATCACGACTCCAAGTTGCCTATGCATCGCCGCAGAAAGTAGGTTGTTAGATCGGAAAGAGTAATGAGACTATTATACACACTTCAAGCCTGCGTCGCAGATTTTTCTAGTAACACAAGTACCTGTCGTAAATGAGAAGATTCAAACGAGAAGGTTAAACTGGTCAGTGTTATTTTCTTTGAGAAAGGTTTTTATTATTAATATTATTATTAAACTAATCATCTGAACTCAATTTCTTGAAATTGAACTAAATTCCTGGAAAATGTGTTCTTTGGGAACTCTGCTTACAACAAACCAATAGGAGTAATAAAAAAGATTGTGTTTCTTAAATCTACACCATCGGTACTACATTTAAGTTCGGCAAAAACTTTTTAGACGATCACTTATGCTATTCCATGTCCTGTAATTTTATACTTGAAAAAGACATTTCCATACTAATGGTAGCGAAACCATTATCAAATGGCTTCGAGGAATGTCTAGTCATGCTAAATAGTTTAAAACTTAATTAATTCAACGGTGCTACCGACATTTTGCAGACAAAATAATTGTTCAGTCTAAGTACTTTCATTTAGATTCTTCCCCTTTTTTAATATAGTGTTTCTGTGTTTCGTAAGATATTACATGGTCCCCGGTACCCCCTTAATGAAAAATCATGGCTTCGCCACACTAGTGATGGGTCAAGATCTTATTGATTATTTTTGTTCTTTAGTTGTATAAGTTGGGTTCTATAAACTTATATAGGCTGAATTCCATATACATTGTACACATGTTCATGGTTTACCTCAAAGTTGCACGGACATTCTTGACCTTTTACTTCTAATTTATCTTTGTACAATATAATTATACAATAATGTTTTCATCTCTATATCCTTCCTACAGAGCAACCGCGGACTTCTATTTATATGCAATGTTATCAACCTAATGTTGAAGGCCATCATCGTGAAGTTAACTCCATCAAGTGTTGTTTTTATGTATCATCTCTTTTGTGGCATTGTGGATCATCGTTCTTCTTGACAATTTCTAGTGTGGGACTTAAATTATGGTACGCAAGCTAAATGGTGATGTAGAGAAACTCAAAGACATTGAGGAAGTCCATTCCTTGGATGATGAGTTTGGTGTGGAGCATGAAGTTCATGGATCATGTGAGGAAGAATATTATAAAAATAGTACAAAGATTGTGAAGTTCAGTAATGAGGTCGTTCAGAAGGATGATGGCGATTTATCATTTGAAGAGAGTTCTGATTTTGGAGTTTATCAAGATTCTGATTCATCTTTGGAGGAATATTTGTCTATAGAGAGTGATCAAGATTCATCTTTAGAGAGAGACATAAAACTTCAAACACAAAAGTACAATGGTAAAATCTTTATTATGCCAAATATGCACACAACCGAATATATGTCGCTTGAGCTCTATAGAAATTTGTTACAATATTCTATCAATCTCAACATTGTTGATCCGATTGAGTATGATCCCAATGACCTTCTGAAGGAGTCACTCGTTGTGTTTATAGTTTCCATCTTGAAAAGTTCAGAAATCCCATCTAATGCAGACTTACTTGCCCAATGGATGTTTAAGAAAGTAGAGGAATCACATGGTTCATTGCTACCATTGGAAGGGTGTAAATTTTCCGTGTTTGTAATTGGATCACATGTTTATGGGAATTCTTTTGGGAGAAAAATTGATAGATGGATGACGTCTCTAGGGGCATCAAGAATTATGCCTCTAGGCATAGTCACTTATCACAGTCATCCCTTTTGGGACATCTTCTATTCTTGGCTCTATGGTTTGGTAAGTAAGCTAAATGATAATGCTGAGAAAATCCAAAACTCTTTTGTGCAAGTCAATTCATCGGATGATGAGTTTGGTGATGAAGTCACTGATTTGGATGGCAAATATGGAGATTCTTCCTCATCAAGTGAGGAAGCTATTTGAATATTGATATAAAGAAAGTCTTACAGTTAGAGGAGGCCACTTTCTTAGATGATGAGTTTGATGATGAGGATAGAGGTTATAGATGAGGTGCATAAGTTGTAGTATGAATTGAACAAGATTGCAAATATGCATTATTAGTTGATAAAGTTGTGTGTTGTACACCATATAATATAAATAAAAGTGAATGTATCTCACCAATATGGTATTTTATTTCATATGTTATGAATTTGAATACAATTATGGAAGATGCTATAATAATCATCTTAACAACACTATATGAGGCTTTTCTAATTATCATACAATTGACAATATCCTGAAATTTATGAGAAGAATGCACATTGGACCATAAGCACAATGTGTTTGTTAATTTTTTAATGAACTCCATTCACCGCCTTAACTACTAAGAAAATGTGAAATAGTATTGAACATTGTGACAAATAATATTTCTTAGTTTACACGTAAATAATTTGGGTAAAAGTGGGCCTAATATACATTTATCATGCCTAATCTGATCTAATCTTCCCATAAGTTGGCCCATATTATGATTAAATAATCTCATATAAGAAGTGGTGCTAAAAATATTTTCAGGACACTTATGAATACAATCTAAAAAAATGAAATTCACATGAGTGTCCTAAATACCGACAAACAAACCATACATATTTGCATATATGTATTACTATAAAGTTGATGTGTGGACATCTCATATTAAATTAGATATTAGTGTATACTTGTTTGAAATGATTTTCTATGATTACGGCCTTAAAATATATATTCATAACTATTAAATTGAAAACATCCCCATGTGGTTGTATACATGTCTACTTGAGTGTAAAAGGCTCCTAAACACCTAACGCGCGGCTTAGGCATAGAAGTTGGGCATATAGTTTCCATTAGGAGTCTAATTTTTCTACCTAGACTACTTTGTAAACAACTATGGATATACTTATGTGTTTCTTCAAATTTTGGAATGTGGTTTTCATTCATCATTGTATGCTAAAAAATATTGAGTATGATATGTTGCATTCTTCATGAAGTAGACCCAAGTTTGTTTTGCTACATTCAGTGTCGGATATATATCTATTAAAACCATATTGTATACTACATCTATACGCTATAATTAAATGTTATCCTTCTACTATCACTAAATTGATGTAAATCCTACCTAATATACAATTTTTGTATTACAATCAATTTTAATCTTTTGTAATATAATATCTCATTTAGATATTTGCTACACTGGATATTTCATTTGTACAGGAAGATACATGCGTAAGTGCATTGCCAAGTTCTATTTAAAATAAAAAAATTATATAATGAACATATGCAAGTCGTGTTCTATATTATAAATCAAGTACTGTATAATATAAATTTTATACTATAGACTTATATACTGTACACTATAGACTATATATTGTATATCGTAGTACTATATTAAACATACTTTGTAGTATATAAAATATACAATAAATTATATACTATTTAAAAATAATGTGTTAAATATGTTGCATATGATATATTATATACTATGCAATATATATTGTATCATTAGCGTTTATGTTCATAACAACCACTATGCTAGGACTTTACTATATATGAATATCATATTGTGTATTACATATACGACTATGCATTACTCCAATCTTACCAATACTTGGTTTGCATTTAAAAAGAGGAGGGGGTTTCCCACAACTTCCTAAAATATTACCCAAGCCATTGGCATCAAGGAGGGTGCTCAATCATTGGTGGTTCCCAATGATCAACCGTGAATCAGTTCATTGGTTCACGTAAAAATGATGTTTTCGTTATAATGTGTACATAATAATATGAACAAGAACGTGCATATGCATGCAAATATTAGTTTGCTAATGTAATACCTCGTATTTCAACATATGTGTATATATACAATTTGATAACATAAGATACACATGCTTACAGAAAAATCTATCTCAACTATATATGTTGCCTGAGTAGATACATGAATGTGATTATAGTAGTTTATTACTTTACTATGTTTTATACATAGTAATGCTATGAGAGATATCATGTTAGTATGCTTTAACAAAATAATAGAAAAGTACGATCCAACACAACTCTTATTGGTTAATAAGTTCTTGGTATCTTGTTTCCCATTTAAGTTACTAAAATATTATTCACAAATCTACATTCATGTTTATAGTAGTTTGAATTGTACAAATATATGTAGGTTTCAATGGAGATTAATAAACTCTATTTCTTATCATTTATTATTCTGTCTACACTTTAATGAGTGCATATGAACATGGATTCATCTTTTGAAATTCAAAAAGACACCTTGAAATTCCTCATCTAGTCATTGTAAGTTGATAAATTAGGAAGATCTTTATTTTTGGTGGGTATTCCTATGCTTATAATGGTTTTTTTTTCATTTCGTCCTGAATATGGAATGGTCCTACACATTGACGTAAGACAGAAGAAACCTTCATATCCACAACTATCGCCATATACAAAAAGATATTGATCTCGATTTGTGCTTGATGTTACTACATGGATAATATGAACGCTTTGTTGAATTATATATAGACACTATTTTGGTTCAGAAAATCCAATAAGAAGAAAACTGATGAAATCAAAATGGTTATAATCCACAAGGTATGTGTTTCTCAACAAATATACTAATGTGTTTCTCATATATATATATATATATATATATATATATATATATATATAGAGAGAGAGAGAGAGAGAGAGAGAGAGAGAGTCAGGCTAGTGTACACTCGAGTGTACCGGAGGCACCGTACACCTCAGTCATTTTTGAAGATGTAATAATTTTTTGAAAAATCTAAACTGTCGATCTTCTTAAATATCTTTAGAAGGTACCATATAATAAATTTTAGCTCATTTGGACACTTATAGGTCGTGCATCTAAATGATGCAAAAATTAGGCATTTCAAATTAGTTTTGTGTGTCAATTTTGTTGCCCCTGGATGAGTGACTTGCACTCATCCAAATGAGCTCAAATTTTGTATTGGGCCTATTATTATTGTAACCATTAAGATCAATGGATTAGATTTTGGAAAACATGGTCTAGATATGCAAACACCATTGAGGTGTACAGCGTGATCTGTACACTCGAGTGTATTCTAGCCTGACTATATATATATAATTTTTCCTATGTCTTTAAATATATTAGGAAGCATTATAATATCTTTATCTTCAAATTTTTCTGAGTGATGTGTATTACTAAGAGCATAGCTTATTATATATGTTATCGAATAAGGAATAGATCCTTTTTTCATAAATTCTGTTCTTTGAAAATCCTGTATTAAACTTAAGGTTTTGTTTATATTATTATCTCTAATATTTACACTTATTTTTGGATAAATATTAAATATTAGTTTCTGATGACTAAGATTTCCTTGTAATATTCCTAACGTAGCATCTCTTCTATCATTAATCCTATTATCCATTAATACCATATTTATAGGTGAATCTATTCCTTCTCTAAAAGTTGCTTTGATCATCATTTGAATGGCTCCTATGTGAATCCATCCTATTTTAGATCTATCTTTTATTTTTTCCATTTTCCTCATTAAACATTGTCTTCGCGCAATGCAAGTTCCTGCACCTGTGTCTATGAATGCATGAAAATATTCTGTTTTATATTCCTCATATATAATTCCTGCTACTATGTAGACACTATATATACTAGTCATTGTCTTTTTTCCAAAAATATTCTTGGTTATTATGTGTAAAATATAGTCCTTCCCTTTGTAGTGAAAATGGTTCCATTTGTTGTAATGCACTCATTCCTAGTATAATTTCTATGTCGTCATTACGACTATCTGATTGTACATATAGCGTAATATCAATTTTTATATCTTGTATTTCAATTGGAACAATGGCCTGATGTGTGATTTCATATTCTTGTCCATCAAAATTCGTATATGCATAAGGTGATCCTATGGGTATTTTTTCTAAGTAGGGTATCATTCCTTGTTGAATAAATGAAGCTCCTGCCCCTGAATCTATTAATATTGTAGTCATATTCCATAATAAAAAATATGTTTTCTTTGGGTAATTTTCTCAAAAATTGATGTTTTAAATCCATCAGAATTTTCTAATCTTAATTCGGTGTTTCTTATCCTATTAAATAATTTTCTATCTATTAATACTTCTTGCAAGAAATTTCCTGCTTCTTCCTGATATTCTTCTATTATTTCTTCTTCAGTCTGATTCTGTGTCTGAGAAATAATAGATTGATCCATCGGATTGCTCATCATCAGTTGTTTGGACAAATTCTTGAATATTTTCGATCTCAGAAAGTTCTTCTTCTATAATTTCCTCGAATTGCTTTTGATTAATCTTCTTAGATCCTCTTTTTGGACATTCATTAGCATAATGTCCTATTTCTTGACATATAAAACATTTACATTCTTTTAGTTTCTTTCTATTATAATTTTTCTTTCTTCTGTAATATTTTTGTTTCGGTTTAGGTTTAAATCCAAACCTTTTCCTTTTCTTGAATTTATATTTGTTTCTTCTATTGTACCTCATTGGTTCACATCCTATGGTTATTGGATGAGTTAATTGGGAACAACAAAGTCCTTGTTTTACTACTTTATTTGTTTTTCTACTTAGTGTGGCTTCTGCACACCATTCTTCTAATTTCATTCTTAAAAATTCTATTCGTCCTCCTAATGTATCTGCTCTTTGTCCGATGTATTGGGGATATAATTGCATCGCTTTAAATCCCCATGGGTCGGGTACCTTGGTATAAATTTAATAAACTCTTGTTGGTAATATTTTCTTTATCCGTTCTGTCATATATTTTATAAAAATATTCCTGGAATTTACATATATATTCATCAATTCGGCACATATCACAGAGTTTTAAGTTATATAATAAAAAGATAAATCTCTGTTTTTCTTTTTCTTTTTCTGTGTCTTTATTTACATTCCACGTTTCTCCTAAAAATTCTCTTCTTAATTCGTTTTCATAGTTGTTTACTACTTGAGCTAATGTGGTTGCTGTTCCTTTTACTGCTTCTTTATCGTTGTCAGTTAAACCTTTCCACCAATCTGCTACGATTCCTTGGAAGGTTAAATGACAAAATCTTGATGCTGTTTCAATATCATAACTTTGTGCCGTAACTGATAAATATGTGGCTTTTGCCCATCTTGTTATGGCTTCATCTATATTTCTTACACAATTTAAATTTAAATAAATTCCGTTAGTGCTAATATATTCTTGATTCATATAATCAACTGGGGTTTCTATAGCAATATTACTTGGTCTTCTATCAGATGCCCAATTTATTCCTTCATATCTATTTCTATCAGTAGGTTTTCTTCTAAAGCTAGGATCTGACCAGTATCTCGCCCCTGGTTGTTCTGGTGTTTCATTTCTACTGCCTTGTCCGCTAGGGACAGTTGTAGGAATAGGCATGATTACTTGGCTTCCAGAACTTTCTCCCTGTAGTGGTTTCATGTTTACCGTTCTAACTTTTTCCGTTAATCTTACTATTTCTTGACTTAGACTGTCTAATTCTTCTGCTTCGGCTTCTAAGTATCTATTTTCTAATTGTTCGATTTTAAAGTCATCTGTTTCTTCTATCTGAAGAGGACATAAACTTATTTCATTTCCACTTGTTTGGAATAAGTTTATTTTTGATAAACATTCGTTATTTTGTTTTTCATACAAATATTCCATTGTTCTTTGTAATTCTACTATCATTTCTTGGATTTTCTGAAAGTTTTTCGAATGGTTTTCATGAACCTGTACTTCTAGTTTCTTATACATATTATTCAATATTAACTTCAAATTCCAGATCTAAAGCTTCGTATATGTTATTATCTTCTAAATCGTTAAATTCATTCATCAAAATATTTTCTTTGAGTTTTGAACCGTTGCATGGCTCTGATACCACTTCGTTGGTGCAGAAATTTTTGATTCTGTTATCATGCTTTGAAAACATACTCGAACTGCCCTTATGGGTGTTGTATGCTTTCTCAGCTTTATCATTTTGTCTATAATTATTACATTTTTTAGATCGGATTCTTAATATCTTCTTCTTTGTATTACGAGGTTTTCGCATAATTAAATTCATAGTGTAAGAAACTAGCATCCAGAAAGAAGACGATAACACTCTGAGTATCATAGATAGCAAAATAATCTGTATACCTGTGTTGCCCACCTCGCTTCCTCTTATCTTCAATCGCCAGCCGATCTTCTCTTAACGATTTCTAAAAAGAAGTACTCCTTAGACTTCGACGTTCCGGATCTCTGACTCCTCATCATCCTATAGCCTTCATGTCCCTGTGTCCTTATGCACTCTTTTCCTTGATCGGACTTCTGGACGATGGCCTCCGGGATAAAATAAGGGAGAGATATCTCTCGACTGATGAAGATAGAAGAACTGGGGGTGTAACGGGTTACACACTATCTTTCCTATTCTATGATAGTACAAGGATTATCCTCTTCCAGCTGGAGCTGGCTTCCTACACTTATAGGATTTAACGCGCAAGAATCATCTCAAGAAATTGAAGATGGAATCTGGAATAGAATTGGGGAATCGAGCCTCTGCTCTTTTATTGCAAAACCTAATTTACATACATAGCTACTCTTCGGGCTCTCCGACTACGAGTGCCCCTACTACTATCCCTCGAGAGTTTATATAGAGACTCTCTCGGTTACATTACATTGATGCTTCTCTTTTTTCTTTACATGGTTGTCGAACACTTGTCCGGTGGCGAGCGTTCTTCTTTTTGAAATCTTTCTCCAACGTACATCTGTCCGGTGGAGGATTCTTTGTCGTTCTTTGCTTCTTGCAAGTGTCTTCTTACGTCATTGATGACGTGTTTTCTTCTAGAATGCTTTTTATCGGCTTGTGCTGCTATGGCTGTCTCTTTCCATCTTATCTTGACATGCGGGACATATTTTTCCTTCATGTCTTCTGAGTTGGCAAAATATCTGCTGACATCTGTCGCTTGATTTGATTTGTCCGGTTTCTATTCTTTTTAGAAACCTTTCTAAATTGATTTTTGTGGATGTATTAGTTCTTCTCGTATTGGATAGAATAATTGTGTTATCTGAAGCTTTATGAAGCCAACTTCGATTTTCATTAATTAATTTTTCCAATACTTGGCAAAGGACTTTTTATCCTAATGCCCTTCTAGTTTCAACAAATTCCTTGTTAACCTTGTTCTCTTCAAATTCTTTTCTGTAATCTGCATCAATCTCTTTGACGTATTCTAGGGAAGAGACCCCAATTTGAATGCAGTGTATTGGACTGAATTTCTTTAATTTTTCCCAGTCCTCCGATGCTGAGAAAATCTTGATATAAATGTCACTAGTAGGTTTTACTAGTGGACTATTGCTTTTAAATTCTCTAATTGCTCTGGCAATATCTTGGGGTAGTCCTTGTATTTCCCCAAGGTCTTGGCTTAAATATATTAAATTTGCAGCTCCGATTCTGAAACAGTCTCTGATGATTCTTGGATCCGCTCCTTTGTCAAAGTTAATCCTGGGATATATTCCCGTATGATCTGGAACACATGTTTCTGTCGTTTTGAGATTGTAAACAATCTCTAATAAAGTTCTATATTCTTTTTCATTTTTTGCTAAAAATTCTGCAAGACTCAATTGCAGGTCATACTCCTGCTCATTCTGAGATACCCTGAATTTATATATCCTTTCGGGCATCAATTTTATATTTTCCGCTTTATTGCGGGATTCTTTCTCCGAAGAGATCATATTCTCCGCTGTTAGGCGGGAACTATTTTCTGAAGAAATAGCAGTTTGAAAACTGCTTCTTGCCACTTGGCTACTTTCTTTCTCCGAGGAGATAGTATTCTCAGCTGTAAAGCTGGTCTTAGCAGTTTTAAAGCTGCTTTCTTTTACCATCAGGCTTGTATTTTCATTATTTTTTCTGACAGAATCAGAAATCTGGAGAGATATGTCTATCGGCCTTTTACCTGTCATTTTATCCGTCCTTGTTTCTGATCCTTTTTGTTTAATCTCCCTTCTGAAACAGTTTAAATCAGCAATTATTCCTGCAAAGTCTTGTTTGCTTTCTTCTATGTTATCAATAATTTTATCTTGCTTTTGGATCATCTCTACTAATTCTACGTAATTTTCTTGTAACAAATTGCAATTTCGTTGTAGTCGAGCTTCCAATTCTGCAAGTTTTTTGTCAACTTGCTCCATTGTATTCTCTTGATAAAAAATCTGCAAGAACGTTAGTTTCTCCTTTAATAATCTCTATATCAAAAATATATTCTGCAAAGAATGTTTGCCATCTACTTAGTCTTTTATATTCTGGCGTGGATGGTAAATTATTTTTAATAAAAGCTTTTACCTGCGTATTATCAACTCTTACTAGGAATTTTTTAGGTAATAAAAAATAGGAAAACTTTTTAATTCCCTTTTTTAATGCTAATAATTCTTTTTCGTTTGAGTGATATCTTTTTTCTGTATCTGTAAATGTTCCAGATGTATATCTGCATATTTTTTCTTTTTGTTCATCTTTCTTTTTTAAGACTGCTCCCCAAAATTCTTCTGAGGCATCAGTTTCTATTATTAATTCGTCATTTTCTAAAGGAAGATCTAATCTTGGTAAATTTTTACATTTTTCTTTTATAAATCTAACATGATTTATGAGTTCTTCTGTCATAAGAAAAATAGTATTTTTCTTTAATAGTTTTTGTAAGGGATTCCTTAATTTTGCCAAGTTTTCTATGAATTGTTCAGCGTAATTTAAACATCCCAAAAATCTTTGTAATTGTTTTTTGTCTTCTATTTTATCTGGAAACTTAACAATTTTTTCTACAATATGTTCCTGTAATTCTATTCCACTTGAGTCTAATTTTAGTCCTAAGAATTCTATTTTAGATTTACAAATTTCTGTTTTCTTCTTAGATAATACTATTCCTGTCTTTTGACAAAGAAGGGAAAATATTTGTAAATGTTTATAATGTTCTTCCTCATTTTTACTGGCTATTAAAATGTCATCAACATATACTAGACAAAAAGAGTTATATGGTTCAAATACCTTATCCATTCTTCTTTGATATATCTGTGGAGCATTTTTTAATCCAAAGGGCATTACCGTCCATTCATAATGTCCTTGTGGAGTGCTAAATGCCGTTAATGGTATACTTTTTTCATCTAATCGTATTTGGTAAAATCCTGATTTACAGTCAAATTTTGAATAAATATTTTTTCCTCTTGTCATATTAATTAAGGTTTCTTTATGTGGAAGAAAATATCCATCAAACTTGGTATATTGATTTAGTTGCTTATAATTTACTACCATTCTAGCTTTTCCTCTTTTTATTTCTGCATGGTTTCCTACCATGAATGCTGGACTAGAATGTGGGCTTTTTGATTTTTGTATTAGTTGTGATGTTTCTAATTCTTGTAATTGGGTACGGAATTCCTCAATATCAACAGGATTATATCTCATGGGTTTTACTCTGATTATTTTATTTTCATCAATTAGTTCGATTGTAGCCCATTCTTGACTGATATTCCAAAGGGCTAATGGATTATCACTATAGTTCTTTTCAAATAATGCCTCAATATCTTGTATATTGAGTTGTGCAAATACGTATATATATATATATATACATATATATATATGTATATATATATATATATATATATACGTATATATATATATATACGTATATATATATACATACATATATATATATATATATATGTATATATATATATATATGTATGTATGTATATATATATATATATGTATATATATATATATATATGTATGTATATATGTATGTATATATATATGTATGTATATATATGTGTATGTATATATATATATATATATATATATATATATATATACGTATATGTTGGCTAAATGGACATCTAAAATTCCCTTTGTTTTGATTATGACAAACATTTCTTTCTTATTAATCTAACGAGCTACTTGAGTGTGCAGGACTAAGATGGATGGCAAAGCAACTAGGGAAAATCCAAGAGCTTACTTAGTTATATTTTCATGCAATGTAATCAATGTTGTAAAACTTGTACAAATATATAATGTACAAGTACTTAGATTTGCATGTAAATCAAGCGTTAGATTTTCCCTAGCCAAACACCATAGTTAGACATGTCATCCCATTTGAATAGAATCACCTTTGCACACTCACACATATAATTAGTGCTTAAAATGAAACCTTGAAACAGGATCATTCTCTATCGACAAACTCCTCGACCGAGACACTCTCGGTCGACAATCTTCTCGACCGAGAAAGATCCAAAGTAGCCGTTAGACACAACAGACAAGTTAGTTGGCAGTTGAAGAAAGACGTTGCAAATCACTTGTTCTAGAGAGCCTGTCGGTCGACAAGAGTTCGACCGAGTAGGTGTCTCGGTCGACCATTTGTCGACCGAGATGGTCTCTGACAGCAACTACAGAATAAAGTAATTAGCCGTTGTTAAAGCAACAACTTTGTACCTAACGGCTAGTTAAGCACTTAGAAACCCCTAGAAGTTGTCTAGAACGTCCTTAAGCATACTTAGGCCATTCCTATAAATAGGACAAGCCATAGGACACTAGAATTCACTTGTTACACTTGAGAATACACTTGAGCATACTTAAGCAATCTTTTGCAAGCAATTTGAGCACTGTGATCATTGGCCTACATTTCTCCTTAGCTCAATCTCGTGTCCTATAGGCTAGATTCTCCTACCCACAGCAATCACAAGTTCACATACTTGGCTAGGAGATCTTACGCTTGATCTAGGCATATCAAGCCTCGGGCTTAAAGGATAAGTTGTAATTTTCTTTTTCTTTCTTGTTCCTGTTTATCTTTTGTACTCTCCTTGCTACTCCTAGGGTTGGAGGCTGCGGGTTGGAGAGGGTTGACTTCTCAGGTGGAGAAGGGGACTTCAAGCTACTTCAAGAAGGCTATCGCAAGGGAAGCTACTTCAGAAGGCTGGTGCAACGGGAGTTTGTGCATCTACTTCAAGGGAAGGCTGCTTCAAGGTTGGCGATTACTTCTAGGTGAAGGCTGCTTGAAGGGTTTAGGAAAAGAGATTGTATTTTATGTAAATTCCTTGAAGAGGTAATAAAATAAATTTCTTTTCAAATCCCGGTTGGGTAAGCAACCGGGTAAGTATTTGCTATAGTTGGAACCACTCTAAACCTTGTGTCTCCTTGTCCAATATTTTCATTGTGGTTGTTTGAAGTTCAATAATTATTAAATTATCTATAAAACTCTATTCACCCCCCCTCTAGTAGTTTTCAATTGGTATCAGAGTAGGGCTTCAAGGAACCTTAACACGGTCTTGAAGAAATGGGTGATGGAGTGCTAAACAACCTCAACATTGAAGGAACGCTCGTTGCTAGACCTCCGGAATTTGATGGGACAAACTATCAGTACTGGAAGAGAAGAATGCAATTCTACTTCCAAGGAATCAACTGGGATCTTTGGAGAATGGTATCTACACCATACACACTCCCACAAGACGATTTCGCAGTATGGGATGCTAATACGGTAAAAATGGCCCAAATGAATGCAAAGGCAGTAAGCATTTTATATTGTTCCATTTCAGTAGGTGAATTTAATAGAGTATCAAACTGTGATACCGCATATGACATTTGGCATAGATTATCTATAACATATGAGGGTACTGTTCAAGTTAAAAATTCTAAAGTTAGTTTGCTTAAAACCAAGTTTGAACATTTTCGTATGGATCCAAACGAAACTATTAGTGAAATGTATTCAAAATTTTCTACTATTGTTAATGGTTTGAGTGCTTTAGGGAAACCTGTTCTTGAGGAAGATCAGGTATCAAAAATACTTCGATCTCTTCCTCCAAAGTACAAACCAAAGGTGACAGCTATTGCAGAAGCAAACGACCTCACTCGCCTCAAAATGGAGCAGCTCATCGGAAACTTAGAAGCTCATGAGGCAGACCTAGAAGAGGAAGAGAGAAGAGAACATGAGCATCAACGCGGGCCAAAGAAAGACGTGGCTCTCAAAGCATCAAAAGCTCTCACAGAAGAGAGTGAGGAATCCAGTGAAGAAGAAGGAGAAGAAGCATTGATAGTCAACAGTAAGAAATACAGAAGGTTTAAATCTAATAAAATTTCTAGTTCTTCTTCCACTCCCAGGTGCTT
The DNA here is from genome assembly GCA_963693085.1 of Alisma plantago-aquatica. Taxonomy (NCBI): domain Eukaryota; kingdom Viridiplantae; phylum Streptophyta; class Magnoliopsida; order Alismatales; family Alismataceae; genus Alisma; species Alisma plantago-aquatica. The sequence goes on along the minus strand of OY856409.1, from coordinate 671,329,115 downwards.
CGAATGTGGAAAGAAAGGACATCTCAAAAATGAATGTCCCAAAGCTAAGAAGGGAAAGAAAAGCTCACATAAGAAGAAAGAAAAAGCTTATAAAGCGGCATGGGATGAAACGAGTGAAAGTGAAAGTGGAGATGAAAATGTGGAATGTCTAATGGCAAGAGAAGACAATGAAGACTCTCAAGAGGTAAGCCTTATTGATCTTCCTAAAGAAGAGTTAATTACTAGTTTACAAGAAACTCATGATAAATATGTTGATGCCAAGAAGAAACTAAAGAAAGCTATAAAATCAAATAATGAGCTCATTGCTAAATTAGATGAACTTTCTTATAAAAAGAACAACATTGATCTTGAAAATGTATCTTTAAAAACATCTTTAGATGATTGCACTAGAAAGCTACTCAATTTGGAAACCAATGTTGATCTTCTATCAAAAGAAAAGACTGATTTGCTAGCTAAACTACAAGATTATCAAACTCAACCTATCTTGTGCAACCATTCAGACTATGATAATATTGTAAAAGAAAAGGATTCATTGTTTTCTGATTTAGACCAAGCAAGAAAAGATATACATAAGAAGATGAATGACATTGCTACATTACAAAGAGAACTTTATAAGTTAAGAAGAAAAGATATTCTTGATAACATATTGAAAGTTGGAAATGTTTTCAATGGAAGAAAAGGTTTGGGATATGTTCCAAAGAAAAACCAACCCAAAAAGACCCAAACTATGTTCGTACCCAAGAAAACAATGACTAGAAAGAGAAATGAAATTGACTCTATTACTTGTCATTTCTGCTTACGTCTTGGACATTATTGTTTTTCATGCCCCTACAAGACTAAGGAGTCCGATTTAGTTTGGATCCCAAAACCCCAAACTTAGAAGAATGGAATGTAGTTGAGATATGACCAAATGCTTAAATTTTGCTATTTATATTGTCTTATCTCAACAAAAGGTGCTATGCTTATTGTTACTATTTTTCTGCAATTGCTGAAACAGAAATTCTGTCGGTCGAAGTATTGTCGACCGAGCTCTGGGTCGGTCGAAGTATTGTCGACCGAATGGATGTCTTTAACAAATCAAAAATTTACAGCACCTATTTCGGTCGAAAATTGGTCAACCGAGAAATTTTCTGTGTTTTTGCTTGTGATACAGTAACCTGCTCGATCGACAAATTGTCAACTGAGACAAATATCGGTCGAACAATTGTCGACCGACTGGTTTTCTGTATCAGAACTTTTATACACATAAGCAATTAAAAAGTTTCTAACCTTATCGGACCATCACATGGGTACCAAAATCTACATTCTAATGCAGGAATGGGTAGTTGACAGTGGCTGCTCCAAACATATGACCGGAAACAAGGACACATTTCAAACTTTTGAAGAAAAGAAAAGTGGAACGGTCACCTTTGGAGACAATGGTAAGGGCAAGATCGTTGGAATAGGTAATGTTGGAACAAATCTTGAAATAAAAAATGTTCTACTTGTTGATGGATTGCATCACAATTTAATTAGCGTAAGTCAACTATGTGATAGTGGTTATGATGTGTTATTTAACAAAACCTGCTGCAAGTTGTTGATAGAAAACACTACAAATGTCATTTATGAAGGAAATAGAGTTGGAAATCTTTATATCCTTAAACCAAACTCTATGAAATCAGTAGTAGGCAAATGCTTGCTTGCAAATGAAAATACCTTACAACTATGGCATAAAAAGCTAGGACATGCTAGTTCACATACTATTAAAAAGTTAGTGAAATATAATCTTGTTCGTGGATTACCTACTTTGTCTTTTGATCAAGCTGAAAACTGTGAACCTTGCACAATGGGAAAGCAAACCAAAACATCTTTTAAATCAAAACATGTTTAGCACCAATAGATCCTTAGAATTAATTCATATGGACTTATTTGGACCAATGAGGACACAATCTATTGGTGGTAAACGATACTGTTTTGTTATTGTTGACGATTATAGTAGATATACATGGGTACATTTTATTGCAACTAAAGATGATACTATTCATGTCTTTATGCAATTTTGTTCCAAGATTGAAAATCTTTTACAACATAAAATATGTACCATTAGAAGTGATCATGGTGGCGAATTTGAAAATCATACATTTGAGACTTTTTGTACATCTCAAGGGTATACTCATAATTTTTCTGCTCCACGTACCCCACAACAAAATGGTATAGTTGAACGGAAAAATCGATCCCTACAGGAAATGGCTAGGACCATGATGCTTGAACACAACACACCTAAAACCTTTTGGGCTGAAGCTGTAAACACTGCTTGTTATGTGCTTAATAGAGTAACTGTTCACTCTCATTTGAAGAAAACTCCATATGAAATACTACACTCTAAGAAACCTAGAGTTGACTACTCTAAGAAATACCAAAGATGATAGAGACAAGTTTGATTCTAAATCACACAAAGCATTTTTCTTGGGATATTCCACTTCTAGCAAAGCCTTTAGAGTATATAACACTATCTCTAGAAAAGTTGAGGAATCCATTCATATTTCTTTTCATGAAGAATCAAAATCTGAAAATCTAGATATCATTGATCTCACTAATAAATTCAAAAATATAACCATTCCCAATGATAGTGAGAAAATTCCCACATCCGATCCTCAAGATGAAACACAACGTACACCTAGGCTTATCAAGGATCATCCCCAAGAACTAATTATTGGAGATCCCAATGATAAAGTCAAAACTAGGTCTTCCTTCAAAGATGTTGCAAACATGGCTTTTGTTTCTATCATTGAACCTAAGAGGATATCCGAAGCTCTTAAGGATGATTACTGGATAATAGCCATGCAAGAGGAGTTAAATCAATTCACTAAAAACGATGTATGGGATTTAGTTCCTAAACCACAAGATAAAACTATCATAGGAACTAAATGGGTTTTTAGGAATAAGCTCAATGAGGCAGGAGAAGTCATAAGGAATAAAGCTCGATTGGTAGCACAAGGATATAATCAACAAGAAGGAATAGATTTTGATGAAACATATGCACCCGTAGCTAGACTTGAAGCTATTAGGATGTTACTAGCTATTACTGCCCATAAAAACATTAAGCTATATCAAATGGATGTCAAAAGTGCATTTCTCAATGGCATCATACAAGAAGAAGTTTATGTTGCTCAACCACCTGGCTTTGAAATACCATAAAAAGGTGACCATGTGTATAAACTTAAAAAGGCACTTTATGGTCTAAAACAAGCACCTAGAAATTGGTATGAACGGCTCAAGACATATCTTTTTGATAATGGTTTTTCTATTGGAAATTCAGATTCTACTTTATTCTTCAAAACATATGCATCTGATTTCTTAGTTGTGCAAATATATGTTGATGACATTATTTTTGGAGCTTCTAATGATTCATTATGCACACAATTCAGTGACATTATGCAAAAAGAATTTGAAATGAGCCTCATGGGTGAACTAACATTCTTTCTTGGTTTTCAAATTAAGCAAACACCTGCAGGAATTTTCATAAGCCAAGAAAAATACACTAAAGAACTTTTAAAACGTTTTGGGATGGATCAATGCAAACATGCTACTACTCCTATGGGTACCTCTATCAAAATTGATAAGGATGAAAATGGGGAACCTATTGATGATTCCTTATATAGAGCCATGATTGGTAGTTTGCTATACTTAACTGCTTCTCGACCGGACATTATGTTTTCCGTTGGTCTTTGTGCTCGATTTCAATCTCAACCTATGCAATCTCATTTTCTAGCGGTTAAACGAATTCTTCGATATCTAGCTGGTACTATTTGTTTCGGTTTATGGTATCCAAAAGGACAATCCTTGGATTTTAAAGCATATACTGATGCAGATTATGCTGGTTGTCGACTTGATCGCAAAAGTACTAGTGGTGGCTGTTTCTTATTAGGGAGAGCCTTAGTATCTTGGTTTAGCAAGAAACAAAATACGGTTGCCCTATCTACAACTGAAGATGAATATATGGCAGCCGGGTCTTGTTGTGCTCAAGTGCTTTATATGCAACAAGTATTAAGCGATTATGGTTTTAATCTTTCATCTACACCTATTTTTTGTGACAACACGAGCGCCATAAACTTAGCACACAATCCTATTTTACACAGCCGGGCAAAACACATTGAAATTCGTCATCACTTCTTAAGGGATCACATCTCAAAGAATCATGTTTCCCTTCATCATGTTGATACGGAAAATCAATTGGCTGATATTTTTACAAAACCGCTTCCACTAGATCAATTCTACAACATTAGGAAGCAATTGCTTATTACTCCTTTGGAAGATGTTTTCTTTGATATCTGCGGTTCTTAAAACGAATATGTTTACTTCGTTCATTTTGGCTTTTCAATGGACATCTTTTTCATTAGATTTGACGGGATATCTACTTAAGGGGGAGTTTTTATCAAAACAGGTTATATCATTAAGGGGGAGTTTTTATTAAAATGGTTATCTTTTTGAAATGACAAAGGGGGAGAGATATATAAAACTATAACTTAGTATTTATGAAAAACTCAATCAATGAGTTTCATAAATATACTCTTGGCTTTACATTGAAAGATGCTACATTCCCAAATGAACTGGATTTCATGTTCCATAATTCATTGGGAACAATAAGCACACATTTTATAAACAAGTAGAAAAGACACATAAGGCAATCTAAAGGTATGAAATTCATATGTTTTATATTTATTTTGGAAATGTTTGTCATCTTCAAAAAGGGGGAGATTGTTGGCTAAATGGACATCTAAAATTCTCTTTGTTTTGATTATGACAAACATTTCTTTCTTATTAATCTAATGAGCTACTTGAGTGTGCAGAACTAAGATGGATGGCAAAGCAACTAGGGAAAATCCAAGAGCTTACTTAGTTATATTTTCATGCAATGTAATCAATGTTGTAAAACTTGTAAAAATATATAATGTACAAGTACTTAGATTTGCATGTAAATCAAGTGTTAGATTTTCCCTAGCCAAACACCATAGTTAGACATGTCATCCCATTTGAATAGAATCA
>OY856409.1:671229090-671316590 GCA_963693085.1 Alisma plantago-aquatica | reverse complement strand
AATTCGCTGTTAGTGATTTATTCCGCTTAGTTAATAATGTTTGTCCGATCGACGTTGTTACATTGTCCTTGACCGCAAGAGTAGCTGGGATTAAGTTGAGGAGCAAGGTTTGTGATTCAAAATGAAATACATGCACGAGAGTGATGTATGGAGTTAGAATCGTCATTACTTCACCAGGAGGTGAGTGATGACTACAAACCTCCTTTGCAAGTTCATTAACATGTTTAAATTCATATTTTAATATAAGCTATGATGTGATAGAGAAATCCCAAGTCTAAGATCCTCCTAAATCTGAATCTTAACCTTTCTTAAGTGATAATTTAATATTTTGTTTTAAATCTATAATATAGTTGTTCTAATCCAATCATGTTGTGTACAACGATCTAGATTATTGAAAATCATAACTCTTGCGCCTAACTAACCAACGCTCCTTGTGTTCAACCTCGACTACAACTACTCTCATATACTTGTGGGATATAGCTAGTTGAGTAAAAGATCATATTTATATGATTAAAACTCGTAGCCTAAAAAGCCAACAACCTTTCTTATAGATAATCCAGTTATCTACTTACAGTTATGATCTTGATATCTTGTGATAAGTTCTCATAATGCTTATCTTGTCAATCATGTTCCATAAAGGAAATCAGGATACATGCCTCATGGTTATCCTGGTAAGGATGATGGATACTATAGTCTTGCTCAGTATACTACTCATAACAAGTTATCTATTTTTTCTGCTTTTATCTTATAAGGTTTTATAGTTGTGGCTAGGAGTTGTGTTTCTCGCTAGGACTGTGTGTCTTACCCCAGTGGTTTACAACCTTTTAGGTGGCCGCGTCTGTCTAGGTGGTGACCCTGGTGTTGAGGCTGAACAACAAGAGGAGCAATAGATGAAAAGAGGTGGATGCTGCTATTTTGGTCTTTTGTAGAGCCTTAGAGTCATCCATGTACTCTCAAGTCCTCAGAGGTGTTTGATGATGTTTTACGATGGCCTTCTATTGTATATCTTTTATCCTGTTGTTGTCCTGAGGTGACCTGTAAAGCATGTATAAATAGGTGATGAACATGTATGCTGTTGCGACAACTGGTGGCTTTCAGATGTGAACATATCAGGCATGTAATCTTTTGATTATATATATAACCTAGTTTTCTTACAAGGTCTGATTGCAAAAGTCTCTGTAAGTATGTTTCAGCAATCGGTTTTAATCAACCTGTGTTTTTGTTAGTTAATGGTTCTATGCGTTCTCTGTGTGGCATCTCATTGTCTGAGTGATGGCGGGGTGTCACATCGGTGGCCATCTCGGATTTTCCCTCTAGAAGGCTAATGGGTTGGGAGGATTCGTCTTCTTGATCGCTATCCAACAACTTCTATGGGACGCATACGTCTTGGAAATAGCATCCGTCCTTGATCAGCAGTAGTGCATAAGTGCTTCTGAGCTAATAGAAGTTTTAGCCCTTGATCTACCTTAAGTATTTGAAGATATGTAGCATCTCAATGGCACATAGGACTACGAAGGTGCTATATCCGCTTCCCTATTCTTCTTGAACAGGTAAATCCCTAAGTGTAAAGAAATTGTAGATGCCACTGTGGCGTTGGATTCCATACTTGATCGTGCAGTGGAGACGCAGCGCAAGAAACCTCAGATGTCTATCTTTGGGGTGAACGAAGGTGTTTCCTGAGCATGGGACCTCCTTGTTGCAGCAGCTGAGGAGCTGGACGTCATGATTCCAAAGGTATTCCAAGCAAAGGAACCAATTCCTTCGATGCTTGTAGGGGCCAACACCAAGTTGGGGTTGTTCTCTTCAACGTATTCCAGCATGCTGGCCACCTGTGTAGAGTCGTACAACCCCTTCATCAGTCTTCTTGCCATGGCTGGGGTGGCATTGTAAATTAGCTGTCGAATGGTCCTGATGTCCACGTTCTGGATCACGGCACCTTGCAGGACCCTGAAGAGTTTCTTTTCGACGACAGCCGGTGAATGGAACATGCTCCTCAGTGCTCCCTGTCGTACAGAGAAGTAGCCGTCGCTCCAGACGACGTCTTCTTCATCTGCCTGTGATCTCAGGACCTTGTTTAGCAACTTCTGGTCTCTGATCGTCAGGTATCCGATGACTCTTTTGTCGAAGTCTGCCGTCTCGAAAGAGGGGATTACTATGGCATAAAGAACGTGTATGCCGTCAAACTCCTTCCACTAGGGGGGTGTCTGTTGTTAGCAGTGTAGATTTCCCCCCTTCTCCTTCTGATTCTTTAGAAGATTCCTCCTCGATGCTAATTGATTCGTCGTTGTCCTTAGCTTCATCTAGGGAGGTTGAGGGAGCAACTTCTTTGATGCCGTGGGAACTCTCCTGTCCTGTTGGATCCCCGTCGGTTGTTTTGTGTGTCGTTCCTTCCTCGGGCGTTGAGGAGGGCCCGCTGGAGGAGGAAGGAGATGACGTCCCGGAGGAGGACGCTCATGAGGATGGCTAAGAGCCAGGGCCAGGAGGTGAAGGATACCTCCTCGACTGTGTTGAGCGGGGGTGGCGGTCTCTCTGGTCCAACCTCTCCTCAATTGCGTCGAGGCACTGGAGCATCAACCACATCATTGTGGTAAGTTCCTCTAGTTGGCTGGGAAAGCCAACTAGAGTTAGTAACTGCCTCTCTTGGTCGTTTAGCCTCTCCTGGAAAATAGTAAACTTGTGGGTAAGGGAAGCAAAAGTACCAGAGTGATTGCCCGTTACCTCCCGCAAGTTGTCAAACTCTTGACCCAGAATCTGCCCTAGCGACGGAGGGGTTGTGGTTGATCTGCCCCTCAGCCTCCTGACGTCCCTCGCGTGAGAGGTTTGGCCCGATGAGTGTGCGTCTTCACTGGGGTCTGAATTCATCTAGATTGTCCATGTGGGCATCGCTTCAGGGCAGGGCGTTGATACCTTCTTGGTTGCCTCTACCTCGTCTTCTTGTTGTGGTGGAGAGGGTGGTTGTTGCTCCACCATTTGGTTGTCTGCGACCTCCTCCGCAGCTACCACTGGCGACGTTGGCGGCAGCATGGGATGTACAGCTCTGAACTTTGCCTCGAGGAGCTCAACGAATGCACCGTTTCAGGCATCTGGATGTACCACTTCTTCTGCCATTGAAGGTGCAACAAAAGCTTCGAGAGTTATGGCCATCTCTTCTGTAGCAGCTTCCCCCGGGGCTTTTATCGTTGTTTCAACCCCGGTTGTTTCGGAGACCTACACAATCGCCATTACTTCTTCAGTAGCCGTGGCAATTGTCTTTTCGACGGCCATGGAAGGTTCAGGTGTAGTGATGACGACTTCATCAATAGCTACCGCCAGTTGTGTGGGGGCGGTGGATGGCTCGACAAGAGTTGCTGAAGACTTTCCCTACTGAGCATCGAGAGGGATTGACCCTCCCCTCGTGACCACCCTTTCTTGTATTCTTGTGGTAGCGGCATAAGCGGCTTCAACCTCCACATCTTTAATTTATGTTGTGGTGAACACCAGCTTCTCTGTGCCATAGTTGATGCAGAACGGGAGGGGTAGCTGGGTAGAAGTTCTTGCAAATTTGTAGAAGTAGCAGCGGCCCTCCTTTTTTGTCTAAAAGTTGACGAGCCTTAAACGTTGGTCCACAAAATGGAGACATGCCTAAGTTATCAGACTTTTATAATTTATAGTACCTGAATGTTTAAGACACCTGTAACTATCACATGGTCGAAGTAGTTAAGGGTCGAACACAGGGATAGGAATAATGGCGCTTCAAAACTTGAGTTTCACTTGTCTAAGCACTTCAAAAGGGATGCTAGGAAAGGTTGAATGTCACATAAAAAATCACAAAGAATCAAACTAAAAACCCTATCTCCAGTTACAAGAAATATTAAAGTTTTGGGTTAAGAGGTTTCTATAAATGTTTTGTAAAACATAATCCAGGGAGATAAAACTATCGTTAAGGTAAAGTACGAAGGAAGCAAACTTAGGCATAACAAACGGTAGCGAAAGACTTCCTGTACTCTCCTCTCTCAAAGAGGGTACCTCCAACTATGTGCCAATACCCTCTCTCAAGAGTAATGGACATGTGTTGGAGTGGAAAGAAAACTGGGGCGGCCCCGATCCTGGGCACTCTCGTACCCCCGGATCAGACTAAACTCTAGAGTTACAACATCCCTCTCTCGAAGGAGTTGAAACGGGAAACAATATTCGATAGCTAGTCAAAGCATGATCGAAGCATACATGCTAGAGTTTAGATGCTATAAAGAAATCATCCAACAAAAAGAAACCATACACAAAGCAACATATATTAAACTCCTCTAATTCCATAAGCATTGATAAGTAAAAGGGATTAGTTACAATGCGTAATAAATGAAAGTAAATTGATGTAAAAAGGGTAGATAGGTATCAGCCTACTTGATATAGGAGGTCGATATACAACAGCAGACCCCTAAGGTATCACTAACCCGACACCGAGTGAGAGCTCTACTCGATACGCCTGTGTCGGGTGACTAGCCCTGTCGGGAGACATGTCGTGACGGGCAGGCGTGTCGGTCAAGGCTCTCTACCTGATACGGTCGTGTCCGGGTACCACCCTCTCAGGCGACACACTATGACGGGTGGTCCGTATATTGTTCGATATCGTGTCAGGTTAGGGATAACTTAGGTTCTCAGGTTCTTTGTATCGGGTATAGGGGGCGAGCCGTCTCAAGTAAGAGCCCATCTAGGAACCCGACACATCGGGTGGCCTTCTTGGCCACATCGGGCTGCTGCGGCTACCAGGACAGGTTCCAAATGAACCACTCCCGCCCCTCTCGGGTTGGGAGTGTGCTCACCTAGTGTCGCCCGACATACCTTGAAAGTCGACACTCTAGCTCTGGATGCTTTCCAAATTTAGCTTTCGTGAGATTTTGTCCCGTCCCATCGGAGTCATGTAGCTGCTATTTATAGGCAGTGGTTGGAAGAGGTTGTGGTTCTCGTGGAGTCACTCATCCTCAATCAGTTCTTTTCACATGGATTCGGGGGTGGTCAACACCTGCGTGTCGCCCGACAAGCTTGGCTATCTTGTACTAGGTTGCAAAGGTATTAGGCAGCTGTGGCGGGCGGCAGCTTTCGATGAGTGGCTTGAAACACACGACATGCCCATATCGGGCTGATTGGTCGTTGCGGGTAGAAGCTCTCTATCGGGTAGGGAGTGTGTCGCTCGTCAGATGCCTCCTCGCACGACACGCCCATGTCATATTGCTGCCATATTGGGTAGCGACCGCGACGGGTTAGTGGGTGTCTCGTTTGGCCAGTAAAGGGGACGATTCATTGTAAGTGGGCTGGGACGGGCCTTTTCGCTGATTTTGAGTGGAAAAGTAAGGGAAATTTTGTAAAAGACGGGAAAAGAGTTAGGTGCATAATGTGGTTTATTTTTATGCAATAACACGATAAAACAGAGAGGAAAACAATTTAGAAGGCAGGTTTGACAACGAAATATGAGACATAAATATTCATAAAATGGGTGTTATCAACTTCAAAAAGTTGACGAGCCTTAAACGTGGGTCCAAAAGATGGAGACATGCCTAAGTTATCAGACTTTTATAAATTGTAGTAGCCGAATGTTTAAGGCACCTACAACTAGCACAGGGTCAAACATAGGGATAGGAAGAATGGCACTTCAGAACTTGAGTTTCACTTGTCTAAACACTTCAAAAGGGATGCAAGGAAAGGTTGAATGTCACATAAAAAAATCACAAAGAATCAAACAAAAAACCCTATCTCCAAAAGGAGTTATAAGAAAGATTTAAGTTTTGGGTTAAGAGATTTTTATAAAGGTTTTCTAAAATAGAATTTGGGGAGATAAAACTATCGTTAAGGTAAAGCATGAAGGAAGAAGACATAGGCATAACAAGCGGTAGTGGAAGACTTCATGTACTCTCCTCTCTCAAAGAGGGTACCTCCAACTATGTGCCAATACCCTCTCTCAAGAGTAATGGACCTGAGTTGAAGTGGAAAGAAAATAGGGGCGGGCCCGATCTTGGGCACTCTCGTACTCTTGGATCGGACTAAACTCTAGAGTTACAACGTCCCTCTCTCGAAGGAGTTGAAATGGGAAACACGATTTGATAGCTAGTCAAAGAATGATCCAAGCATACAAGCTAGAGTTTAGATGCTATAAAGAAATCATCCAATAAAAAGGAACCATACAAATAGCAACAAATTTTAAACTCCTCTGATTCCATAAGTATAGATAAGTAAAAGGGTTTAGTTACAATACGTAATAAACGAAAGTAAATTGCTGTAAAAAGGGAAGATAGGTGTCGAACTCCTTGATATAGGAGGTCGATATACAGCAGCAGGCCCCTAAGGTATTGCTAAGCCAATATTGGGTGACAACTCTGCTCGATATACCTGTGTCGGGTGACATGTTGTGACGGGCAGGCATGTCGGTTAAGGCTCTCTACCCGATACGATCGTGTTGGGGTACCACCCTCTCGGGCGACACACCGTGACATGTTGCCCATATCAGGTTCGATATCATGCTGGGTTAGGGATAACTTAGGTTCTCGGGTTCTTTGTATCGGGTATAGGGGGCGAGCCGTCTCAGACAGGAGCCCATCTAGGAACTCGGCACATCGGGTGGCCTTCTTGGTCACATCGGGCTGTTGTGGCTATCGGGATGGGTTCCAAGTAAACCACTCCCTCCCTCTCAAGTTGGGAGTGTGCTCACCTAGTATCGCCTGTCACGTATTAGAAGTTGACGCACTAGCTCCAGATACTTTCTAAAGTTAGCTTTTGTGAGATTCTGACCCGTCCTATTGGAGTCTTGTTGCCGCTATTTATAGGCAGTGGTTGGAAGAGGTTGTGGTTCTCGTGGAGCCACACATCCTCAATCGACTCTTTTCACACGGCTTCGGGGGTGTTCAACACCTGCGTGTCGCCCGACAGGCTTGGCTATCTCATGTCGGGTTGCGAAGGTATTGAGAAACTGTGGAGGGCGGCATATTCTGGTGAGTGGCTTGAAATGCGCGACATGCCCATATCGGGCTGATTGGTCGTGGCTAGTAGAAGCTCTATGTTGGGTAGGGAGTGTGTCGCTCGTCAGATGCCTCCTCGCATGACACGCTCGTGTCGGGTTGCTGCCATATCGGGTAGCGACCGCAACAGGTAAGTGGGCGTGTCGTGCGGCCAGTAAAGGGGTCGATTTATTGTAAGTGGGTCGGGACGTGCCTTTTTACTGATTTTGAGTGGAAAAGCAAGAGAAATTCTGTAAAAGATGGGAAAAGAGTTAGTAGCACAGTGTGGTTTATTTTTATGCAATAACATGATACAACGGAGAGGAAAACAGTTTACAAGGCAAGTTTGACAACGGAATATGAGCCATAAATAGCCGTAAAATGGGTGTTATCAACTCCCCCAAACTTAGCATTTTGATTGTCCTCAATCAATGCGTACTTATTTTAAAACTTTGTTTTGTGATACTGGTTCTTAATCCGTCATAATTTTTAGGCAATGGGTTTGAGTGAGTATTGAGATGTCTTAAGTAGAATTATGTCTGACCATGAACAACATACTTTATTTTTCCTTCCTTATTTAAGCAAAAATTTCCTCTTTAGCTTTGGTGAGACTTAGGTGCATTATTTCGAAGTTAGCTTTCACATCAAACAACTTTTGGGAGTAGAAAGTTGGGTTTTTGGGTATGGGGTTTTCTTGTTTCCCATCGGTCCATCCAGGTACGGGTCTGTTAACAGGAAAGTGGTCCCTACAATCCAAGCCAGTTGAATTTAGAGCAGTGATTTCACATCCTACGTACCACTGTCCCGGATCTACCATGCCTAAAGATGGGTACATTTGGAAATACAAGTGTGTGTATATATATATTTTTTCATTTGGCACAACTCTCATCCTTTTATTCAATCTCATAAGGCTTTTCTCTCTTTTTGAGATTTTGTTGGGTAAAGGAATCAAGAGAAACTTCACTGTTTGGGTAGCTTTTTCCTTCGCATACACATCTCTTAGCTGTTGCGAGATTATTTTTTGAAATTGGCGTAGGAAAGTTATAGTCTTTGTCGTTTGAGACTACATTTTTGGAAAGAACATATTAAAAACTTGCACCACCTTAGACACAGAGAAAACAAGCTGGGAGAAGCTGTATCATGTTTTTACTATAGAATGTCATTGTACAGTTGTATAAAGGCAAGGAGTTTTATATGCACTATTTTGTATCAGGCTTGTATATGTATATGTACACAGGGTATGTTTAAAAGAAATAGGAAAGACAAAATGGGAGAACTTTTTGTACCTCCCTCACTGATATATAGTACCCCCCAAACTTACCCCACACTCTATCCCAGAGTGTGTGATATATAATGTAGGATAGTGATAAGTCAGTGAGGGTTTAGCTGGTGAGTGCACCTCCTTCATATATAAGATCCCACACATATTCTCTATGTTTGCTATTGTAGGCGATGTGGTGGAGCTTGTCAGGCATTTATTGTAGCGTCACTGAGCAAGACATCCATTCCAGTACATAGATGCTGCAATCGTTTGATTGTGGATCTTGTTGTGGACTACTGTGGTAGAATTGAAGCTCGTGCCATTCGTTTGTCGTGTTCTCTAGGAACGACTGGATCAGCGTTGCCACCTCGATGAAGAATTTTCTTGCTACGTGCTTGAGGGGTGCCAATGCGGTTGATGTACACTGCACCAACTGATCTTTGTTGCTGTCCAAGCTGTTGTAGAAGATTGCTGCTCGTGGGTGAGTGTACACCGTCAGGAGCGTCCAGTGATTGTAGTGCAGTATCGGGAAGAAGATGATATGTGCCATGTTACTTTGTATCTTTGCCAGAAATGATTTCTTCACTCCTGACTCGTCAGCTAGGAAGATATCATTGAACAATATTGGATGGGCTATGTATGCGTGTTCAAACGTTCTCTGTAGTACCTAGATGTAGGCTGCCACCACTGACATTACCAGAAATCCTGCTGCCTTTATCACATCATGAAGATCATCAACTGGGACTATGACGTCTTTTGTCTCATATATGACGTCTGCAGGCGTAGAGTCAGCCAGCTTCTATAAATTTCGTTGACCTTCTCCGGGGTTAGTGAAGAACACGTGGAACGATCGAAGTTGCTAATCTTTTCTTCTGAAGCATCAGGCGAAGTGGGGTTTTTAATTGTAAGAATCTCACACAGAATATCCATCCGCTTGCCTTCCCCATACACGTCTACTGTAAGGACCCTGACCTTCATTTTTATGTTACCCTGTTTGTGTTTCCTAAACCTTGTTCTTAGTTGCTTGCTAATCACCTTCAGTGGTGATTAGGGTTTGCTTGTGCTTTGTTGAGAGTTGGAGCTGCTACTTGCAAAATAACCTAAGATAGGGTTGTAGAGCAAGCTTGTCATCTTGAGAGATGTCTTTCTCTCTCTTTGCTTCCTCTTTATAAGAAGGTTTGGGTTCGTGCCTTAAGTTTCCTTGGGCTTGGTTGAGCTCTTTTGGGCCTTGTTTTCCCTTGTTTGGTCTTTTCCTTGCTTGGTTGAGCCCTGTATCGAGCAAGGTATCTTGTGTCAGCCTGGGTGTGTGTCGGCCATGCCTTGTATCGGCCATGCCTTGTATCGGCCATGGATGGAGTGTGTCAGCCTTTTACCTTGTTGACCCTCTTACTTGGGTTGTGTCACCCTAGCTTGGACATGTGACCGAACCTTGGACAAGTGGGTGGCTTGGCTTGTGCATGTGTTTTGCAAGGTGGCAAAACGTGTGGACATGTGTCCCTTGGTAAAGTGACACCTTGTCTTGGTTCCTCTTTGATCCTCTTCTATAAATATCTTGCCTTTCTCTTCCTTAGGAACCCTTTTAGCTCTTTTGTTGCTCTTCTCTCCTTGGGTGCACGATACACCTTCATTTGAGAGATTGGTGGCCGATCCTTTCCCTTGGTGGAGATCTCTTCTTCTTCCTTTAGCTTGTTGTCCGAACCCTAGGTGAATCTTGTTCTTTGGTAAGCATCTTCCCTCTCTCCTTAGCATCTTCTTCTCCATCTTGCCTACTCTTCAGCCATGGTGGTTATGATCCTTGTTCCTTTTCTTGAGGTGCTTGAAAGTGGCATGCTTTGAGCTAGAAGCTTGGAGCTTGGAGCTTTGGAGCTTGAGGAATTTACTTAAGGTGGGTTACATAACTTCTAACCCTAGCTATACTACCTTCTTTATGTTGCATGATTCATATACGTTGATGATCGACCATTGCATGCATGTTCATATATATAATGGTTTGGTTTTTGGGTAATGTGCCCACGTTATATTTTGGTATGGATGTTATGTCCCCCATAACTTCATTTTGCACCCACCTTATATATTGTGGAGTTTAGTTATGTTCCTTAATCTATCAGTTATGGGTTATGTGATCTAACCACCATTATTTATTGATATTTTACTAGTGCTATGTTTATCTCACATGCATACAGGTTGATTATTGATGTTGATGAGTTATGTTCCCTAAATACTTTATCTGTGCTTTTAGCACATCTTATCTTTTATTAATGGAAAGTGTAACAATTGATTATCATCATATTGAAATTCATATTATTTTGATATCCACTTAGATTGTACTTTTTCTTCTTAGGTGGTAATCCTTATTATATTTGTTGTCCTTTTCCATAATGTTGCTCAATCCCTATTAATATGCTCAGACATGCATTTTTATGCTGACATCATCCATTTTGTCTTCTCTTATGGGGCATGCTTCCAACACCTTAGGTAAAAGTACATGGAAGGCTTGACATGATGACATGTACTTGACTTGGTTGAGATGACTCAAGGAAATAGAATTGAGATAGATATATATGCCTCTACTTAGATCTTAAAGTTGTTTCTTTCATGTAAATCCCAATTGCCAAAATATTATATGATCTTTTGAAATGAATATAGTCATTTATTTCGCTGCCATACTTTGGTTTAATATACCATTCATTCAGAGAAAAAAAACCTATCCATCATACTTGTCAATGTGTTTGGATTATACAAGATTATTCCTCAAATTAAGTGAGGAATGTATCCCCTCTCGGATCCCACTCCTTACAAGATGGTATCAAATCGGTAATGGTCAAATTATGCCTATTTCAAATTTGTCTCCCTAATTAGGACCCTTATCTTACTTATTCACCCTCAAAAATATATGTTTACCTTATAATTTACCTAAGTCATGCATGAGATGATGAAAGGAAGATTATATGTGATACATATAGGAATTTGGATTAGTAAACCCTTTTGAGATGAGAATGTAGGTTCTCTTACCCTACCATATAGGTTAATGGTGACATATCTATTTGGATGTTAAGATCTAAACCTAGGGTGTATTTTGGTATGAGAATGAAAAGATAGCTGATAAGAATATCATATATGGAAAATAATGACTTGGTTCTAGAAATTTATTTTAGATCCATGTTTAGTTTTTTATGAATAAATTTTATTGCTAAAAATTATTTTTTATTAGAATACTATATGTATAAAAGAAAATTTTCTTTTGATTTATCAATTTTTCTCATGTTAAGTCATAATGAAAAGATATATGAAGTTTTTTATGGAAGCTCCAAGATAGTTGTAATAGAAATCGTAAAACCCTATTTTGAGTGGAAATTAGAAGAGCGTGACTTGTGATAAAGGTTTAGTTGACTTACCATTTTATACTCCATGACTCTTTGGGTGTTAATAAAAACCTTTAGGATGGTTAGGATACAACCACAAGGACCTAAAACATGACCCTATCTGGATATGACATGTTACATGGATTCATGATTTATGAACAACAAAAACACTTGAATTCTTCAAAACCAAAAGATGCATAAGTAACCATAATATTTTGAAGAGTTATTCACATTCTCTTGTTAGGTTAAAATTTAAGGGGTGGAGAGTAGTTGATTGAAAGTTTTAGGATGGTGGAAGTTTAGTGGTGGACTCCTCTTTAAGGAGTAGAGAGTTGTAACAAATGAAAACCTAGCATCTTCACTCTAGAAATGCTATTCCTATGATACAAGATTAGAATATGTGGTTCTTTAGATTTGATCAAACAAGGATGAAGTTATACCTTCATGTGTATAATTAATATTTTTAGCATGGTTAACCCAATGGTAACTCTAATATGTAACCTTGTGTTGACACAAGATCCGGCTAGAAGAAGGAACCAAGGCAATTTTCCAACCTCAGAGGCTTCTCAATCTGATTATGACTGAGGCAGTGAAGAAGGAACTTGTCAAGTTGTTGTCGGTAGGTATAATCTATGCAATCTATGATTCAATGTGTGTTAGTCATACCCAGGTAGTTTCTAAGAAAGGGGGATCACAGTCACTACTAATGTGGATAATGAATTGATTTCCACTAGGCTAGTGATGGGATGGCGAGTGTGCATATATTATCATTGTTTAAATGAAGCCACCCTTAAAGATCATTTCCCTTTACCTTTTATTGATCAGATCTTAGAATGATTATCTGGTCGTTCACACTTTTGTTTTCTTGACGGGTATTTTGGGTATAATCAAATTTCCATTGAGCCTAAGGATCAAGAGAAATCCACTTTCACCTACCCTTATGGAATGTTTGCATAGCGATGAATGCCTCTTGGTCTTCGTAACGCCCCTACTACATTTCAACGTTGTATGCTCGCCCTTTTTTTTTCTAACATGGTAGAGCGGTTCTTAGAGGGTTTTTATGGGTGATTTTTCTATGTCTAAAATCTTTCAATGATTTTCTAAATAACCTTGATAGGGTGCTACAGAGATGTGAGGACACTCATCTAGTTCTAAACTAGGAGAAGTGTCACATGATGGTAAGTGAAGGTCTCGTTATTAGACACAAGGTGTCCGTTGAGAGCATGGAAGTGGATCCGATAAAGATTGAAGTCATCTCCACACTACCTCCACTAACATCGGTGAAGGAAGTGAGGAGCTTTTTAGGACATGTTGGATTCTACCGCCGTTATATCAAGGATTTCTGAAAAATTGCCAAACCATTGTCTAAACTCTTAGAGAAAGACGTCGAGTATTCCTTTTATGAGCGATGTTTAAAAGCTTTTAAAATCCTTAAAGAAAAACTGATATCCGCACCTATTGTGCAAGCTCCTGATTGGAGACTTCCCTTTGAGATAATGTGTGATGCATCATATTATGCAGTAGGAGCTGTGTTGGGTCAATGTAGAGACAAGACTCCAACTATCATATATTATGCATCATTGTGACGCATGCCAACATGTAGGTAATATCTCTAAGCGACATGAGATTCCCTTGAGTGTGTTTTAGGAAATTGAAGTTTTTGATCTTTGGGATATTGATTTTGTGGGCCCATTTGTGTCATCTAATTCCAATCTATATATAGTACTTGTAGTTGATTATGTGTCCAAGTGGGTGGAAGTAATTCCAACATGCACCAATGATGCATAGGTGGTGTGCAAGTTTGTGAAGGAATACATTTTCTACAGGTTTGGTGTCCTCTGCCTAATTATTAGTGACGGTGGTTCCCATTTCACTAATGGGAAATTTGGAGATTTACTGAGAAAATATGGGGTGAAACACTGAATAGGTTCTCTATATCACCAACAGACTCAAGGAAAAATTGAGGTGTCCTAATGAGATGTGAAGAAAATCTTGGAAATGACGATCTCAACCAATAGGATGAACTGGAGTTATGTGTTAGGTGATGATCTTTAGGACTACTGAATAGCCTACTAAACCCCAATAGGAACAACAACTTTTAGGCTGGTCTATGGTTGTGCATGCCATCTACCTGTAGAGCTTGAGCGTAAGGCTAAGTGGGTCATGAAGAAGATGAATTTCAACATAGATGAAGCGGGAAGAAAGAGACTTTTGGAGCTTAATGAATTAGATGAGCTTAGGATGGATGCTTATGAAAGCTCTAAGATATATAAGAAAAGGACTAAGAAAAATAATAATAGACACATTCTAAATAGGGTGTTTCTCCTAGGTCAAAAAGTCCTCCTTTTCAACTCTAGGCTTAGGCTACATCTGGGTAACCAAAGGTCCAAGTGGAGTGGACCATTTACGATAGAAAAAGTATTTCCCCATGGTGTTGTGAACACTGTAGATGGGAATAGGTCATTCCTTGTAAACGGCCAAAGATTAACGAAATATTTTGGAGGATAGGTAGAGCCATAGATAGAAGAGGTGCAACTTTGTACCATTCCATAGATTCTTGCTCTATAGACTGTCTAGTCTAGGATGTTAAACAATGAAGCTTGTTGGGAGGCAACGCAATCTTTATTTCTTTATTTTTATGTTCAATTTCCATTTTTAGTTGTCACTTAGATTCAAATTCTGTAAAAAAGGTACCTTGACTCATTTTTGGAGTTTGTAGGTCTTAAACGTCGATACCATCGAGTTTAGCAGTTGGTGGCAAAGAAATGAGGTCAGTGTTTTGTCTGCAACTGCAGCACAAACTCGGTACCACTGACTCCACTAGTCGACGCCGCCGAGTCTTTGAAGATCTTTTGAGCACTCACTAGTAAGGACTCAGTACTACTGACTATTTTTGTAGGTACTACTGACTTTTGGATGTGCCCAAGTTCCATATATTGAGTCCAAAAATTGAAAGAACCAACAAATCCCAACACTCAGTATTACTGACTCGCCACATTAGCAGTTAGGGTGGTCGTGATCCAACAACCATGATGTGCTTCATCAAGTGGTCAGTGGTACCAATCCAAAACCACAAGTCGGTACTACCTATGCATCTTTGGTACCACCAACTCAAGGCAATCTGTGCCATCTACGCGTCGCCATCGAGTAGAAGATAGGAGGTGAATGGTAGGAAGGCAAGGTCAACTTTCTCCTCTTCAACGACAACTATTCTCTCACATTGAGGGCCTTCAACCATATCTTCAACAGGGCTCATGCTCCAAAATTCTCTTCCCCATCTAACTTCAACTATGACTTGGCCTGGGAGTAGTTGACTGAGGTTCTAGAGGGATTCTGTATAAACTAGCACATCTATTCTGTTACTAATATTGAGCATCCTTTTGCTTGTATGCTTCACCGTCTCTGCACCAACACTATTTTCACTTGATCTGGTCAAGCTCAAGGGAAGGTCCAGAAGGCAAACCTCTACTTTCTCGACAAAATACTTGAGGGGAAGACTATTAATTTTGGAGCTTTCCTTTAATCCATATGATTTTTGTGAAGCACAATGTGACAAGGAAGTAGTCAATTTTATTTGGGGGTCTCACCACTTATTGCAAGGAAAATCTTCTCCAATACCACCATAATGTGCTCTAAGCGCATTGCACCCGCTGAGGCATATTTTGAGAGAGGAACCTTCCCGACCCTATCTTCAACCTATGTGGGGTGAATAATCTCAGGTGGCCACTGAATGAGGGGAAAGAAGAAGATCCACCCAGGGCAACAGCTCATGGCGACAATGAGGAGCACATCGGTGATAGCGATACGAAGCTGAGGAGGTGGAGCCCACCATACCCATCACCTGGAGAGAGGTCTTACATAAATGGGCCCACACATACACTGCCTCGACATCCTTTCCCCCACCACCTTCCCAGGAGGAGAAAGACCCATACAACATGGTGGGTATGTATACCATGATGCAGGAGATCCAGACGGGACAGTAGAAAAATTAGGCGACGTTGGTCGACGTACAATATATTCAAGGAAGGCTATACCAGAACCAGTAGGTAATTTATGAGAAGAATGCCTTCTCTTGGACAACCAAGAGAATGTTCACATGCACCTATAGTATATGGAGAAATACCAGCAACCTTTCTTTGACAACTATGGGAATCGTGGATACTTCAGGGAGTGGCGGCTACTAACCTCTTATTCTAGGGGATGTTCCCTCCACACAACCCCAACATGCCACCTCCACCATTCTGAGCCCTGGTACCACTATTCCACCTCTTGGGTGCGAGTATTGACTGTACAGACATAGTCATATTCAAGCTTTTGGGGGGGTGATGGAACATCATTCTATCTTTGTTTTTATTATTTTCATCTTTAGTTGTTTGTTTTATTTTTAGTTGTGCAAGTGTAGGATCCACGTCTATCTAGTGTAATTGTGGTGTAGTAAATGCATGGTTTTATTTTTGAATAGATTGTACTCTCCATGTTGTTGCATGAAAATGGTCATATCCTTAAAAGCTTACACTACAAAATCTTTCTATAACACCACTTAAGGAAGTGTTTGGACTAGTCAGCTTTAGGACTTAGGACATACATGAAACTCTAAATCAACTTAGGAATGTGAATAATGAAGATGTTGAGCCTAAAATGACCAAACCATAATGAGATCTTAAATGAAAATACAAGAAATAAATGTTTTGATCACCTTGAACACCAGTCAATTGAGAGGGACACATCATAATATAATAAAAGGCATTGTCTCTTAGTTGTGTGATTCCATTTCTTTTCCATTCATTTTTGGCTCACCACCTCAAAAAAATTCATGAGTACTCCAAGCTATTTTACTTGATTGCATTACATGGCATGATAGGAACATATTAGTTTGTTTGCATTTGAAAAAGGAGGAAAAACATTGCATTTGTATGCATTAACTATAGTGCATACCATCATAGCTTGCATAACACAGTTCATGTAGTTTCCTACAATTCAACATCGCATGCATATTTTCCTGAACATGTGGATTTTAATTTTGAGTTATGAAGTTGAAGTGCAGGGATATACCTCCAAGAAAATAAAAATAAAAAGAAAGTAGAATAATTATAAAGGCAAGAAGAATAAACTTAAGAAAAGAAAAAAAGAAAAAAAATTGTTCAAAAGAAACAAGGGGAAAGTATATCCCGCATGTTTGTTTTAGTGATGATTTAATCAACATATGCATTCTTCTGAGTTGTGAAACAATCTCAACTCATTTATGCATGAATCATTTCATTCAAAAAAATAGGCATTAGGATTCATGCATGTCATTCTTTTCATCCATCTAGGTTCATAATTATCTATGCCCAAATAGATTGGATGTACTTATGAAATTTCATTTGCCACCCATATTGAACCACTAATTTCTCTTATTAGTAGGCCACTCTAATGATTTATCTCCTCATTCATGCTTATACAGAGATTTTCTTCCAAATAGTTGGTAGTTAGGAAAGAGAAATTTAGTGTAGGGAATCACACAATACACCAAGTGAATGTTTGAGTAACAATGATGTTAACTGCTTTCTTGATAAGTATCATTGACTGAAGGTGGACACCTTTTATGGAAGTTTTTGGTCGCTTTACAGTAGTTATCAGTTCAGTGGTCAGTGAAGGCCAGTTTAGGGCTTGATAGGTGGATTTAGTTAAGAAAGGAATGTATGTGTTATGTCCTTCTGTGGACTCTTCTCAAATAGATTTGAGAGAGTGTTGCTAGAGGACATGTGACGTCCCCGGATTTTGGCTTCTCCAAACCCTATTGGGAATGAGATGTCAGAATCCGAAAACATCATCCAATCATACCAAAGAGCGATGCGGAAGCATAATACACATACATGAACATACAACCATAACATTCTCAGCATTCAACATGTAAATTTAAACAACATGAATTAAAATTGCAACTTACATTTACATAATTTAAAGAAAAGTTTACAAGTCTATGAACATGTATGCTAATAGGATCTTAACACAATAGGTACAACCTGGACAACTGCTCACTTCCCGTCTTTTATCCCAAGATAGCTCTGAACCTAAAACATACGTGAAACAACGAATCAACACACAAGGTGTTGTGCATGTGGGCAGAAAGATACATATATTTATGGCTTTCATAATTTTTGAAAAAGATTTGCAGAAGGAAATAAAATCATAGAAAACACTTCTTTA
Source organism: Alisma plantago-aquatica (assembly GCA_963693085.1). Lineage (NCBI taxonomy): Eukaryota > Viridiplantae > Streptophyta > Magnoliopsida > Alismatales > Alismataceae > Alisma > Alisma plantago-aquatica. The sequence goes on along the minus strand of OY856409.1, from coordinate 671,298,816 downwards.
TTAAGCGAAATATGCCAATTTAAGTCATTTTCCTAGATGAATTGCATTATCAAGGTGGACTAGTACCAAAACATAAATATTGGGCCCATCCCCGTGTACCAAGTACTCTAGGGAAACTCCCCGTACACCGTGTGCTCTAGGGAGGTGTACTAGCCAACATTAATCCATTCCCTCGTAAGGGGGATAATGAACACCTTAAATAACTACAAAACATCTACTCATAATTTATGTTTTCAAGTGACAAAACAACGAGTACTACATAGCAATACTACATCCAATATTTGCAAATAGAAGAGAGCATACATACATATCATGATTGCAAGCAAGAAAACCATAGTCATATAATTAAATAAACCCACGTACCTGAGTTCAGAGATTTCTAACATATCCATGATCATCTAGAAGTCTGGTCTACACCTGATTAATAACAATTAATCATCATTAATATAGGTACACCATATTCTTGGTATTTTAGGTCCAAATTAGGGTTTAGGACAAACCTTGGTTCAAACTGATCTAAACTTGTGTTTGATATTTTTCTACTGATTGGGGTGTCATTTTAGAGGTATGGTCCAATTTTCATAATTTTCTGATGCTTTATCTATTTTCTAGAATTAATATGAGGTTAAATCATGTAATTGGGCTTTAATGAGAAAAGGCCTCAAATTTCTCAATAATATCAACATAGGAGTCCAGATTTAGTTTCTAGATGATATCAAGGTTCAAACTTATTTTTATCATATTTAATCTCAACCGTTTTCTAATTATACCATTTAAGTGAAGCATTCTCATCTAAATTAAATATCATCAGCAATTATGTCTTTAAAGTCAGATCTAGATGTTTCATAAGAAAGAGGGCATTTTTCTGAGTTCAGGGCTATTTTTCTGGCATTTACTGGCTAAGGGAGCTATTTATAGGGCATTTTCTAAGATAAGATCATTTTCTGGGAATTCATAACATTTTACCTGATGTGGCGGGTCCCACTGCTGAGGTGGCAATGCTGGATTGGGCCACGTTGGTCGACATATGTGTGCGCTCCCTTGTGATGGTTTAGGCTGGGACGATTAGCCTTTCTTCCTAAGCCGCTCGGTTCAACTGGGTTCACACTTGAACCGTCGGGTCTATGTCTGTCTTGAGAGTGAACCCTGATCGACCAAAGCCACCCCCTGACTCATCTTCTCGTCTGTGTCTTCGTGACACAGCCGAAGGATGTAGCCGCATAGCCACGCTAGCAAGAAGTGCATAGCGGTTGGGTCAGATTGCGGAGAAGCGGTCTTGAGAGGCTTCCACAAGGCAACTCCCACTCTCCGGTGACCAGCATTATCGCGTCGATCGTCTCTGTCTCGGGTCCGGGGCGGAGAAAACTCAACGAGATTGGGGCTTTGCTCCATGGGCTTCTCCTTGCTCCAAAAACAAGCCGAGAAGACCCATAGCCTCCCAGGGAACTCGTGGGTGGTGCCAGGTCGCTGTAGACACATGGCTTGTTCCCCAAACACCCCTCCTTCCAACTGCTCGTGACAGAGCTCGCCAGCTCCAGGGAACCCGATCACACTTGGGCTCGTTCGAGCATCGCCGCCGTTAGGTGTCTCGCGTGTGTGGGCTCCAAGCTTCTTCCCAAGCCGCCGACGCCGCAAGCAGCTCTGGCAAGCACACAACAAGGCTCAGGGATGTCTCAGTTCTGGGTGTTCCTGAGCGTTGGGCTCGCTCTCAAGCGTCGTCGCTGCAACTGCGTTCTCGGGCCCTTCGTCCTGGGCTCGTCCGAAACCTGAGGGGGAAACTCTGTTCTGATGTGCGAAGGTCGTCGCCGCAAGCCTCATCTCCAATCGCTCTTCCTCGTCTGGCTCGCGAGTCCACAACATACTCGGTTCCACAGAGCGCCGCCGCCTTGGCTCTCCCTTATGCAGGCCGCCTACCATGTGTACACCCGTAGTCCTTACAGGTGGCTCATCTCGCATCTGTGTGAGCGTCGCCGGGACTCCATGCCATCACAGATCCTCCTCATGGATTGAGGAGGTCGCGGTTGCAGGTTGCAACCATGGCAGATCCCCTCATCCGCAGTTCTTCTTCTCGAGTAGGGACTGAATTGGGTGGCTAGTTCATGCCATCTTTGACCACCAACAGATTGCAGGAGGCTTCTGAGGTTGAAGAGAACTATTGGTTTCCGTTGGGAAGATTAGAGTGTTGCTCCCTAGTCTGCCCGTCCTACTGCAACTTGAGTGGAGAATACAAGGAAAGGGGTTCTTTCTCTCCACACAGGAATGCAATCCACACTGTATTGTTGTTGTGATCCGATATGTGCGGTGGGTTCAACCACTCCATTCAACGATCCCCAAACCTCGTAGCTGACTCCTTCATTACAGATTGGATGGAGGCAACCTCCTCCTAAACTCTAGGAGCTAGGGGGGTACGATGGATTCTCATCCCATTGAGCCCCGCGTGACACACCTCTACATTAGACTATAGTCCACAATGCATCAATTTGTCATTTACTTGTAATATCAAACCCTTATAACTTATCATAGAACATCATTTATTCATCTGGGACAAAACTTAATGTTTGACCAACATGATGTTGGTTCTTCAAAAAGGCAAATGTATAGGCATATTGAGTTCTAATACATCTCAAATGGCTTCCATCTTTAGCAAAATTATAGAGCCAGCCTTTATTTTACTAAGTCATACTTCAAGATCCACCCTTAGACTATTTTCCACTCATATGTACCACTGGTTGAGAACATAAAATCACAAGTACTTCCATGCTCATTAATAAGTGATATTGATAATCAACGAGTGCAACTAATATTTATCAAATGCTTTATCTTATCTAAACCCTTAAAACATACCTGAGGATCAATAATCCTTCATGAAATACCAATTCCTAAACTTGAGCATCAATCATCCATATTACCTTCTTGGCCCTAAGGTATTGCTTTGGCTAATAAAATCCTAAAATTCTGGGTCATCACATTCACCCCATCTTATATGGAATTTCGTCCTCGAAATTCAACTAGTCTCATTCTTAAGATGATATCAAGGAGTTGTTTATGTCTCTAGGCCACCACTTCTAAGTGCTAAGAGTATCATTATTCGGTCATGTTAGGATATTTAAGCATGTAAGGTGTACCCTCCCCACCTTATATATATATGTGGAATCATCACGTAATGTCTTAGCCATAACATGACATTATGATATCTTAGGATTACATCCCCCCTAAGGGTGCATGTTTTGTTCATACCTTTAAAGTTCTAGAGGAATTTTTTTATGTTCCATGGTATTCATATCATTCAAATCTAACGTCATTAACATCTTATAGTGATTTTAGGATTAGAGGAGATTTATCTTCATCCTTGATATTAGGATTTTTCTACATAAGAAGGGCTTACGTAACATGTTTGACCATTAGGGTTTCACCCTATGGTGTGATATTCATACTCACTTAGAAGCATACATTTAGACGGATCAAAGTTACGAACTATATTTCTGATCATATATCCTATGATCCAAAAATATCTTTATATCAAGTTCATGAGTTCAAATTTTTATGTCTTGCATGTGTTATGGGAAGGGAAAAAGAGAATATACTAAGTTTATCCCATGATCTCAGCATCATATCTTTCATGTTTCATATGAAGGGGAAGAGAATATTTTAAAGTCAAACTTATTATGATTTCAATCTTTGGAACTACATGTATGGTATAGGGGGGAAATATAGAATAGGTCAAGCTTATACGAGTGACTCCTCATATATAAATCATCTATATAGCTCAAGTGAGGTTTCTATCATCATATATTAAGAAAGAGAAGAAGAAGGGAGAACATGTATTTTGAGTATCTTTTGCACAATGCATCATACTCTCATTACTAGAGTTCATATATTACCTCACTTGCAACTAATGATGAGATTCACAAAATATGTCACTCTAGCTAGGACCTAACTCAGCCAAATGATTGACTTTATCATATGGGTCTTCTACCCATCCTTTTATTTTACCCAATTCTCACATATAGATTTGAATCATGCATAAAGGACTCAACTCAACACTCAAGAGTAATCTAGTGTAGGACACATTTTTTTTTGTTAACACGTATCTCATATATTGGAGGCTAGGTCCTATGACCTTCTCCCTGTGGGTCTTACTCTCTTTGGAGTTCACCACATATCTCATCCTACCACTAGATATCCCCCTTGTGTAAGAGCTTGAGGCTCATGCACACTCATCTCTATCTTAACTTAGCTTATCTTAAGTAGGAAAAGGGGATGTACTATCATCATCATTCCGTAGCATAGATCGTCTAAGAGTGGATTCGGTTTACATATAGCTCAAATCTTAATAAGGAACTTATACCATCATAGATCAACTTAGATAAGATTCTATATACTTATTTCCTTCATCTTTCTTTTGTCTATCTATCTATCACATAGCCTTATGAGGCTCTAGACATCTAATCTAGATCTATTCTCTCTTCTAGACTGATGTCACCCCCTTTCACTTAGATTGCATGAACACCCACTACTCTCCTGTGTGAGGGACACATTTTTATATTTACATATATATAATATAATATTATATAGTTTTTCTCCGAGAAAGAAGACGTCAGAGAAAACACTCGAGGCTCGAGCCGATTGGAAAACAAAACCAAATCAGCAAAACCGAGTGTCCCATACACAGTAGATAGTCTAGTGTCATGTAACCTAGTGAAATGGTGAGAACGAGATGTAGACTAGTGTAGCTACCCAATACATATGAGCTCTATATGGAAAGGGTCTCACACACTTGTCTAAACCTAGTTCTCGAACATCTAGGTTCTAACCTAGAGGCTAAGTCATAAACTTATTCCTATAAAACAACTTACTAAGTTTCTAAGGTTTAAAGTGAAAGGTGAAATTTAATTTTTATGTTTCATGATGAGCAATTGTCAGGTGTAGCTAATGTTCATGCTCTGATACCAACTGTGACGTCCCCGGATTTTGGCTTCTCCAAACCCTATTGGGAATGAGATGTCAGAATCCGAAAACATCATCCAATCATACCAAAGAGCGATGCGGAAGCATAATACGCATACATGAACATACAACTATAACATTCTCAGCATTCAACATGTAAATTTAAACAACATGAATTAAAATTGCAACTTACATTTACATAATTTAAAGAAAAGTTTACAAGTCTATGAACATGTATGCTAATAGGATCTTAACACAATAGGTACAACCTGGACAACTGCTCACTTTCTGTCTTTTATCCCAAGCTAGCTCTGAACCTAAAACATACGTGAAACAACGAATCAACACACAAGGTGTTGTGCACGTGGGCAGAAAGATACATATATTTATGGCTTTCATAATTTTTGAAAAAGATTTGCAGAAGGAAATAAAATCATAGAAAACACTTCTTTATTAAGCGAAATATGCCAATTTAAGTCATTTTCCTAGATGAATTGCATTATCAAGGTGGACTAGTACCAAAACATAAATATTGGGCCCATCCCCGTGTACCAAGTACTCTAGGGAAACTCCCCGTACACCGTGTGCTCTAGGGAGGTGTACTAGCCAACATTAATCCATTCCCTCGTAAGGGGGATAATGAACACCTTAAATAACTACAAAACATCTACTCATAATTTATGTTTTCAAGTGACAAAACAACGAGTACTACATAGCAATACTACATCCAATATTTGCAAATAGAAGAGAGCATACATACATATCATGATTGCAAGCAAGAAAACCATAGTCATATAATTAAATAAACCCACGTACCTGAGTTCAGAGATTTCTAACATATCCATGATCATCTAGAAGTCTTGTCTACACCTGATTAATAACAATTAATCATCATTAATATAGGTACACCATATTCTTGGTATTTTAGGTCCAAATTAGGGTTTAGGACAAACCTTGGTTCAAACTGATCTAAACTTGTGTTGATATTTTTCTACTGATTGGGGTGTCATTTTAGAGGTATGGTCCAATTTTCATAATTTTCTGATGCTTTATCTATTTTCTAGAATTAATATGAGGTTAAATCATGTAATTGGGCTTTAATGAGAAAAGGCCTCAAATTTCTCAATAATATCAACATAGGAGTCCACATTTAGTTTCTAGATGATATTAGGGTTCAAACTTATTTTTATTATATTTAATCTCAACCGTTTTCTAATTATACCATTTAAGTGAAGCATTCTCATCTAAATTAAATTTCATCAGCAATTATGTCTTTAAAGTCTGATCTAGATGTTTCATAAGAAAGAGGGCATTTTTCTGAGTTCAGGGCTATTTTTCTGGCATTTACTGGCTAAGGGAGCTATTTATAGGGCATTTTCTAAGATAAGATCATTTTCTGGGAATTCATAACATTTTACCTGATGTGGCGGGTCCCACTGCTGAGGTGGCAATGCTGGATTGGGCCACGTTGGTCGGCATATGTGTGCGCTCCCTTGTGATGGTTTAGGCTGGGCCGATTAGCCTTTCTTCCTAAGCCGCTCGGTTCAACTGGGTTCACACTTGAACCGTCGAGTCTATGTCTGTCTTGAGAGTGAACCCTGATCGACCAAAGCCACCCCCTGACTCATCTTCCCGTCTGTGTCTTCGTGAAACAACCAAAGGATGTCGCCGCATAGCCACGCTGGCAAGAAGTGCAGAGCGGTTGGGTCAGATTGCGGAGAAGCGGTCTTGAGAGGCTTCCACGAGGCAACTCCCACTCTCCGGTGACCAGCATTATCGCGTCGATCGTCTCTGTCTCGGGTCCGGGGCGGAGAAAACTCAACGAGATTGGGGCTTTGCTCCATGGGCTTCTCCTTGCTCCAAAAACAAGCCGAGAAGACCCATAGCCTCCCAGGGAACTCGTGGGTGGTGCCAGGTCGCTGTAGACAGGCTTGTTCCCCGAACACCCCTCCTTCCAACTGCTCGTGACAGAGCTCGCCAGCTCCAGGGAACCCGATCACACTTGGGCTCGTTCGAGCGTCGCCGCCGTTAGGTGTCTCGCGTGTGTGGGCTCCAAGCTTCTTCCCAAGCCGCCGACGCCGCAAGCAGCTCCGGCAAGCACACAACAAGGCTCAGGGATGTCTCAGTTCTGGGTGTTCCTGAGCGTTGGGCTCGCTCTCAAGCGTCTTCGCCGCAACTGCGTTCTCGGGCCCTTCATCCTGGGCTCGTCCGAAACCTGAGGGGGAAACTCTGTTCTGATGTGCAAAGGTCGTCGCCGCAAGCCTCATCTCCAATCGCTCTTCCTCGTCTGGCTCGCGAGTCCACAACATACTCGGTTCCACAGAGCGCCACCGCCTTGGCTCTCCCTTATGCAGGCCGCCTACCATGTGTACACCCGTAGTCCTTACAAGTGGCTCATCTCGCATCTGTGTGAGCGTCGCCGGGACTCCATGCCATCACAGATCCTCCTCATGGATTGAGGAGGTCGCGGTTGCAGGTTGCAACCATGGCAGATCCCCTCATCCGCAGTTCTTCTTCTCGAGTAGGGACTGAATTGGGTGGCTAGTTCATGCCATCTTTGACCACCAACAGATTGTAGGAGGCTTCTGAGGTTGAAGAGAACTATTGGTTTCCGTTGGGAAGATTAGAGTGTTGCTCCCTAGTCTGCCCGTCCTACTGCAACTTGAGTGGAGAATACAAGGAAAGGGGTTCTTTCTCTCCACACAGGAATGCAATCCGCATTGTATTGTTGTTGTGATCCGATATGTGCGGTGGGTTCAACCACTCCATTCAACGATCCCCAAACCTCGTAGCTGACTCCTTCGTTACAGATTGGATGGAGGCAACCTCCTCCTAAACTCTAGGAGCTAGGGGGGTACGATGGATTCTCATCCCATTGAGCCCCGCGTGACACACCTCTACATTAGACTATAGTCCACAATGCATCAATTTGTCATTTACTTGTAATATCAAACCCTTATAACTTATCATAGAACATCATTTATTCATCTGGGACAAAACTTAATGTTTGACCAACATGATGTTGGTTCTTCAAAAAGGCAAATGTATAGGCATATTGAGTTCTAATACATCTCAAATGGCTTCCATCTTTAGCAAAATTATAGAGCCAGACTTTATTTTACTAAGTCATACTTCAAGATCCACCCTTAGACTATTTTCCACTCATATGTACCACTGGTTGAGAACTTAAAATCACAAGTACTTCCATGCTCATTAATAAGTGATATTGATAATCAACGAGTGCAACTAATATTTATCAAATGCTTTATCTTATCTAAACCCTTAAAACATACCTGAGGATCAATAATCCTTCATGAAATACCAGTTCCTAAACTTGAGCATCAATCATCCATATTACCTTCTTGCCCCTAAGGTACTGCTTTGGCTAATAAAATCCTAAAATTCTGGGTCATCACATTCACCCCATCTTATATGGAATTTCATCCTCGAAATTCAACTAGTCTCATTCTTAAGCTGATATCAAGGAGTTGTTTATGTCTCTAGGCCACCACTTCTAAGTGCTAAGAGTATCATTATTCGGTCATGTTAGGATATTTAAGCATGTAAGGTGTACCCACCCCACCTTATATATATATGTGGAATCATCACGTAATGTCTTAGCCATAACATGACATTATGATATCTTAGGATTACATCCCCCCTAAGGGTGCATGTTTTGTTCATACCTTTAAAGTTCTAGAGGAATTTTTTTATGTTCCATGGTATTCATATCATTCAAATCTAACGTCATTAACATCTTATAGTGATTTTAGGATTAGAGGAGATTTATCTTCATCCTTGATATTAGGATTTTTCTACATAAGAAGGGCTTACGTAACATGTTTGACCATTAGGGTTTCACCCTATGGTGTGATATTCATACTCACTTAGAAGCATACATTTAGACGGATCAAAGTTACGAACTATATTTCTGATCATATATCCTATGATCCAAAAATATCTTTATATCAAGTTCATGAGTTCAAATTTTTATGTCTTGCATGTGTTATGGTAAGGGAAAAAGAGAATATACTAAGTTTATCCCATGATCTCAGCATCATATCTTTCATGTTTCATATGAAGGGGAAGAGAATATTTTAAAGTCAAACTTATTATGATTTCAATCTTTGGAACTACATGTATGGTATACGGGGGAAATATAGAATAGGTCAAGCTTATACGAGTGACTCCTCATATATAAATCATCTATATAGCTCAAGTGAGGTTTCTATCATCATATATTAAGAAAGAGAAGAAGAAGGGAGAACATGTATTTTGAGTATCTTTTGCACAATGCATCATACTCTCATTACTAGAGTTCATATATTACCTCACTTGCAACTAATGATGAGATTCACAAAATATGTCACTCTAGCTAGGACCTAACTCAGCCAAAGGATTGACTTTATCATATGGGTCTTCTACCCATCCTTTTATTTTACCCAATTCTCACATATAGATTTGAATCATGCATAAAGGACTCAACTCAACACTCAAGAGTAATCTAGTGTAGGACACATTTTTTTGTTAACACGTATCTCATATATTGGAGGCTAGGTCCTATGACCTTCTCCCTGTGGGTCTTACTCGCTTTGGAGTTCACCACATATCTCATCCTACCACTAGATATCCCCCTTGTGTAAGAGCTTGAGGCTCATGTACACTCATCTCTATCTTAACTTAGCTTATCTTAAGTAGGAAAAGGGGATGTACTATCATCATCATGCCGTAGCATAGATCCTCTAAGAGTGGATTCGGTTTACATATAGCTCAAATCTTAATACGGAACTTATACCATCATAGATCAACTTAGATAAGATTCTATATACTTATTTCCTTCATCTTTCTTTTGTCTATCTATCTATCACATAGCCTTATGAGGCTCTAGACATCTAATCTAGATCTATTCTCTCTTCTAGACTGATGTCACCCCCTTTCACTTAGATTGCATGAACACCCACTACTCTCCTGTGTGAGGGACACATTTTTTTATTTACATATATATAATAAAATATTATATAGTTTTTCTCCGAGAAAGAAGACGTCAGAGAAAACACTCGAGGCTCGAGCCGATTGGAAAACAAAACCAAATCAGCAAAACCGAGTGTCCCACACACAGTAGATAGTCTAGTGTCATGTAACCTAGTGAAATGGTGAGAACGAGATGTAGACTAGTGTAGCTACCCAATACATATGAGCTCTATATGGAAAGGGTCTCACACACTTGTCTAAACCTAGTTCTCGAACATCTAGGTTCTAACCTAGAGGCTAAGTCATAAACTTATTCCTATAAAACAACTTACTAAGTTTCTAAGGTTTAAAGTGAAAGGTGAAATTTAATTTTTATGTTTCATGATGAGTAATTGTCAGGTGTAGCTAATGTTCATGCTCTGATACCAACTGTGACGTCCCCGGATTTTGGCTTCTCCAAACCCTATTGGGAATGAGATGTCAGAATCCGAAAACATCATCCAATCATACCAAAGAGCGATGCGGAAGCATAATACGCATACATGAACATACAACTATAACATTCTCAGCATTCAACATGTAAATTTAAACAACATGAATTAAAATTGCAACTTACATTTACATAATTTAAAGAAAAGTTTACAAGTCTATGAACATGTATGCTAATAGGATCTTAACACAATAGGTACAACCTGGACAACTGCTCACTTCCCGTCTTTTATCCCAAGCTAGCTATGAACCTAAAACATACGTGAAACAACGAATCAACACACAAGGTGTTGTGCACGTGGGCAGAAAGATACATATATTTATGGCTTTCATAATTTTTGAAAAAGATTTGCAGAAGGAAATAAAATCATAGAAAACACTTCTTTATTAAGCGAAATATGCCAATTTAAGTCATTTTCCTAGATGAATTGCATTATCAAGGTGGACTAGTACCAAAACATAAATATTGGGCCCATCCCCGTGTACCAAGTACTCTAGGGAAACTCCCCGTACACCGTGTGCTCTAGGGAGGTGTACTAGCCAACATTAATCCATTCCCTCGTAAGGGGGATAATGAACACCTTAAATAACTACAAAACATCTACTCATAATTTATGTTTTCAAGTGACAAAACAACGAGTACTACATAGCAATACTACATCCAATATTTGCAAATAGAAGAGAGCATACATACATATCATGATTGCAAGCAAGAAAACCATAGTCATATAATTAAATAAACCCACGTACCTGAGTTCAGAGATTTCTAACATATCCATGATCATCTAGAAGTCTGGTCTACACGTGATTAATAACAATTAATCATCATTAATATAGGTACACCATATTCTTGGTATTTTAGGTCCAAATTAGGGTTTAGGACAAACCTTGGTTCAAACTGATCTAAACTTGTGTTTGATATTTTTCTACTGATTGGGGTGTCATTTTAGAGGTCTGGTCCAATTTTCATAATTTTCTGATGCTTTATCTATTTTCTAGAATTAATATGAGGTTAAATCATGTAATTGGGCTTTAATGAGAAAAGGCCTCAAATTTCTCAATAATATCAACATAGGAGTCCACATTTAGTTTCTAGATGATATCAGGGTTCAAACTTATTTTTATCATATTTAATCTCAACCGTTTTCTAATTATACCATTTAAGTGAAGCATTCTCATCTAAATTAAATATCATCAGCAATTATGTCTTTAAAGTCTGATCTAGATGTTTCATAAGAAAGAGGGCATTTTTCTGAGTTCAGGGCTATTTTTCTGGCATTTACTGGCTAAGGGAGCTATTTATAGGGCATTTTCTAAGATAAGATCATTTTCTGGGAATTCATAACATTTTACCTGATGTGGCGGGTCCCACTGCTGAGGTGGCAATGCTGGATTGGGCCACGTTGGTCGGCATATGTGTGCGCTCCCTTGTGATGGTTTAGGCTGGGCCGATTAGCCTTTCTTCCTAAGCCGCTCGGTTCAACTGGGTTCACACTTGAACCGTCGGGTCTATGTCTGTCTTGAGAGTGAACCCTGATCGACCAAAGCCACCCCCTGACTCATCTTCCCGTCTGTGTCTTCATGACACAGCCGAAGGATGTCGCCGCATAGCCACGCCGGCAAGAAGTGCAGAGCGGTTGGGTCAGATTGCGGAGAAGCGGTCTTGAGAGGCTTCCACGAGGCAACTCCCACTCTCCGGTGACCAGCATTATCGCGCCGATCATCTCTGTCTCGGGTCCGGGGCGGAGAAAACTCAACGAGATTGGGGCTTTGCTCCATGGGCTTCTCCTTGCTCCAAAAACAAGCCGAGAAGACCCAAAGCCTCCCAGGGAACTCGTGGGTGGTGCCAGGTCGCTGTAGACCCATGGCTTGTTCCCCGAACACCCCTCCTTCCAACTGCTCATGACAGAGCTCGCCAGCTCCAGGGAACCCGATCCCACTTGGGCTCCTTCGAGCGTCACCGCCGTTAGGTGTCTCGCGTGTGTGGGCTCCAAGATTCTTCCCAAGCCGCCGACGCCGCAAGCAGCTCCGGCAAGCACACAGCAAGGCTCAAGGATGTCTCAGTTCTGGGTGTTCCTGAGCGTTGGGCTAGCTCTCAAGCGTCGTCGCCGCAACTGCGTTCTCGGGCCCTTCATCCTGGGCTCGTCCGAAACCTGAGGGGGAAACTCTGTTCTGATGTGCGAAGGTCGTCGCCGCAAGCCTCATCTCCAATCGCTCTTCCTCGTCTGGCTCGTGAGTCCACAACATACTCGGTTCCACAGAACGCCGCCGCCTTGGCTCTCCCTTATGCAGGCCGCCTACCATGTGTACACCCGCAGTCCTTACAAGTGGCTCATCTCGCATCTGTGTGAGCGTCGCCGGGACTCCATGCCATCACAGATCCTCCTCATGGATTGAGGAGGTCGTGGTTGCAGGTTGCAACCATGGTAGATCCCCTCCTCCGCAGTTCTTCTTCTCGAGTAGGGACTGAATTGGGTGGCTAGTTCATGCCATCTTTGACCACCAACAGATTGCAGGAGGCTTCTGAGGTTGAAGAGAACTATTGGTTTCCGTTGGGAAGATTAGAGTGTTGCTCCCTAGTCTGCCCGTCCTACTGCAACTTGAGTGGAGAATACAAGGAAAGGGGTTCTTTCTCTCCACACAGGAATGCAATCCGCACTGTATTGTTGTTGTGATCCGATATGTGCGGTGGGTTCAACCACTCCATTCAACGATCCCCAAACCTCGTAGCTGACTCCTTCGTTACAGATTGGATGGAGGCAACCTCCTCCTAAACTATAGGAGCTAGGGGGGTACGATGGATTCTCATCCCATTGAGCCCAACGTGACACACCTCTGCATTAGACTATAGTCCACAATGCATCAATTTGTCATTTACTTGTAATATCAAACCCTTATAACTTATCATAGAACATCATTTATTCATCTGGGACAAAACTTAATGTTTGACCAACATGATGTTGGTTCTTCAAAAAGGCAAATGTATAGGCATATTGAGTTCTAATACATCTCAAATGGCTTCCATCTTTAGCAAAATTATAGAGCCAGACTTTATTTTACTAAGTCATACTTCAAGATCCACCCTTAGACTATTTTCCACTCATATGTACCACTGGTTGAGAACTTAAAATCACAAGTACTTCCATGCTCATTAATAAGTGATATTGATAATCAACGAGTGCAACTAATATTTATCAAATGCTTTATCTTATCTAAACCCTTAAAACATACCTGAGGATCAATAATCCTTCATGAAATACCAATTCCTAAACTTGAGCATCAATCATCCATATTACCTTCTTGGCCCTAAGGTACTGCTTTGGCTAATAAAATCCTAAAATTCTGGGTCATCACATTCACCCCATCTTATATGGAATTTCGTCCTCGAAATTCAACTAGTCTCATTCTTAAGCTGATATCAAGGAGTTGTTTATGTCTCTAGGCCACCACTTCTAAGTGCTAAGAGTATCATTATTCGGTCATGTTAGGATATTTAAGCATGTAAGGTGTACCCACCCCACCTTATATATATATGTGGAATCATCACGTAATGTCTTAGCCATAACATGACATTATGATATCTTAGGATTACATCACCCCTAAGGGTGCATGTTTTGTTCATACCTTTAAAGTTCTAGAGGAATTTTTTTATGTTCCATGGTATTCATATCATTCAAATCTAACGTCATTAACATCTTATAGTGATTTTAGGATTAGAGGAGATTTATCTTCATCCTTGATATTAGGATTTTTCTACATAAGAAGGGCTTACGTAACATGTTTGACCATTAGGGTTTCACCCTATGGTGTGATATTCATACTCACTTAGAAGCATACATTTAGACGGATCAAAGTTACGAACTATATTTCTGATCATATATCCTATGATCCAAAAATATCTTTATATCAAGTTCATGAGTTCAAATTTTTATGTCTTGCATGTGTTATGGGAAGGGAAAAAGAGAATATACTAAGTTTATCCCATGATCTCAGCATCATATCTTTCATGTTTCATATGAAGGGGAAGAGAATATTTTAAAGTCAAACTTATTATGATTTCAATCTTTGGAACTACATGTATGGTATAGGGGGGAAATATAGAATAGGTCAAGCTTATACGAGTGACTCCTCATATATAAATCATCTATATAGCTCAAGTGAGGTTTCTATCATCATATATTAAGAAAGAGAAGAAGAAGGGAGAACATGTATTTTGAGTATCTTTTGCACAATGCATCATACTCTCATTACTAGAGTTCATATATTACCTCACTTGCAACTAATGATGAGATTCACAAAATATGTCACTCTAGCTAGGACCTAACTCAGCCAAAGGATTGACTTTATCATATGGGTCTTCTACCCATCCTTTTATTTTACCCAATTCTCACATATAGATTTGAATCATGCATAAAGGACTCAACTCAACACTCAAGAGTAATCTAGTGTAGGACACATTTTTTTTTGTTAACACGTGTCTCATATATTGGAGGCTAGGTCCTATGACCTTCTCCCTGTGGGTCTTACTCTCTTTGGAGTTCACCACATATCTCATCCTACCACTAGATATCCCCCTTGTGTAAGAGCTTGAGGCTCATGCACACTCATCTCTATCTTAACTTAGCTTATCTTAAGTAGGAAAAGGGGATGTACTATCATCATCATGCCGTAGCATAGATCCTCTAAGAGTGGATTCAGTTTACATATAGCTCAAATCTTAATAAGGAACTTATACCATCATAGATCAACTTAGATAAGATTCTATATACTTATTTCCTTCATCTTTCTTTTGTCTATCTATCTATCACATAGCCTTATGAGGCTCTAGACATCTAATCTAGATCTATTCTCTCTTCTAGACTGATGTCACCCCCTTTCACTTAGATTGCATGAACACCCACTACTCTCCTGTGTGAGGGACACATTTTTATATTTACATATATATAATAAAATATTATATAGTTTTTCTCCGAGAAAGAAGACGTCAGAGAAAACACTCGAGGCTCGAGCCGATTGGAAAACAAAACCAAATCAGCAAAACCGAGTGTGACACACACAGTAGATAGTCTAGTGTCATGTAACCTAGTGAAATGGTGAGAACGAGATGTAGACTAGTGTAGCTACCCAATACATATGAGCTCTATATGGAAAGGGTCTCACACACTTGTCTAAACCTAGTTCTCGAACATCTAGGTTCAAACCTAGAGGCTAAGTCATAAACTTATTCCTATAAAACAACTTACTAAGTTTCTAAGGTTTAAAGTGAAAGGTGAAATTTAATTTTTATGTTTCATGATGAGCAATTGTCAGGTGTAGCTAATGTTCATGCTCTGATACCAACTGTGACGTCCCCAGATTTTGGCTTCTCCAAACCCTATTGGGAATGAGATGTCAGAATCCGAAAACATCATCCAATCATACCAAAGAGCGATGCAGAAGCATATTACGCATACATGAACATACAACTATAACATTCTCAGCATTCAACATGTAAATTTAAACAACATGAATTAAAATTGCAACTTACATTTACATAATTTAAAGAAAAGTTTACAAGTCTATGAACATGTATGCTAATAGGATCTTAACACAATAGGTACAACCTGGACAACTGCTCACTTTCTGTCTTTTATCCCAAGCTAGCTCTGAACCTAAAACATACGTGAAACAACGAATCAACACACAAGGTGTTGTGCACGTGGGCAGAAAGATACATATATTTATGGCTTTCATAATTTTTGAAAAAGATTTGCAGAAGGAAATAAAATCATAGAAAACACTTCTTTATTAAGAGAAATATGCCAATTTAAGTCATTTTCCTAGATGAATTGCATTATCAAGGTGGACTAGTACCAAAACATAAATATTGGGCCCATCCCCGTGTACCAAGTACTCTAGGGAAACTCCCCGTACACCGTGTGCTCTAGGGAGGTGTACTAGCCAACATTAATCCATTCCCTCGTAAGGGGGATAATGAACACCTTAAATAACTACAAAACATCTACTCATAATTTATGTTTTCAAGTGACAAAACAACGAGTACTACATAGAAATACTACATCCAATATTTGCAAATAGAAGAGAGCATACATACATATCATGATTGCAAGCAAGAAAACCATAGTCATATAATTAAATAAACCCACGTACCTGAGTTCAGAGATTTCTAACATATCCATGATCATCTAGAAGTCTGGTCTACACCTGATTAATAACAATTAATCATCATTAATATAGGTACACCATATTCTTGGTATTTTAGGTCCAAATTAGGGTTTAGGACAAACCTTGGTTCAAACTGATCTAAACTTGTGTTTGATATTTTTCTACTGATTGGGGTGTCATTTTAGAGGTCTGGTCCAATTTTCATAATTTTCTAATGCTTTATCTATTTTCTAGAATTAATATGAGGTTAAATCATGTAATTGGGCTTTAATGAGAAAAGGCCTCAAATTTGTCAATAATATCAACATAGGAGTCCACATTTAGTTTCTAGATGATATCAGGGTTCAAACTTATTTTTATCATATTTAATCTCAACCGTTTTCTACTTATACCATTTAAGTGAAGCATTCTCATCTAAATTAAATATCATCAGCAATTATGTCTTTAAAGTCTGATCTAGATGTTTCATAAGAAAGAGGGCATTTTTCTGAGTTCAGGGCTGTTTTTCTGGCATTTACTGGCTAAGGGAGATATTTATAGGGCATTTTCTAAGATAAGATCATTTTCTGGGAATTCATAACATTTTACCTGATGTGGCGGGTCCCACTGCTGAGGTGGCAATGCTGGACTGGGCCACGTTGGTCGGCATATGTGTGCGCTCCCTTGTGATGGTTTAGGCTGGGCCGATTAGCCTTTCTTCCTAAGCCGCTCGGTTCAACAGGGTTCACACTTGAACCGTCGGGTCTATGTCTGTCTTGAGAGTGAACCCTGATCGACCAAAGCCACCCCCTGACTCATTTTCCCGTCTGTGTCTTCGTGACACAGCCAAAGGATGTCCCCGCATAGCCATGCCGACAAGAAGTGCAGAGAGGTTGGGTCAGATTGCGGAGAAGCGGTCTTGAGAGGCTTCCACGAGGCAACTCCCACTCTCCGGTGACCAGCATTATTGCGCCGATCGTCTCTGTCTTGGGTCCGGGGTGGAGAAAACTCAACGAGATTGGGGCTTTGCTCCATGGGCTTCTCCTTGCTCCAAAAACAAGCCGAGAAGACCCACAGCCTCCCAGGGAACTCGTGGGTGGTGCCAGGTCGCTGTAGACCCATGGCTTGTTCCCCGAACACCCCTCCTTCCAACTGCTCGTGACAGAGCTCGCCAGCTCCAGGGAACCCGATCCCACTTGGGCTCGTTCGAGCGTCGCCGCCGTTAGGTGTCTCGCGTGTGTGGGCTCCAAGCTTCTTCCCAAGCCGCCGACGCCGCAAGAAGCTCCGGCAAGCACACAGTAAGGCTCAGGGATGTCTCAGTTCTGGGTGTTCCTGAGCGTTGGGCTCACTCTCAAGCGTCGTCGCCGCAACTGCGTTCTCGGGCCCTTCGTCCTGGGCTCGTCCAAAACCTGAGGGGGAAACTCTGTTCTGATGTGCGAAGGTCGTCGCCGCAAGCCTCATCTCCAATCACTCTTCCTCGTCTGGCTCGCGAGTCCACAACATACTCGGTTCCACAGAGCGCCGCCGCCTTGGCTCTCCCTTATGCAGGCCGCCTACCATGTGTACACCCACAGTCCTTACAAGTGGCTCATCTCGCATCTGTGTGAGCGTCGCCGGGACTCCATGCCATCACAGATCCTCCTCATGGATTGAGGAGGTCGCGGTTGCAGGTTGCAACCATGGAAGATCCCCTCCTCCGTAGTTCTTCTTCTCGAGTAGGGACTGAATTGGGTGGCTAGTTCATGCCATCTTTGACCACCAACAGATTGCAGGAGGCTTCTAAGGTTGAAGAGAACTATTGGTTTCCGTTGGGAAGATTAGAGTGTTGCTCCCTAGTCTGCCCGTCCTACTGCAACTTGAGTGGAGAATACAAGGAAAGGGGTTCTTTCTCTCCACACAGGAATGCAATCCGCACTGTATTGTTGTTGTGATCCGATATGTGCGGTGGGTTCAACCACTCCATTCAACGATCACCAAACCTCGTAGCTGACTCCTTCGTTACAGATTGGATGGAGGCAACCTCCTCCTAAACTCTAGGAGCTAGGGGGGTACGATGGATTCTCATCCCATTGAGCCCCGCGTGACACACCTCTACATTAGACTATAGTCCACAATGCATCAATTTGTCATTTACTTGTAATATCAAACCCTTATAACTTATCATAGAACATCATTTATTCATCTGGGACAAAACTTAATGTTTGACCAACATGATGTTGGTTCTTCAAAAAGGCAAATGTATAGGCATATTGAGTTCTAATACATCTCAAATGGCTTCCATCTTTAGCAAAATTATAGAGCCAGACTTTATTTTACTAAGTCATACTTCAAGATCCACCCTTAGACTATTTTCCACTCATATGTACCACTGGTTGAGAACTTAAAATCACAAGTACTTCCATGCTCATTAATAAGTGATATTGATAATCAACGAGTGCAACTAATATTTATCAAATGCTTTATCTTATCTAAACCCTTAAAACATACCTGATGATCAATAATCCTTCATGAAATACCAATTCCTAAACTTGAGCATCAATCATCCATATTACCTTCTTGGCCCTAAGGTACTGCTTTGGCTAATAAAATCCTAAAATTCTGGGTCATCACATTCACCCCATCTTATATGGAATTTCGTCCTCGAAATTCAACTAGTCTCATTCTTAAGCTGATATCAAGGAGTTGTTTATGTCTCTAGGCCACCACTTCTAAGTGCTAAGAGTATCATTATTCGGTCATGTTAGGATATTTAAGCATGTAAGGTGTACCCACCCCACCTTATATATATATGTGGAATCATCACGTAATGTCTTAGCCATAACATGACATTATGATATCTTAGGATTACATCACCCCTAAGGGTGCATGTTTTGTTCATACCTTTAAAGTTCTAGAGGAATTTTTTTATGTTCCATGGTATTCATATCATTCAAATCTAACGTCATTAACATCTTATAGTGATTTTAGGATTAGAGGAGATTTATCTTCATCCTTGATATTAGGATTTTTCTACATAAGAAGGGCTTACGTAACATGTTTGACCATTAGGGTTTCACCCTATGGTGTGATATTCATACTCACTTAGAAGCATACATTTAGACGGATCAAAGTTACGAACTATATTTCTGATCATATATCCTATGATCCAAAAATATCTTTATATCAAGTTCATGAGTTCAAATTTTTATGTCTTGCATGTGTTATGGGAAGGGAAAAAGAGAATATACTAAGTTTATCCCATGATCTCAGCATCATATCTTTCATGTTTCATATGAAGGGGAAGAAAATATTTTAAAGTCAAACTTATTATGATTTCAATCTTTGGAACTACATGTATGGTATAGGGGGGAAATATAGAATAGGTCAAGCTTATACGAGTGACTCCTCATATATAAATCATCTATATAGCTCAAGTGAGGTTTCTATCATCATATATTAAGAAAGAGAAGAAGAAGGGAGAACATGTATTTTGAGTATCTTTTGCACAATGCATCATACTCTCATTACTAGAGTTCATATATTACCTCACTTGCAACTAATGATGAGATTCACAAAATATGTCACTCTAGCTAGGACCTAACTCAGCCAAATGATTGACTTTATCATATGGGTCTTCTACCCATCCTTTTATTTTACCCAATTCTCACATATAGATTTGAATCATGCATAAAGGACTCAACTCAACACTCAAGAGTAATCTAGTGTAGGACACATTTTTTTTTTAACACGTATCTCATATATTGGAGGCTAGGTCCTATGACCTTCTCCCTGTGGGTCTTACTCTCTTTGGAGTTCACCACATATCTCATCCTACCACTAGATATCCCCCTTGTGTAAGAGCTTGAGGCTCATGCACACTCATCTCTATCTTAACTTAGCTTATCTTAAGTAGGAAAAGGGGATGTACTATCATCATCATGCCGTAGCATAGATCCTCTAAGAGTGGATTCGGTTTACATATAGCTCAAATCTTAATAAGGAACTTATACCATCATAGATCAACTTAGATAAGATTCTATATACTTATTTCCTTCATCTTTCTTTTGTCTATCTATCTATCACATAGCCTTATGAGGCTCTAGACATCTAATCTAGATCTATTCTCTCTTCTAGACTGATGTCACCCCCTTTCACTTAGATTGCATGAACACACACTACTCTCCTGTGTGAGGGACACATTTTTATATTTACATATATATAATAAAATATTATATAGTTTTTCTCTGAGAAAGAAGACGTCAGAGAAAACACTCGAGGCTCGAGCCGATTGGAAAACAAAACCAAATCAGCAAAACCGAGTGTCCCACACATAGTAGATAGTCTAGTGTCATGTAACCTAGTGAAATGGTGAGAACGAGATGTAGACTAGTGTAGCTACCCAATACATATGAGCTCTATATGGAAAGGGTTTCACACACTTGTCTAAACCTAGTTCTCGAACATCTAGGTTCTATCCTAGAGGCTAAGTCATAAACTTATTCCTATAAAACAACTTACTAAGTTTCTAAGGTTTAAAGTGAAAGGTGAAATTTAATTTTTATGTTTCATGATCAGCAATTGTCAGGTGTAGCTAATGTTCATGCTCTGATACCAACTGTGACGTCCCCGGATTTTGGCTTCTCTAAACCCTATTGGGAATGAGATGTCAGAATCCGAAAACATCATCCAATCATACCAAAGAGCGATGCGGAAGCATAATACACATACATGAACATACAACCATAACATTCTCAGCATTCAACATGTAAATTTAAACAACATGAATTAAAATTGCAACTTACATTTACATAATTTAAAGAAAAGTTTACAAGTCTATGAACATGTATGCTAATAGGATCTTAACACAATAGGTACAACCTGGACAACTGCTCACTTCCCGTCTTTTATCCCAACCTAGCTCTGAACCTAAAACATACGTGAAACAACGAATCAACACACAAGGTGTTGTGCACGTGGGCAGAAAGATACATATATTTATGGCTTTCATAATTTTTGAAAAAGATTTGTAGAAGGAAATAAAATCATAGAAAACACTTCTTTATTCAGCGAAATATGCCAATTTAAGTCATTTTCCTAGATGAATTGCATTATCAAGGTGGACTAGTACCAAAACATAAATATTGGGCCCATCCCCGTGTACCAAGTACTCTAGGGAAACTCCTTGTACACCGTGTGCTCTAGGGAGGTGTACTAGCCAACATTAATCCATTCCCTCATAAGGGGGATAATGAACACCTTAAATAACTACAAAACATCTACTCATAATTTATGTTTTCAAGTGACAAAACAACGAGTACTACATAGCAATACTACATCCAATATTTGCAAATAGAAGAGAGCATACATACATATCATGATTGCAAGCAAGAAAACCATAGTCATATAATTAAATAAACCCACGTACCTGAGTTCAGAGATTTCTAACATATCCATGATCATCTAGAAGTCTGGTCTACACCTGATTAATAACAATTAATCATCATTAATATAGGTACACCATATTCTTGGTATTTTAGGTCCAAATTAGGGTTTAGGACAAACCTTGGTTCAAACTGATCTAAACTTGTGTTTGATATTTTTCTACTGATTGGGGTGTCATTTTAGAGGTCTGGTCCAATTTTCATAATTTTCTGATGCTTTATCTATTTTCTAGAATTAATATGAGGTTAAATCATGTAATTGGGCTTTAATGAGAAAAGGCCTCAAATTTCTCAATAATATCAACATAGGAGTCCACATTTAGTTTCTAGATGATATCAAGGTTCAAACTTATTTTTATCATATTTAATCTCAACCGTTTTCTAATTATACCATTTAAGTGAAGCATTCTCATCTAAATTAAATATCATCAAAAATTATGTCTTTAAAGTCTGATCTAGATGTTTCATAAGAAAGAGGGCATTTTTCTGAGTTCAGGGCTATTTTTCTGGCATTTACTGGCTAAGGGAGCTATTTATAGGTGGGCATTTTCTAAGATAAGATCATTTTCTGGGAATTCATAACATTTTACCTGATGTGGCGGGTCCCACTGCTGAGGTGGCAATGTTGGATTGGGCCACGTTGGTCGGCATATGTGTGCGCTCCCTTGTGATGGTTTAGGCTGGGCCGATTAGCCTTTCTTCCTAAGCCGCTCGGTTCAACTGGGTTCACACTTGAACCGTCGGGTCTATGTCTGTCTTGAGAGTGAACCCTGATCGACCAAAGCCACCCCCTGACTCATCTTCCCGTCTGTGTCTTCGTGACACAGCCGAAGGATGTCGCCGCATAGCCACGCCGGCAAGAAGTGCAGAGCGGTTGGGTCAGATTGCGGAGAAGCGGTCTTGAGAGGCTTCCACGAGGCAACTCCCAATCTCCGGTGACCAGCATTATCGCGCCGATCATCTCTGTCTCGGGTCCGGGGCGGAGAAAACTCAACGAGATTGGGGCTTTGCTCCATGGGCTTCTCCTTGCTCCAAAAACAAGCTGAGAAGACCCAAAGCCTCCCAGGGAACTCGTGGGTGGTGCCAGGTCGCTGTAGACCCATGGCTTGTTCACCGAACACCCCTCCTTCCAACTGCTCATGACAGAGTTCGCCAGCTCCAGGGAACCCGATCCCACTTGGGCTCGTTCGAGCGTCGCCGCCGTTAGGTGTCTCGCGTGTGTGGGCTCCAAGCTTCTTCCCAAGCCGTCGATGCCGCAAGAAGCTCCTGCAAGCACACAACAAGGCTCAGGGATGTCTCAGTTCTGGGTGTTCCTGAGCGTTGGGCTCGCTCTCAAGCGTCGTCGCCGCAACTGCGTTCTCGGGCCCTTCGTTCTGGGCTCGTCCGAAACCTGAGGGGGAAACTCTGTTCTGATGTGCGAAGGTCGTCGCCGCAAGCCTCATCTCCAATCACTCTTCCCCGTCTGGCTCGCGAGTCCACAACATACTCGGTTCCACAGAGCGCCGCCGCCTTGGCTCTCCCTTATGCAGGCCGCCTACCATGTGTACACCCACAGTCCTTACAAGTGGCTCATCTCACATCTGTGTGAGCGTCGCCGGGACTCCATGCCATCACAGATCCTCCTCATGGATTGAGGAGGTCGCGGTTGCAGGTTGCAACCATGGCAGATCCCCTCCTCCGTAGTTCTTCATCTCGAGTAGGGACTGAATTGGGTGGCTAGTTCATGCCATCTTTGACCACCAACAGATTGCAGGAGGCTTCTGAGGTTGAAGAGAACTATTGGTTTCCGTTGGGAAGATTAGAGTGTTGCTCCCTAGTCTGCCCGTCCTACTGCAACTTGAGTGGAGAATACAAGGAAAGGGGTTCTTTCTCTCCACACAGGAATGCAATCCGCACTGTATTGTTGTTGTGATCCGATATGTGCGGTGGGTTCAATCACTCCATTCAACGATCCCCAAACCTCGTAGCTGACTCCTTCGTTACAGATTGGATGGAGGCAACCTCCTCCTAAACTCTAGGAGCTAGGGGGGTACGATGGATTCTCATCCCATTGAGCCCCGTGTGACACACCTCTACATTAGACTATAGTCCACAATGCATCAATTTGTCATTTACTTGTAATATCAAACCCTTATAACTTATCATAGAACATCATTTATTCATCTGGGACAAAACTTAATGTTTGACCAACATGATGTTGGTTCTTCAAAAAGGCAAATGTATTGGCATATTGATTTCTAATACATCTCAAATGGCTTCCATCTTTAGCAAAATTATAGAGCCAGACTTTATTTTACTAAGTCATACTTCAAGATCCACCATTAGACTATTTTCCACTCATATGTACCACTGGTTGAGAACTTAAAATCACAAGTACTTCCATGCTCATTAATAAGTGATATTGATAATCAACGAGTGCAACTAATATTTATCAAATGCTTTATCTTATCTAAACCCTTAAAACATACCTGAGGATCAATAATCCTTCATGAAATACCAATTCCTAAACTTGAGCATCAATCATCCATATTACCTTCTTGGCCCTAAGGTACTGCTTTGGCTAATAAAATCCTAAAATTCTGGGTCATCACAGGACAAGCAACATTTAAGCTTATGGGAGTTTGATGCGTGTGTTTTTAGTCATTATTTTAGGCACATTTTCCTTGATTTCATGTGTAGATTAGTCATTTATTTGATTTATTATGCATGAAATGACATAGATGGCTCGTTTCTATTAAATGTATTAAATTATATGATCTTTACTATTTTATGTATTGTTTTACACATCCCAAGTGCTTATGATGTTTTTGTGTATTTTCAGGAGCAAGGAAGTGCCACAGACTCAGTGCTTCCGACTTGGAAATAGTCGGTGGTACCGACTTGATGTTAGTGATGGACCCAGAAACTTACCCGAACTCAGTGCTACCAACAACTGAAGTTGGTGGTACCGAATTAGCATCAACAAGCCCCAGAATGAATTGGGAAAACTCGGTGCTATCGAGTTGCCAACTCGATGCTACCAAGTTGATGTCAGAGAAGCAAATAAAAAACCATAAAACTTGGTGCTATCGAGTCCAGTCAATAGTACCGATAGGATCGGGATTGTGTGACTTAGTACCGATAGGATTGGGATTGTGCGACCAAACATAAGTGACTCAGTACTAGTGACTCACCTAGTTGGTGGATGTTATTTCATACCCTAAGTGCCTTCTATGACTTAGGGGGGTGACGGACAGAGAGATGGAAGCAGGCATTTTCATTGCACGACAACCGAAGAGAGATAAAAGAAGAACTAAGGATTGAAAACTTAAATTGAGGAGATCTGGGAACCTCCAAAGGATGATTTTGTACCTGGAAGATAGTATAATGTTTATACAACATAGGGGATCTTTCGAACGGGTACAAATTTAGGGGTTACCTTAGTTTCTTCATATTTTCCATGTTTTTCTTCTTCCCTTCCATGTATTGATCGATGAACACCATGCAAGGCTAAAAACTTTCATTCCTTAGGATCCGGGAGTAGTCTGAATTTACAATGTGATTGATTTCCATGCATTAATATTAGTTTTATCTCTTTTTACTAGATATAAATCTAAGAAAGTTATGTGTTCTACTTGTGCTTGATCACCATGAGAGAATTGATAGATGCTTAGTCATCTCGTGAGAGAGGTTGAGGGTTGGAGAGCATAGATTTACCCATCTAATGTGCCCTTTAGGAAAAGTGGAGTGTAAATGGGAGGAGAAACCCAGAGAATAATCATAAAGCATCTAACTAATCAACCAATAACTCAGAAAGTGGGATTGTCATTAGATTAGGTAGTGAATTACACTATGGGAGCGGATAGTTCTAGCTACATGATCCTTATCTTGGGATTGAGATAATAGATGTTAGTGTGTG
Organism: Alisma plantago-aquatica; assembly: GCA_963693085.1. Classification (NCBI taxonomy): domain Eukaryota; kingdom Viridiplantae; phylum Streptophyta; class Magnoliopsida; order Alismatales; family Alismataceae; genus Alisma; species Alisma plantago-aquatica. The sequence goes on along the minus strand of OY856409.1, from coordinate 671,272,947 downwards.
TGAGATCAATTATTAGTGTTGTTTGTGGTGAAACCACTGTCCTAAGGAATTCACCTCATCTCTAACGAATTCAACCATTAATTGGCTATATTTCTACCTTTGTTCTTTCGCTCAACCAAATCAAACCATTTACAACCAGCTTAGCTGATTTGACTATAGTTAGTAGTAGTCTACTGGAGAAATGCTTCCCCATGTTCAACTCAGGCCTCTTTGGCCTGTATTACTTTGACGTGTACGCTTGCATTTTACACCTATAGTTTACTCGTGTCAGTACTCAAATGTGAGGTTGAGAGAATTTTGTCACAAAGTCACTCTTTACCTACAGGAGGGCATCGCGCTAGCTCTAGGACTACAACCAAAGTTTTAGAGAGTTGATTCTATTGGCCAACAATATTTAAGGATACACATGAATTTGTTCATTGTTGTGATGCATGTCAATGCGCATGTAACATTTATAAATGACATGAAATGCCGCTTAATGTGTTTTAGGAGGTTGAAGTGTTTGATCTATGGGGAATTGGTTTCATGGGCCCATTTGTGTCATCTAATTCTATTCTCTACATATTACATGTGGTTGACTATGTATCTAAGTGGGTGGAAGCAATTCCAACCCACACCGATGACACACAAGTTGTGTGTAGGTTTGTGAAGGACAACATTTTTTGTAGATTTGGTGTCCCTGACAGATTATTAGTGATTGGTGGATCACATTTCACCAATAGGAAATTTGGAGCCTTATTGTGTAAATATGGTGTGAAACATCGAGTGGGTACTCCTTACCACCCAGAGACGTAAGGCCAAGTTGAGGTGTCCAATAGAGAAGTGAAAAAGATATTAGAAAGGATAGTCTCAACTAATATGACAAATTGGAGTTTTGTGCTTAATGATGCACTTTGGGCATATAGGACGACCTATAAATCAGTTATGTAATTATTCCTTTCAGGTTTGTTTATGTACGTGCTTGTCATTTACCAGTAGAGCTTGAGCATAAGGTGAAATGGGCATTGAAAAAGCTAAATTTTGGATTGGATGAAGCAGGTAGGAAGAGATTGTTGGAGCTGAATGAACTAGATGAGCTTCAGATGGATTCTTATGAAGGTTTTAGGATTTATAATGAGAGGATGAAGAAGATTCATGATAGGTACATCTTGAATAGGGTGTTTCTCCCTAGTTAAAAGGTTCTCATTTTTAATTCTTGACTTAAGTTACATACGGGAAAATTCAGATCCAAATGGAGTGGACCATTTGTGATTGAGCAAGTTTTTCCCCATAGTGTTGTCAAGATTATAGATGGGTAGTATGTCATTCCTTGTTAATGGCCAAATATTGAAGAACTACTATGTTGGGGAAGTGGATGCAAGAATAGAAGAAGTGCAACTTATGAAACTCCATTAGATTCTTGTTCTTAGGAACGTCTAGTCTAGGACGTTAAACAATTTCACTTGTTGGGAGGCAACCCAACCTTCATTTCTCTTTGTTTAGGTTCATTTTAGCATTGTAGTTTTCTTTTCATTCTTAATTCTTGAAAAAATGATACCTCAACTCATTTGTGGAGTGTGTAGATTTTTATATAGTTGGTAATACCGAGTCCACAAGTCGGTAGTATCAAATTTACATTAGAAAGTAACCCACACAAGAAAAATAGACTTAATACTATCGACTCTACCAGTCAACACCAATGAGTCTCTAAAGATTTTCAAGAACCTTACTGATAAGCACCCAGTAGTATCAACATCTATGTTGGTACTACAGACTTTTTGGCACTCCCAGGGTCGAAACACCAAGAAAAAAAAACAATAATATCGAGAAAGAATTTCCAACTCAGTACTACCGACGGACCAGTCGCTAGTACATTCGTCGGTAGTACCGACACATGACATCAGCAATCTATGGATGCTCGATTCAATTGAGGATGTGGTCTTCATCGCACAGTTGGTAGCACTAATCCTTACCTCAAGTAGGTACTACCGACTCCGAGCTATCTACGCTTGAGACATCATCAAACGTCATCCATTGATACATCCGAGCCACAAATTCATGCTTGAAACTCGGTGCCAACTCTTCCCGACTCAGCTATATAAGGAGGGGTGGTGAGTCTATTTTCTTCACAGAACTTCCTCCACTCCTCCTACAACTCAGAGAAAAGTTGCACCGAGCACTGACGATCTTCACTGAGCGTCTCTTTCCTCATCCTCCTTCTGGAATCAGCATCATGGCACCAAGGAGAGGCCCTTCTATGTCGGCAAACGAAGGAGAGTTGATCCCTCGACCAACAAACATCCAACATCCATCCTTATATATTAAGAAATTTTATGAAGAGATTCAAATGTGGATAATAGTGCCAACGTGATATTGAGATCACACCTTGATCGAGCGAGCATGCTTCACCAACAACGTGCGGTGGGTGTGTCAGAAGCAGTTGATGGATGGAGACAATCATTCCTTTAGCGACTGGAAGACCTACCCAGACATTAGGGCTGTCAATGGGGAGGGTATTATCCATTTACCCTTATCCATACCCTGGAGGGTAAGGGTAAGGGTAAAGATTTTTATTACCCTTTATCCATTTACCCGTTCCCCATTTCCCCGCTATACTATAAGGGGAGGGTAAGGTATAGACATTATCCATACCCTTTTACCCTTTTACCCGCCCATGATATAAAGGTTACATAAATATAAATATTCTAAAGGGGTTTGTATGTAAATGTTTAACCCTAATACTTTATTCTATCATTAGAAAATGACTTGGTGTTATGCTTGTAATACTTTCTTGTTGAGAGAAAAACATATATATCTTACGGAAAATGAGGTGTTGGTGAAACACTTATTTGTTATGCATACTTATGCAAAGGGAAAAAATGTATGCATAAAAATTGTTATTGTGTGAATTGACTTAACTTTACATGGAGAAACATATGATTTTGAATTGGATATAATGTTTTATATGTTGTTATCAATAAATTAGTTATAAAATTATTAAAAATCAACACACAATGTGTATAAATTTTTTTTTGTCAAAATTACCCGCTTACCCTTTACCCTCCCCGTTTACCCTGTGGAGAAGAGGGTAAGGGTAAGGGGAGGGTAAGGGGATTGCTGAGAAGGATAATTACCCTTACCCTTACCCGCTACCCAAAGAGGGTAAGGGTAAGGGTAAGACCTTACCCTCCCCATACCCTCCCCATTGACAGCCCTACCAGACATTGTCCTTGAGTTCTTAGCACTACTGGAAGTTCTTGTTGCCCCAAGCAACAATTAGGATGTGAATGGTGGGAAGGCAAAGTCATCTTCCACCTCTTCAACAACAACCACTCCATCACTCTATGGGCATTCAACCACATCTTCAACTGGGCTCACATCCCAGAACACTCTGCCCCTTCAGATTTTGACTACAACTTGGCTTAGGAGTAGCTGACTGAGGTGCTAAAAGGCTTTTGCATTAGTTGGCACATCAACTCTGTTACTGACATCGAGCACTCCTTTTCTCACGTTCTTCACCACCTTTGCACCAACACTATCTTCTCTCATTTTGGCCAAGCCCAAGGAAAGGTCTAAAGGACGGACCTCTACTTCTTGTACAGGCTATTGTAGGGAGAAACCATCAACTTTGGGGCCTTCCTTCTCCTCCATATGATCTTAGTTCGGTGCAATGTGAAGAGGAAATTATCGATTGTATTTGGGGGTCTTATCACCCCAATTGCACTGCATTTTTTCCTTGACTTGTCAACCCTCGTGCCAATGGAAAATACAAAGAAATTGGACCTCCAGCACTTTTGCATGGCCAACCTCCTCATCTTACACCATTACATGGTATATGCAAGCCACATACGTCGAGTAAAGTTTTGGGAGCATAGCATCCCCGACCCTATCTTCAACCTATGAGGAGTAGCCCATCTTTAGTGGCTGCTGGACAAGGGAGAGGAAAATGATGAACCCAGGGCAGTAGCTCATGATGACAATGAGCAGCAAGGTGATGATGATGAATCCAATGACAATGTTGAGGAGGTGGATCCCATCATCCCCATTACCCATAGAGTGGTCTCGCACAAACAGGCCCGCACCTACGCTTGTTTGACTTCATCTACCCTACCCCGTTCATAGGAGGAGCAAGACCCATACAACATGATGGGCATTATGGGATGTTGTAGGAGATCCAGATAGGACAACAGTAGCATCAGGCGATGTTGGCTGGTATATAAGAGATACAATGAAGGTTGTACCAAAACTAGGAGGCGATATATGAGAATGAACACCTTTTGTGGGCAAACCAAGAGAATGTTCACATGCTCCTACATCACATGCATCAATATCAACAACCCTTCTTTGACCATTATTGGAACCAAGGGTACTTTAGAAGGTACCAACATTCACCGTAGATTCCACCATTGAATCTATCTTTTCAGGGGATGTTTCCTCCCTATGACCCCAACATGCCACAACCACCTCCTCCATATTGAGAAATGGTACCGCTATTTCACCTCTTCAATGTGAGTATTGACTATGTGGACATAGTCTTATTTAAGCTTGGGGGGGGTGCTGGAACAAGATTCCATCTTAGTTTTTATTACATTTTTGTCTTAGTTGTTTTATTTTTGTTTTGGTTTATGCAATGTTAGAATTCACACCTATCTAGTGTAATCGTGGAGTAGTAATGCATGGTTGAATATGTTGATTCATAGGTATTTCTGCCAATAAATGGTCAAGTCTCTATAGCTTAATTATGACATCTTTGTGCAATACCACTTGAGGAATTATTCAGTTAAGTCAGCTCAAGGATATAGGATTTGAATGAACATCTAAATCAACTCAGAATGTGAAAGAAGATGTTGTTGAGCCTAAATTGATCAAACCTTTAATGAGATTTTAAATGGAAATATAAGAGAGAAACCTTAAGATTACCTTGTGCACAGGTCATTAAAGAGGGACATATCATAATCCTATGAAAGGAATCATCTCTTAGTTATGTGATTCCATCGATCTTTTCCATCCAATTTTGACTCACCACCTCAAGATGAATGAGTACTCAAAGTTATTTATTTTGATTGCATTACATGGCCTAATCAATGACATGGTAGATTTGCTTATTGTTTCTAACATTCAAGAAAAAAAAGTTATATTTGTATGCGCAAACTTTAGTGCATGCCATCTTAGTTGTATAGCAATTGCATGTAGATTACATACATTTTATAACACTCATTACTTTTTGTCATGCGGATTATAGTCTCCATTTATGAAGATTGAAGCAGGGACGTATATCTATATTAAAAAAAAGTACGAATTGAAAGCCCGAGCTTAAACCCAATCATGTTGAAGATAATAAAAATTATGGGCTAGAAAAAAAAACTAATCTCAAAATTTTCTTAAAGAGAAAGTATGTTCTTGAGTCTTCTTGAAGAGATGAATTAAGTCACATAATGAATTTGTTTGTTTTTTATAATCTCATTTTCTATTATGAGACAGCTTCATACATTCATCATGTGTTAAAAAGAAAAAAAGGCAATAAGCATTAGGACTCATGCAGAACATTCTTTTTATTCATGTAGGCCATCATTCTTTTTGCATAAATAAGTTGGATGTACTTGTGATTCTTCAATTTCCACCCATCCCATATCATTAATTACTCTCATTAGTAGGCCACTCAAATGATTTATCTCCTCATCTATTATTATAAGGAGATCTGCTACCAAGCAGTTGGTAGTTAGGAGAGAGCAATTTAGATTAGGGAATCACATAGTGCACCAAGAGAATTCCTAAAAAATTATTATATTAACTACTTTCTTGACAATGTTCATTGATCAAAAGGTGGACATCTTCTATGGAATTTTTTGGTCATTGTATAGCAGTTATTGGTTCAGTGGTCATTGATGGCCGGTTTAGGGAGTGTTTGGTGGACATTAAGAAAAGAGTTCATGTGTTATATCCTTTTGCTAACTTACATTAAACATATATGAGAGTGTGTTTCTCGAGGATGAGCAACATTTAAGCTTAAAGGAGTTTGATGCATGGGATTTTAGTCATTTTTACAGGCATGTTTTCCTTGATTTTATGTGTCGATTTGTCATCTGTTTGATATATTATGCATAAATGCTATCAATGACATATTCTACCTTAATGCATCAAATTATATGATTTTTACTATTTAAGATGGTTTAATATTCATCCCGAGTACTTATCCACATTCTTGTGCATTTTAGGTACAATCCAACTTGACAAACTTGGAACTACTGACATTCCAAGTCAGTGGTACCGACTTCACGTAAATACTGGACCAGAAGACTCACCCAAACTCAATACTACCGACACTCAAATTGAGTAGTATCTAAACCTCATCAGTAATGTGTAAGAATGAATCCCGAAAACTCAATACTACCGAGTCCACAAGCTCAGTTCTACCCATATGTAATTAGTGAAGCAGTACTCAAGCAACCTAAAGACTCGATGCTATCGAGAGAAGTCGATAGTATTGACATTGTGATGAATCACAAATACCCTAGAAACTTGGTATTACCGTCTTACCAGTCGTTTAAACTGAGTCCGCCCAATCAGGCAATCTGAAGATAGCACTCTAATCCAAAAGATGGTGTTATTTTGTACCTTAAGTGATTCTTATGACTTGAGGGGAGTTCAACTAGACCTAAGGAGGTAGTCATTTTCTATTTCTTGATAGAAAAGAGAGAGAAGAGAAGAGGAAGGAACCGAAGGCTTCACTCGGGACAATCTGAGCACCCCCAAAAGGTGAATCTATAGTTGAAAGATTGCAAATTGTACGCACAACGGAGGGGATCATCCAGATCAATCATTATCTAGGGGTTACTTAGTTTTTCTAATGTTTCTCATGTTTTTCTCTTTCTCTACCATGTATTCATCAATGAAAATCATGTGGGGATAAACCCCTCAATTCATTAGGATCTGGGAGTATCCCAGATATACATTACAATTGATTTTCATGCATTAATATTATCTTTGTCCCTATTTTTTGAATATAAATATATGAAGTTGTCTTGTTATATTTATGTCTGGTCAACATAGATAGATTATAAGACACTTAATCATTTCGGCAGAGAGGTTAAGGGTTTGAAAAGTATAGATTTACCCATTTATTGCACCCCTTGGGAAAGGTGAAGAATAAATGGGAGGAGAAACCTTGAGATTAATCGTCAAGCAACTAATTAATCAACCAATTACTATGGAAATGGTATTGGCATTAGAATAGGTAGTGAGCTACATTGTGGGAGTGGGTAGTTCTAGCTATAGGCTCTTTATCTAGGGATAGGGGTAGTAGATAGTAGTGTGTGGAGTTAATTGTAATGTGGTATGTCTTGAAACTATTGTCCTGAGGAATTCCCTTAAATATGAATAACTTAATTACTAAGCTTGTTTTGTTCTACATTTATTTCTATTCAATCAAACCAATTCACTTTCACCAGTATAGCAGATTATACCATAATTAGTAGTAGTATTTTGGAGAACATTTCCCTATGTTTGACTCCAGCCTCAAAAAGGCCTATATTACTTCAATACGTTCACTTACATATAACACACGGTAAACATGTGTCATTCAACCTTATGTAAAGTGAGTATTAGGTTAACTAATTTCAATTACATGCTACTTTTTTAAAAAACCAAATCACATTTCACATATTTTAGTAGGACACATAACAATTATTTGAGGTGGCAACACCCTGATTGGGATGATTTCACACTACAGTTGCATCATCATGATATAATTATAAGTGGTTTAAAGATCACATAAGACAAAGCACTAGCTAGTTCAAGATAATATTTTTGCTATCATTATTTGTAATTTTGTTTATCCCTTTCTTATTCGAGGATTTTTCTTTACAAAATTTTGATGCACTTCCTAAATCTGTCCAATATTTGTCTCGACCATTGAAGATAGGTGTTTATTCATACAAAAGTTATTTTGTGAATGGTTACAAGTTTTATTGTCAATATGTAGAAATAAATCATGCCACACAAAATAGTGGCATTGTGACATATGGTCCCGAAGGTGAATTATATTATGGGTTTTAGAAAACATTTTGGAGATCCATTACCATAAAATGAAACTTGATTATCTTTTCAAATGCTCATGGTATATTAATGAAGAAGAAGGATTTTTGGTTGATGAGTTTAACATTGCATATGTTCAGACAAGTAAGCAGAGCTTTAACAATGAGTCATTTATTTACCCAGAACAAGATGAACACGTGTTTTACTCAATGGATCCCATAAATGGGAATCAGAGTGTTGTGTGTCATTAGAAACCTAGAAATGTTTATAGTGAACATGAGCACATTTTGAACAAAGCAATGAACGCTTGGGTAGAAGTTATGAGCCATTGCTTCATTGTGGGTTGGATGATGACCATGATGTCACATAGACAAGGTGTGTTATACCTAGCATAGTAAAAGTATCTGAAAATGTAGTCAAAGAAATTCTACAACCTAACAAGAGGAAGAGATCAGAGGTATTAATATATGAAGGCTAGCTTGTTTTTTTCAATTTTTTTGGATTGTTGACTTTTATATGATATTTATATGAAAATTGATTACTTTATACATTCTTTATAGGGACATGCCTCCTAATCCAATGTATAAGTCTATTAATAGAATTATAGAAGAGGAAAATCATGGCGATGAATTTTCAATAAGGAAACCAAGATTGTTATATTTTATATTTCATATGATTACACATTTCCCTTTATTTCTTTTTGCATACATAGTTTAGCCTTTTTCATTATTGTTATTAGCTTTGGATCTTGAGAATGCTATTGGGAGCAAAAGGAAAATATCATCTCACATGTCTCTTGAATTATCTACAAGTATAAATCATATTTGAATGTACCAAATTATATAAAAAGATGCATTAAGTTTTAAGATCTACTCAAATTGTATTTACTATATGAAATAGAGACACTCGTATCATTTCTCAAAACTACAAATGGAATTCTAAAAGAAAAAAACACATCTACAACCTACAATTTAGATCCATTTGAATAGCACTTCATCAAGCTGAAGTCAAGTAATATATGCATATTGTTATTACAAATATATGTATTAATGTTTTCTACCACTAAATCTAATTATTTGTATACTTATTGAAAACAAAAAAGGTAAGATGCTCTAATATTCGTGATGATGAAATGCCAAACACTGATGCATTGAAAGGAATTCAAGATTTTGGTATTTAGATGATTTACTATATTCTATTTTGAGTTTTCTATAACTCATTTGCTTTTGTCATTGTGTATTATTGATATGTTTAGGAAAGTCCATGTATGAGAAGCGAGCCTCAACTAATCCCAAGAAAAACATAAACCTTAATTAGAAAATGAAGTCCATTCCAGGTGAATATGATCCATTGTTTCATGTTTCATCTCAAAGGACTAAAGGTTTTGGCATATTTATTATAAATACACCCGCCCTCCCATTCTAATGTATGTTTTCGTAGATATGATTTTGTGCTATTATTGTGTATTACTTAATGTCCTTAGATATGTCCATTCATGGGAAATATTTCTTAAATAGTGCCTAAACAGACAATTGTGTAAATGGAAAGAAAAAATCCGCCCCCAATGCTGTAAAGTCAAAGATGCATTTAGATAAAAAGTCAAAGTCTATTTCTAATGCCTCAGGTCATGGTGCATCTACAATAAATGAAGTTTTGGGTGTTTTTTATTCAAAGTACACCCATCTTACTAATCTTATTTTATTTTATAGAATTGTTTTCCTTATACTAGTATGCATCGTTAATGTCTTTAGACTAGTCTGTGCTTGGGAAATCTGCCTTGAATATGTTGGCTAAAAGGACATCATCAAAATCCTTTTGTTTTGAAAATGACAAACATTTCATTCTTATGGATCTAACATGCTACATGAGTGTTGTAGGAACTAGGTGGATGACACAACTATGGAAGATCTATATCCTAAAAATGCTTTAATTTCATGATTGTAATCAAATGTAAAAACTTGTACAAGTATATAATGTACAAGTACTTAGATATCATGTAAATCATGTGTTTAGATCTTCCCTAGCCATTCACAACACTCAGATAGATCATCCCTTATAATAGTGTCACAACTGCACACTCATACACACACTTAGTATTCATCAAGAACCACCAAAATAGAGACATTCTCAGTTGAACTCTTTGTGGACCGAGACATTCTCAGTCGAACTCTTTGTGGACCGAGATATACTCAGTCAAACAACTTCTCGACTAAGAGTATCCCAGGTTAAATCTTCTAATAGGTTCTATTGCCGTTAGACCCAGTAGACAAGGTAGTTGGGAGTTGGAATCGAACGATATAGACACTTGCTCCAGAACGTCCCTCGGTCAAAAAAAAACCTTGACCGACGGACTCTCGGTCAACAAACTTCTTGATCGAGAATAACTCTATCTGCGCTTTTTAGCATTAATAAACTAGCCATTGCTAAAGCAATAAATGGATACCTAACGGGTAGTTGAGCACTAAGAACCCCTGAGAAAGTGTCTAGAACGTCCTTAAGCATTCATAGGACATTCCTATGAATAGGACATGCCTTAGGACACCAAAAAACACACTTGTGCAATACACGAGCATACATACTTGCAATTGGCAATCCATTCTTGTGAGAAATTGAGCAACTCCAACACTTGCTAATCTCTCCCATTGCTACAAGCTTGCATCCTATAGGCTAGAATCTCCTTTCCACCATACTTAAACTTTCATACACATTGGTTAGGAGATCAAAATGCTTGATATAGGATTCAAGCCTTGTGCTTAAGCGGTAATTGTAATTTCTATTTTCCCTTCTTGTTCTTTTTTATTACTTGTACTCTCCTTACTACTCTTAGGGTTGGAGGCTACGGATCAGAGAGGATGCTATCTTCTCAAGTGGAGAAGGATATTCTCAGTGGAGAAGGAGGGCTTTGGACTACTTTAAGAAGGGGAAGCTACTTCAAGGACGAAGGCTACTTCAAGGGGGGGCTTGAAGTTACTTTAAGTGAAGGTTGCTTCACAGTTGGTGAGACGACTTCAGGGTGAAGGTTGTCTAAAGGGTTAGAAAGGTATTTGTAATTTTATGTAACATCCTAAAAAGGTAATAAAATTCAAATACTTTCAAATCCCAATAGGTAACAATTGGGTAGTGGTCTGACTCCCTTAGTTTTTGCTAAGGGTGGAACCACTCTAAGCACCTTGCCTTCTTCTTCAAATTTCAATTGTGGTTGTTTGATTTTTATTATTGTTAAAATATTCATAAAACCCTATTTACCCCCCCTATAGTGGTTTTGCATTTGGTATCAGAGCAAGGCTTCAAGGAACTCTAACAAAGTCTTGAAGAAGAATGGGTGACGGGGTTCTCAACAACCTCAACCTGGAAGGAACACTCGTGGCTAGACCTCTACCGTTTGATGGCACAAACTACACTTACTAGAAGAGGAGGATGCAGTTCTACTTCCAAGGAATTAGTTGGGATCTCTAGAGGATGGTTTCAAATCCATATGATTTTCCTCAAATAGAGTATGCAACTTGGGATGCTAATATGGTAAGATCAGCCCAAATGAATGCAAAAGCTATAAGTATACTCTATTGTTCAATTTTTGTAGGTGAATTTAATAGAATATCAAATTGTGAAATGGCATATGAGATATGGCATAGACTCTCTATAACCTATGAAGGAATTGTTCAAGTTAAGAATTCCAAAATCAAAATGTTTAAACAAAAGTTTGAACATTTTTGTATGGATTAAAATGAGTCTATTAGTGAAATGTATGCAAAATTTTCTTCTATTGTGAATGGTTTGAATGCTTTAGATAAAGTAATCAGTGAAGAAGATCAAGTGTCAAAAATTCTTAGTTCTCTTCCTCCCATGTACAAGCCAAAGGTGACTACAATTGAAGAAGCAAATGACCTCACTCGACTAAGAATGGAGCAACTAATTGGCAACTTAGAAGCACATGAATCAACTTTGGAGGAAGAAGAACGAAGAGAGCATGAACTTCAACAAGGAAGAAAAAAAGATATAGCCCTAAAAGCTTCAAAGGTCATCACTTAAGAAAGTGATGAAACAAGTGATGGAGATGAAGTAGAAGAAGCTCTAATTGTTAATGGTAAGAAATATAAAAGATTTAGATCTAACAAAGTTGTTGGTTCTTCTTCTTCTACTCCTAGGTGTTTTGAATGTGGAAAGAAGGGACATCTTAAGAATGAATGTCCTAAACCAAAGAAGGGTCAGAAAATCTCTTTCAAGAAGAAGGGAGAAAAAGCTTACAAAGTTGTATGGGATGAATCAAGTGAAAGTGAAAGTGGAGAATAGAATGTGGAGCGTCTCATGGCCAAAGAAGACAGTGATGATTCACAAGAGGATTGGGTAGTTGACAGTGGATGTTCCAAACACATGACCGGGAACAAGGATGTATTTCAAACTTTTGAACAAAAGAAAAGTGGAACAGTCACTTTTGGAGACAATGGTAAAGGTAAAATCGTTGGAATAGGTAATATTGGAACAAACCTTGAAATTAAGAATGTTTTACTTGTTGATGGTTTGCACCATAATTTAATAAGTGTCAGTCAATTATGTGATAGCGGATATGATGTTTTATTCAACAAAAATTGTTGCAAGTTACTAATATAAAACTCTACAAATGTTGTTTATGAAAGAAAAAGAGTTGGAAATCTATATATCCTTAAACCTAATTCTATGCAATCTGTAGTTGGAAAATGCTTACTTGCAAAAGATAATTCTCTACAACTATGGCAGAGAAAATTAGGTCATGCTAGTTCATATGTTATCAAAAAGTTAGTTAAATATGATCTTGTTGTGGTTTGCCTAAGCTATCTTTTGATCAATCTAAAAATTGTGAACCATGTACTTTGGGTAAACAAACTAAAACTTCTTTTAAACCCAAATACATGCTTAGCACCAGTAGATCACTAGAACTTATTCATATGGATTTGTTTGGACCTATGAGGATACAATCTATTGGTGGAAAAAGATATTGCTTTGTTATTGTTGATAACTATAGTAGATATACATGGGTACATTTTCTTACAAATAAAGATGATACTATTAAAGTTTTCATACAATTTTGTTCAAAGATTGAAAACTTTAACAAAACAAAATATGCACAATTACAAGTGATCATGGTAGAGAATTTGAGAATCAAATATTCAAAAAATTCTGCACATCTCAAGGCTACACTCATAATTTTTCTGCTTCACACACTCCACAACAAAATGGTATAGTAGAAAGGAAAAATTGATCATTACAAGAAATGGCTAGGACTATGATGTTTGAACATAATACACCTAAAATGGTTTGGGCTGAAGCAGTAAACAGAGCATGTTATGTGCTAAATAGAGTAATCGTACACTCTTATTTGAAGAAAACCCCATATGAAATCATCTATACTAAGAAACCAAGGGTTGATTATTTTCATACTTTTGGCTCAACTTGTTATATCTTGAACACAAAAGATGATAGAGAAAAGTTTGACTCTAAATCACAAAAATCCTTTTTCTTGGGATATTCAACTTCTAGTAAAGCATTTAGAGTTTACAACACCATCTCTAGAAAATTTGAAGAATGCATTCACATTACTTTTCATGAAGAAATAAAACAAAGTGCTAAAAATGATGATATAGTTGATGTTACTCATTAAATTGAAGATCTAACCATATCAACCAAGGATGATCAAAATGTTGAAAATGATCAACAACTTGAGACACAAGAATCTGTTCCTAGACTCATTACAGATCATCCTCAAGAACTAATCATTCAAGATCCAAATGATAAAGTAAAAACCCATTCATCTTTTAGAGATGTTGCAAATATGGCATTTGTATCTATAATTGAACCCAAGAAAGTCACTAAAGCTTTAAAAGATGATTATTGGATAATGGCTATGCAAGAAGAATTAAACCAATTTACTAAAAATGATGTATGGGACTTAGTTCCAAAGTATCAAGATAAAACCATTATTGGAACTAAATGGGTTTTTCGTAATCAATTAAATGAAGTTGGGGAAGTAATAAGAAATAAAGCTAGGTTGGTAGCAAAAGAGTATAATCAACAAGAAGGAATAGACTTTGATGAAACTTATGCACCCGTGGAATGACTTGAATCGATTAGAATGTTATTAGCCATAGCTGCCCACAAAAACACCAAACTATTCCAAATGGATGTGAAAAGTGCATTTCTAAATGGAATAATACAAGATGAAGTATATGTTGCCCAACCACCTGGCTTTGAAATTATGGAAAAAGCTGACTATGTATACAAACTCAAGAATGCACTTTATGGGTTAAAACAAGCACCTAGAAATTGGTATGAAAGGTTCAAAAATTATCTATTTGATAATAACTTTTCAATTGGAATTTTAGATTCTACTCTATTTTTCAAAACAAATGAATCTAATTTTCTGGTTGTTGAAATTTATGTTCATGATATTATCTTTGGTGCATCAAATGAATCTGTATGTAAACAATTTAGTTATATTATGCAAACGGAATTTGAAATGAGTATCATGGAAGAATTGACTTTCTTTCTTGGTTTTCAAATAAAACAAACGCCCGCTGGGATTTTTATAAGCCAAGAAAAGTATACAAATGAACTTTTAAAATGCTTTGGGATGACAAATTGCAAACATACTACCACACCAATGAGTACCTCTACTAAAATTGACAAAGATGAAAATGGGGAACCCATTGATGATTCTTTGTATAGAGCTATAATTGGTAGCTTGCTTTACTTAACCACTTCTAGACTGGATATCATGTTTTCCGCTGGGCTTTGTGCTAGATTTAAATCACAACCTATGCAAACTCATTTTCAAGCCGTCAAACGGATTCTAAGATATTTCATCGACACTACAAATTATGGTTTATGGTATCCTAAAGGACAATATTTGGATTTCAAAGCTTATACCAATGCCGATTACGCTGGTTGTCGAACTGATCGAAAGAGCACAAGCAGAAGTTGTTTCTTGTTAAAAAGATCCTTAGTATTATAGTTTAGCAAGAAACAAAACATGGTTTCCCTTTTTACAACTCAAGTTGAATATATGGCAGCCGGGTCATGTTGTGCTCAAGTGCTTTATATGCAATAAGTTATAAACAATCATGGTTTTACATTGTCATCCACACCTATCTTTTGTGACAATACAAGCTCTATAAACTTGGCACATAATCCTATTTTACACTGTCGTGCCAAACATATTGAAATTCATCATCATTTTCTAAGGGTTCATATCTCTAAAAACCATGTATCCCTCCATCATGTTGATACAAAAGATCAATTGGTTGATATTTTCACAAAACCACTCCCACTAGATCAATTTAATAAAATAAGGAAGCAACTACTCATTACTCACTTAGAAGATGTTTTCTTTGACATTTGTGCTTCTTAAATCGGCTAGTTTCTCCGTTCCTTACATTATGGCTGGAAATGGACATCTTTTTGCATATTCTGATGGTTATCTATTTGAAAGGGGAGAACCAATTAAGGGAGAGATTTTAACACCGTATTTTAATGGCTATCTTTTTTTTTAAATGACAAAGGGGAATAAATAATATAAATCTTAAATACTCAATCAATGAGTTTCATAATCTCTTTGCTTTACATTAAAAGTTACTACACTCCCTAAGAGTTGGATTTTATGTTCCACACTTCTTTGGGAATAATAAGCACACATTCCATAAACAAGAGAAGGTATACACAAGGTAAATTTAAGGTATGTAACTGAACTCATTTTAAGATTATTTGATTTATATTTAGAAAAGTTTGTCATCTTCAAAAAGGAGGAGATTTTTGGCTAAATGGACATCATCAAAATCACTTTGTTTTGAAAATGAAAAACATTTCATTCTTATGGATCTAACGTTCTACTTGAGTGTTGCAGGAACTAGGTGGATGACACAACTTTTGAAGATCTATATGTTCAAAATGATTTAATTTCATAAATGTAATCAAATGTAAAAAATTGTACAAGTATATAATGTACAAGTACTTAGATATCATGTAAATCAAGTGTTTAGATCTTCCCTAGCCATTCACAACACTCAGATAGGTCAACCCCTATAATAGTGTCACAACTGCACACTCATACACAAACTTAGTGTTATAACCCCATTTTCTAAAGAATGTAATGAGATTTGTAAATCTCTTTTAAAAGTATAAATGAAATCAATGATTGATTTGATGAGTTGATTTGAATGAATTTCATGTATGATAGCCTTGTATACTTTCTTGTTGGCCCTTATTGTCCATTAAGCCCAAGTGAAAGAAAAAGAAAAAGAAATGAAAAAGGAATTCAATTGGATAAAGGAATACATGAGAAAATAAATAAAAATGATTAAAAGATTAAAGGATTTCTTTTCCAAAATAGAATTTCGAGTTATAAAGATTCCTTGGAGTTCAAGGAACTCAGGATAATTACTTAATGGCAAAAGGAATAGGAAATATGTAGAAAATATTAATAAATAAGTGATAACTTGAAACTGAAGAAAAGGGATCGTTTTCTTTAGATAATGACTTCAATTTTTGCATGATGAGAGAAAAGGTATGAACTTATTTCCCTTAAAATCTGAAGCAAAAAGGAGTTAAGAATTGGGAGTTATCGATTTTTCAAGTTATCCTTGATTTAGGAAATTGTTTTCCTTTTGTTAGATCGGGCGCGATGAGGGCTGTTGGATCTTGATCCAACACGCGCCGCTCATCATCTAGAGTCCCAAAGGGACACAGACTGTAGCATGATCACAGGGGACTTTCCCCTCCATTTCCCAATTGATCCAACGCATGAGCACGCTTGGAAGGTGTCCCAATGACTTCGGCAGGAGGGTACGAATCTTCCAGACCCTACTTTGATGAGATTTTATCGTGTCTTTGAGAAACGCCCAATTGGGTTGTGATTTGAGGTGGTAGTAGGGTTGGGGTAACCCTAGAGATGTCTCCACACCATATAAACATGGTCCTTCTTGGATCCTCACACCTTCACGATTATGCACGACTACTCCATTAGCTCCAAAACCCTCTCGTGCGCTCGATTGACCTTGCTCAGGAAAAGGACCATCGCGGTGCCCCCATGAGTTCAATTTAGGAAGATGAGGAGTACGAAGAGTGGGGTCCATCAGATCATGGACCATGGTGAGCCGGAGTGAGATCTAACAATCACAGGTGAAGCGCGGATCTTTAGCTCGCTGAGTGGAGCGCTTCGACGCGAGTTGTTGGATCAAGGGTCCATCGTGAACCCAGGAGCATCCGACGATCAACTGCCAATGGCCGCGCAAGCTAGCAAGTGAGTGGAAACAATTGACGTGGAGTGTCAGATCTAGGCGTGGTCCTTTGGTGCATCGATCTGACGATCGAGGAAATTCAGTAAATCCCCACTCTGATCGAAATTACAGAATATAGCTTTTCTTTGTAAAATTAATAGAAAACGCTAGGAATATCCAATGAGGAAACATTATATATGGAAGTTGTATAGAAAAATACGAGGAACATGATAAAAATATTTTGAGAATCTAGCTCTATCTAGTTTTGCAAAAGTACTTTAATTGGGTAGAAAAGTGTATTGAAAAGTAATTAGAAACCCTATTTGCATATAAAGCATGATTCTTTGTAACTTAATAGGTTAAATTGAGGATTATCAACCTGTTAATTAATAATATGGAGTTATCATACATTTTGAATACAAATATGGTTAATTTAGGGTTTATGTCTATAAATGAAAAGGTAATGTATATGAAACCCTAATTTAGGCTAAAAGAAGAAGAAAACCATGTTATTTTGGATTAAGGAAGTAAATTACTAAATAATGATCCTAAGACTTTTAGGAATATTAAAAGGAAAAAATTTAATGGTTTTTAGTGGATTTGATGAATTAGGGCTCTTAATAACTAAGAATGAAGGCAAAACCCTAGTTTCCAAGGAAACCCTAAAATTGGAATAGAAACCCTAAGGAATAAGATGGAATTGGATAAATTTTGATAAAATGAAGTTGGAATGTTTATTTCAGATTTTTTGTGCACTTTTCTTGCTTGTTTGGATATTCTCTCTCTTCATAGTTGGTTCTGTATCCAAATCTACTAATACATGTATGTGGTTACGCTTATGATTATCCCAACTAGTTTTTTGAGGATTTTATCGACGTTTCCCTCATGGCTTGAAATAACTGTTGGATGCTTTTATTTCATGCAACTATAGAGTGACTATGACTATCACTATGAATATACATGTATAACTGGCTTAGATATGGGTCCACCCCTGTGGCTATGCAAAGGCTAAAAAGGATAACCTAGAGTAAGGTCTTGGCTATCATGAGTTACAAACTGGGCCACACATGTGTAGTGCCATGAGACTCTTAGCATGCCATGAGTTAAGGAGTGGGCTACCTATGGGTAGTGCCATGTGACTTAGCCCTAGAAACTAATTCAACTGTTAGGTGAGATCATGAGGGGTATAATGGAGATCTACCATAAGGAAGGTAGTATCCAGGTCCAATGCAGGGATAGTGTAGGGGATAGGGTATACATAGATCGCGTAGTTATATTTAAAATGTAAAATTGTTTGTTAAATGATAATTGACAACAATACATTGTTACAAATAATTGCATGATTAGTGTTTCCCCCACATACCCCCTTTGGCTGACCGACGTTTTGTTTGTTGGTGTTTTAGGTACAAAACCAAAAGGACAAATAGTAAATCATCATATTGTGAAATACATGAATTAAAGTTCAAGGAGGATTAGTTAGATTAGTCCCAGTTCTGGATAGCAGTTTAGAAATCAATTTTTTTTCAAAGGTATGCAAAATTTTATTTACTACAACTTTTCCATATAGTCTAGTAGAATTTAATAATTGTTATCAATTAATTGTCGAACCTTGATCCGGAAAATCAGATTATGGCACCAACCTCTCAGTTTCCCTTAAATGGGGGTTATCGAAAGGCGGGGTCGTTACATTTGGTATCAGAGCCAAGGTTCCTCACTTAGTTGTTAATAATTATTAAATTTTACAAACTCTATAGTACCCAAGGGAGTTATTAGAGGATTTTCTGAAAGACTGAGGTGTCTAGAAAAGGATCACTTCCGGGGCAGGAAATATTTTTCTCTGCACCGCTAGTCAGAATACGAGGACTCCCGGATTGTGTGATTGTCTGGCCGATGTCCTAAGATTTGAATCGAAATAAGATACCTTTAGGACTTTCTCATCTTATTCATCCCTTCTCATCACAGATTCTATTAAGTATTTTAAGAGTTAGGGTTTTCTCTCTCTTCCTCACCCTCATGTGGTTTGGGCAAGTAAGTTAAGGATTTAAGGAATCCTCCATCAAATTAATAAAAGACAAGTAATGAGACATCATCAATATAAGTATAATTAGTTTAATGATAAACTAACCGTATGTTTGTTATGCTTATGTAGATGGCTCGTACCAAGACTGTTGCAATTCCCGAGGGTACTGGGAATCCAACTAGGAGTGCTTGGCCTCCCCGTAAAGGAAAGGGGTCTTCAGAGAAGAGGAAGAAGAACCATGATGGTGAATCCTCGAAGAAGAGAAAGAGGCCTGAAGAGACCACTCATGAGGTCCCTAACCCTGACTCGATACCCTTCAGCAACCTTGATCAAGAACATGACCAAGGGTATGAGGACCAACATGTGTACGAGGAAGTAGACCAGATGGAAGAAGACCCAACGGGAGGTCCAGAACTGACCATGATGATCCACACCCCTGATGCCTTGTGGATGGAGCAACAGAAGAAGTTGATAGAGGCCATTTGTGCCTTGGCCCTCTGAGACTTAGCCAGAGCTGAGAATGGTGAGCCGCTTCCGGTTCATCCTAAACTAGGAGCCACCATCCTGGACTTTGTCAAGTTGAACATCGAGAAGTTATAGGGAGAGGATAAGATGGACGTAGTCGACAAAGCAGAAGCTTGGCTGCTTGAAGTTGAGAATGGATTTCGCATGCTCGAAGTACAACCGAGCAAGAAGGTCCTCTTTGCTGCTCACCTCCTAGAAGGAGCAGCCAAGATATGGTGGGAGACCCACATCACCGGATAAGATTTAACAGAGGAACCCATGGCATGGGCTGACTTTAAGACAATCTTCACCGCCAGATTCATCCCAATCTCAGCTAAGAAGGAAAAGGAAAGGGACTTCACCAACATGACCCAAGGAAACACTTCTGTGGCATACTTCGGGCGCAAGTTTCATATGCTAGAGTGTTTTGGATACAAGATGGATGAAGAAAGAAGGGTGGATCATTTCATAGAGCGTCTTCACCCTGCCATCAGGCCCCATGTGATGGTAAGCAAGCCTAAAACCTTTTTCGAAGCCTACAACACTGCTTTAGACACGGAAAGGACTGTGATGCCTACCCAGTTTCCACCCAAGGGGTACGTGGGTTTCACTGAAGGAGCCCAAGGCCTGAGAAACAACCACAAGAAGGGTCAAGGACATCATCAAGCTAAAGGAAGACATGGAGGAAAAGGGAAACCCTGCCAAGAGAATAACCGACCTCCTTTTCGTACCTATAGAAAGGGGCACGCCGGTGAGTGCCTCTACAAGAGGAAGACATGCTTTCGATGTCACCAAGAAGGACATCTACAATCCGTGTGTCCTATGCCAGATCCCAAAGGACCAGGACAAGTGGTAGCTCCACCAGTAGTAGCCCCACCTATGGCAGCCCCACCTATAGCTGTAACCCCACCTACTGAAGAAAGAAGGCAAGCTCGGGTGTTTTCCATTAATAATGAGGAGTCTCAATTTAATGCTAATCGGTTGATCAAGGGTAATAACCCTTATGGTTTTCTTTTATGTTTTAAAAGTTAAGCATGTAATGGTCTAATGCATGATGAACAACAATGTAGGCATGCTTGAGGTCATGGGACATAATGTAAAAGCTTTGTTTGACTCTGGATCTACTAATACTTTCAATTTGAGAAATCTTGCAACTATGCTTTGTTTGGATATCAAGTATTTAGGGTATGTCTTAGATGTTACAACCCCGAGTGGCTAGATCTTTACTTCCCTTTTGAAAACTCCGGTGATACCTGTGAAATATCGAGATCATAAATTTCCTACAAACTTTATCCTTCTCGACATGAATGATTTTGATGTAATCATTGGCAAGGATTGGCTTTATACTTATAGGGCCAACATTGACTGTATGGAGAAGAAAGTGATCATTAAGAGACCAAGTCACCCACCTTTTGTCATTAGGGGTAGGAAGGATGCCACCACCAAGCTATATGTGTCAGCCTTGAAGGCAGAGCAGATGATGAGTAAAGGGTGTCAAGCTTTCCTAGCAGTAGTCACTGAGCTAGTACCCAAGGTGCAACCCTTAGAGGAGATAGAGGTAGTCTGAAGCTATGCAAATGTTTTCCCAGATGATCTACCTGGGATACCTCCTGAGAAAGAGGTAGATTTTTCGATAGAGCTAGCTCCTAGGACAATCCCTATTTCCCGAGCACCTTATAGAATGGCCCCTACCGAGTTGCTCGAGTTGAAGAAACAATTGTAAGAATTGCTAGACAAGGGTTTTATCCGCCCTAGCACATCACCATGGGAGCACCAGTTCTTTTTGTAAAGAAAAAGGATGGTTCACTCCGTATGTGCATAGACTATCATATGATAAACTAGGCTACCATTAAAAACAAATACCCTTTACCCCAGATAGATGACTTGTTTGACTAGTTGAAGTCAGCTCGAGTCTTTTCCAAGATCGACTTGAGATCAGGTTACCACCAGTTGAGAGTTAAGAGTGAGGATATCCTGAAAATCGCTTTTAGAACCCGGTATGGCCACTATGAGTTTGTGTTTATGCCTTTTGGGTTGTCCAATGCACCCAGTGTGTTCATGAACCTTATGAATAGTGTGTTTCAACCCTTCCTTGACTCGTTTAGTCATAGTATTCATAGATGACATACTGGTTTATTCAGATGACTGAGAACAACATCGAGACCACCTAAGTAAAGTCCTTGATATCTTGAGAAAGTAGAAGTTCTATGGAATATTCTCTAAATGTGAGTTTTGGATAGACCAAGTCATGTTCCTCAGACACGTCATCTCAGGAGGAATGATCACCGTAGATCCATCTAAAGTTTCGACTGTTCAAGACTGGCCAGCACCGAAGAACCTCTCTGAGATTTGAAGCTTCTAGGGGTTAGTAGGATATTATCGGCTCTTCATCGCGGATTTCTCAAAGACCGCCTTGCCTTTGACCATGTTGACTCAAAAAGATGTGAAGTTTGTGTGGTCCGATGTTTGTGAGGCTCATTTCTAGGAGCTGAAAGAGAATCTGGCCACCACACTAGTTTTGACTCTACCATCAGGCAATGAGGGTATCATGATTTTCACCGATGCATCAAAGATGGGACTTGGTTGTGTGTTGGAACGATATCGGCATGTGGTTGTGTATGCCTCCTGAAAACTCAAGCCCAACGAGGTGAATTACCTGACGCATGACTTAGAGTTGGCTTATATCATCCATGCATTGAAGATTTGGCGACATTACCTATATGGTGCTACTTTTGAGATCTTCAAAGACCATAAGAGCTTGAAGTATCTACTGACGCAAAAAGACTTGAACCTACGACAACGATGATGGATGGAGTATATTAAGGATTACAACTTCACCGATGGAGTATATTAAGGATTACGACTTCACCATCACCTATCATCCAGGAAAGGCAAACGTCGTAGCTGATGCTTTAAGTCAGAAATAGCTCAGGTGTGCAGTTGTTTTGTCTAGTCAGTGGAAGAGCTTAGAAGAGCTGGTGAAATGGTCTCCTCAACCATTAGATGATCGAGTTCATTTGGCCAACATCCAGAGACAGTCTGAATTGTTGAGTGAAATTGTAGCAGCACAGTTGGTTAGTGGTGAACTTGACAAGATGAAAGGCTTGATGAAGAAGCCTCAGACCTGTCTTTCTTTGGGAGTAGACGGAGGGATCCGATTTGAGAATCACATATGGTTTCTTGAAGATTCACCGTTAAAGGAACGTATCCTACAAGAGGCTCATGGTTCTAAATACACGATGCACCCGGGGACTACTAAGATGTTTAAGGACATACATAGGTTTTTCTGGTGGCCAGGAATGAAGAGAGACATTGCAGCTTATGTGGCCAGTTGTCTTACGTTCCAAATGGTGAAGGTTGAATAGCAATGACCCGGTGGGCTTTTACAGTCTATAGAGATTCCAGAGTGGAAATGGGAGCAGATCACCATGGATTTCATGGTGGGTCCACCCCAGACCAAGAGAGGTGATGATGCAATATGGGTTGTGGTAGATTGCCTTACCAAGTCAGCACACTTCCTTGCCCTAAAGACCACTGCCAAGGTGTCAGATTTAGCTGAGTTGTATATCAGAGAGATAGTACGTTTACATGGCATACCCAGTTCCTTTATCTCCGATAGAGATTGAAAGCTCACTTCCAAGCTGTGGAAGTAGGTTCAAGAGGAACTTGGTACCAGGTTGAAGTTTAGTACTGCTTATCACCCTCATACATATGGTCAGTCAGAAAGGACAATCCAGACCTTAGAGGATCTGCTAAGAGCTTGTGTGCTCGATTGGGGTGGATCATGGGAGCAGTACCTACCTTTATCTGAGTTTGCTTACAACAACAGTTACCAAGCCAGTATCGGGATGCCTCCATATGAAGCTTTATATGGGAGACTGTGTTGGTCACCACTTCAGTGGGATGATGTTGGTGAAAGGACCTTATTGAGGTCAGAAGAACTACAAGTGTATGTTGATAAAGTTTCTTTGATCAGGCAAAGGCTAAAGAGAGCCCAGGACCGACAAAAGTCATATGCTAATGCGAAGTGGACTGATGTGCATTTTGCTGTGAGATAACATGTTTTTCTGAAAATCCGACTGCTTCGAGCTATAGCTAAGAACAGAGGAAAGTTGAGTCCCCGATACATGGGTCCGTTTGATGTGTTAGAACAGATTGGTGAAGCCGCATATCATTTGGAGTTACCCCCTCAATATAGTATGATGCATGACGTGTTTCATGTGTCCAATCTGAAGAGATATGTGCAAGATCCAAGCCATGTGCTGAGCACTGAACCCATTGAGCTTCAAGGAAATTTAACTTATCATGAGTTGCCTTTACAGATTCTAGATACCAAGGTAAAAGAACTCAGAAATAAGAATATAGAGACGGTAAAGGTTCTTTGGAAGCACCATGGAGAGGATGAGGCCACATGGGAGCTGAAGATGGACATGGAAAAAGCATATCCTAATTTGTTTATTTGATTGATGAATTTTGAGGGCAAAATTCCTATAAGGAGGGGAGGATGTTATAACCCCATTTTCTAAAGCATGTAATGAGATTTGTAAATTTCTTTTAAAAGTATAAATGAAATCAATGATTGATTTGATGAGTTGATTTGAATGAATTTGGTGTATGATAGCCTTGTATGCTTTCTTCTTGAGCCTTATTGGCCATAAAGCCCAAGTGAAAGAAAAAGAAAAAGAAATGAAAGGGGAATTCAATTGGATAAAGGAGTACATGAGAAAATAAATAAAAATGATTAAAATATTAAAGGATTTTTTTTCCAAAATATAATTTCGAGTTATAAAGGTTCCTTGGGGTTCAAGGAACTTAGGA
This sequence comes from Alisma plantago-aquatica, assembly GCA_963693085.1. NCBI lineage: Eukaryota > Viridiplantae > Streptophyta > Magnoliopsida > Alismatales > Alismataceae > Alisma > Alisma plantago-aquatica. Next base: position 671,248,347 of record OY856409.1, on the reverse strand, counting down.
TAATTACTTAATGGCAAAAGGAATAGGAAATATGTGGAAAATATGAATAAATAAGTGATAACTTAAAACTAAAGAAAAGGGCTCATTTTCTTCAGATAATGACTTCAATTTTTGCATGATTAGAATTAAAGGTATGAATGAATTTCCCTTAAAATTTGAAGCAAAAAGGAGTTAATAATTGGGAGTTATCAATTTTTCAAGTTAACCTTGATTTAGGAAATTGTTTTCCTTTTGTTAGATTGGGCGCGATGAGGGCCGTTGGATCTTGATCCAACGCGCGCCACTCATCGTCTAGAGTCCTCGAGGGATGCAGACTATAGCACAATCACAGGGGACTTTCTCCACTGTTTCCCAATCGATCCAGCGCAGGAGCGCACTTGGAAGTTGTGCCAATGACTTCGGCAGGAGGGTACAAATCATCCAGACCCTATTTTGATGAGCTTTTATCTTGTCTTCGAGAAACACCTAATTGGGATGTGATCTGAGGCGGCAGTTGGGTTGGGGGAACCCTAGAGAGGCCTCCACACCCTATAAATAGGGTCCTTCTTGGATCCTCGCACCTTCACGATTCCACAAGGCTACTCCATTAGCTCCAAAACCCTCTCTTGCACTCGATTGCCCTTGCTCCGGCAAAGGACCGCCGCGACACCACCGTGAGTTCAATTTAGGAAGACAAGGAGGACAAAGAGAGGGGGCCACCAGATCGTGGACCACAGTGAGCCGGCGTGAGATCTAATGATCTCAGGAGAAGCGCGCATCTTTAGCTCACTGAGTGGAGCGCTTCGACGTGACTCGTTGGATCAAGGGTCCATCGTGAACCCGGGAACATCCGACGATCAACCGCTAATGGTTGCGCACACTAGCAAGTGAGTGGAAACAATTGACGCAAAGTGTCAGATCCTTACATTGTCCTTTGGCGCATCGATCCGACGATCGAGGAAATTCGGTAAATCCCCTCTCTGATCGAAATTACATAATATAGCTTTTCTTTGCAAAATTAATAAAAAATTCTAGGAATATCCAATGAGGAAACATTATATATGAAAGTTGTACAGAAAAATATGAGGAACATGATAAAAATATTTTGAGAATCTAGTTCTATCTAGTTTTCCAAAAGTAGTTTAATTGGGTAGAAAAGTGTACTGAAAAGTAATTAGAAACCGTATTTGCATATAAAGGATGATTCTTTGTAACTTAATAGGTTAAATTGAGGATTATCAACTTGTTAATTAATAATATGGAGTTTTCATCCGTTTTGAATACAAAGATGGTTAATTTAGGGTTTATGTCTATAAATGAAAAGGTAATGTATATGGAAACCCTAATTTAGGCTAAAAGAAGAAGAAAACCATGTTATTTTTTATTAAGGAAGTAAATTACTAAATAATGATCCTAAGACTGTTAGGAATATTAAAAGGAGAGAATATAAACGTTTTAAGTGGATTTGATGAATTATGGTTCTTAATAACTAAGAATGAAGGCAAAACCCTAGTTTCTAAGGAAACCCTAAAATTGGAATAGAAACCCTAAGGAATAAGATGGAATTGGATAAATTTTGATAAAATGAAGTGTGAATGTTTATTTTAGGTTTTCTGTGCACTTTGCTTTCTTGTTTGGATACTCTCTCTCTTCATAGTTGGTTCTGTATCCAAATCTGCTAATACAGGTATGTGGTTACGCTTCTGATTATCCTGACTAGTTTTTTGAGGATTTTATCGACGTTTCCCTCATGGCTTGAAATAACTATTGGATGCTTTTATTTCATGAAACTATAGATTGACTATGACAATCACTATGAATATACATGTATAACTAGCTTAGATCTGGGTCCACCCCTGTGGCTATGCAAAGGCTAAAAAGGATAACCTAGAGCAAGGTCTAGGCTATCATGAGTTAGAAACTGGGTTACACATGTGTAGTGCCATGAGACTCTTAGCATGCCATGAGTTAAGGAGTGGGCTACCTACGGGTAGTGCCATGTGACTCATCCCTAGAAACCGATTCACTTGTTAGGTGAGATCATGAGGGGTATAATGGGGATCTACTATAAGGAAGGTAGTATCCAGGTCCACTGTAGGGACAGCGCAGGGGACAGGGTATACATGGATCGCGCGGTTATATTTAAAACATAAAATTGTTTGTTAAATGATAATTGATTGCAATACATTGTTATGAATAATTGCATGATTAGTGTTTCCCCCACATACAGGCTTTGGCTGACTGACGTTTTGTTTGTTGGCGTTTTAGGTACAAAACCAAAAGGACAAACAGTAAATCATCATATTGTGAAATAAACAAATTAAAGTTCAAGGAGGATTAGTTAGATTAGTTCCAGTTCTAGATAGCAGTTTAGAAATCCATTTTTTTCATAGGTATGCAAAATTTTATTCTCTACAACTTTTCAGCATAGTCTAGTAGAATTTAATAATTGTTATCAATTAATTGCCGAACCTTGATCTGGAAAATCAGATAACGGCACCGACCTCTCGGTCTCCCTTAAGTGGGGGTTATTGGAAGCTGGGGTCATTACACTTAGTATTCATCTAGAACCACCAAAATAGAGACATTCTCAGTCAAACTCTTTGTCGACCGAGACATACTTGGTCGAACAGCTTCTCGACCGAGAGTCTCCCGGGTTAATCCTTCTAATAGGTCATATAGTTGTTAGACCCAGTAGACAAGGCAGTTGGGAGTTGGAATTAAACATTATATACACTTGCTCCAGACCGTTCCTCGGTCTACAAAAACCTCGACCGATGAACTCTCGGTCGGAAAACTTCTCGACCGAGAATAACTCCGTCTGCACTTTTTAGAATTAATAAACTAGCCGTTGCTAAAGCAATTAGTGGATACCTAACGGCTACTTGAGCACTAAGAACCCCTTAGAAAGTGTCTAGAACATCCTTAAGTATTCATAGGCCATTCCTATAAATAGAACATGAATTAGGACACCCAAAAACACACTTGTGTAATACTTGAGCAGACATACTTGCAATTGGCAATCCATTCTTGTGAGTAATTGAGCAACTCCAACACTTGCTAATCTCTCCCATTGCTACAAGCTCATGTCCTATAGGCTAGAATCTCCTTTCCACCATACTTACACTTTCATACACATTGGTTAGGAGATCAAAACTCTTGATATAGGATTCAAGCCTTATGCTTAAGAGAAAATTGTAATTTCCATTTTCCCTTCTTGTTCTTTTTTATTACTTGTACTCTCCTTGCTACTCCTAGGGTTAGAGGCTGCGGATTGGAGATGGTGATATCTTCTCAGGTGCAGAAGGAGGACTTTTGACTACTTCAAGAAGGTGTCAATGGGAAGCTACTTTAAGGACGAAGGCTACTTCAAGGGGGAGCTTGATGTTACTTCAAGTGAAGGCTGCTTCATAGTTGGTGAGATGACTTTGGGGTGAAGGTTGTCCAAAGGGTTAGGAAGGTATTTGTAATTTTGTGTAACATCATTAAAAGGTAATAAAATTCAAATACTTTCAAATCCCAATTGGAAACAATTGGGTAGTGGACTAACTCCCTTAGTTTTTGCTAAGGGTGGAACCACTCTAAACACCTTGCCTCCTTCTTCAAATTTGAATTGTGTTTGTTTGAGTTGAATTATTGTTAACATATTTATAAAACCCTATTTACCGCCCTCTAGTAGTTTTTCAAAATCGTGTCAACGTTCATCTAAATGGCAAGAAAAAGGATATTGAATTTGATTTTGACGCTCGTGGTCCAACATCAAGGACTAAATTGTTAGATATTTTGATTATAAATACACACACATTGTTCGATTTTGTATTTTCTAGAACTGATTTTATTCTGGTATAAATTATTGAATATGATTAGGTAAATATATGCATGGAAAATCTGCATCAGATACTACCAAGAAAAAGGTTCATTAGAATTAAAAGATAAAACCTTCTCATTCTGATTTTGACGCAGGGTGTCATGGAACATCCTTACATAAGGAAGTTTAGCTAGTTTGATCATAAATACACTATCCTACACATTATGCTTTGTATTTTGTAGAAGTGATTCCCATTTCGTAATGTACTTCATTGAATGTGTGGGGAGCTTTGTGCATGGAAAGTCTATCTCAAACACCATGAAGACAAATACACATCTGAAACAAAGAATGATGGCTATTCAATGTGATTCAGATTCTTTAGATCTTGAGGCATCATCAGGGAGTGACATTTTAGGTATGTTAATTGTAAATACACCCACTCACCCATGCTCCATGAAACACATATTTATGTAAATACTTTTTTGGTATATGTGCTCTATATGCTATCGTAATCTATGGTTTTTTATTTTACATATCGCATTACAATAGGACATATGTAATGCAACAAGAGGGTATCCATCATTTGAAAAGAGACTGAAGAATATGGAGACATGTGTGAATCTCATTCCCAAGTTTAGATCGAGGTGAGTTGTGTCAATTTATATGTAATCATTAACTTGGTCACTTCTCATTACATCCCTTATTGCAAATTTCAATACTTGTTTATATTTTGAAGATGACTTAAATGTTCAATGAACTTCAAAAAATCATTTTCCAAGTATTGTTTTTAAAAGAACATTTTTCTGTTAGGGAATATCACCAAAATTACATTAGTGCACTTATGATTTGCAATTGAATTGTTAGTGATTCAACAACAACTAAAAAAATGAAGGGGATGCACGACATACAAAGTTGTTGCACCCGAAAAAAGGGAAAATTGGAAATGCAAAGTTGATAGTAAGTTGGGAGTTCCCGTTGGAAATGAAGCTTCAAAGCTAGAAAATGTCTAGGCATACATGTTCGACACATAAAATATTTTCCCATTGTAGAAAATTGGGGAAAAAGACAAGTAATGAGTTTTGCATGTGTGATGGATTCTTTAAAGTTGTGCAACAATACAATGTCAATATTCAGTAATGATTTAGTGTGAGTTTATATCACTTATATATTTCTATTCAATTTTTGAGTAGGATGATTTTGACTTTGTAATGGAGGATGGGTATAGAAAAGCTCCTATGGATGGAGTTGTCTCATTGTGAAAATCAAGAGTTCAACGAGATATTAGAAACTGGAGGCACAAATTGAAGAAGAAATATAATGATGTAGACAAGTCCATAGAGGAACTACCTCAATCAAGCATGGATAAGAGGATTTTTTTTATAATCCTTGGGAAGAACTATAACAGTATTAGGACAAACCAAAAACTAAGGTGATGGTGAACGATAATATATTCAAATACCATTACATATAAACATTTTGGTACTATTTCAACAATTTCATCTTCTAGCATCAAGAAACAAGGCTAGTCAATGTGTTACAGGGCCCACATATACTGGAAGACCTATTTCAATTGCAACCCTACGATACAATTTAGTATGCCTAGTTAGTATTCATGATTTTTTTAATCTTTTGCAACTATTCTATATAGCATTCTAATTGTTGTACACTCCACCAAATGTGTTCAGAACAAATAAGAAGGAGAATAGTTTACAGAACAAGGCATATTTTGGTTCTCATTTAGATCAAAATAATAACTTTCTAAATGAGAGGACAGAAGCTCTACTTGTAAGTTGTAAAATGACTATTCTTACTAAATGACTTTCTCACTTACTTGGTACATTGTCCTTTTTTTATGAATATTAGAGACAAGTTGCTCAAACTTGTGTGGAAAAAGGGGTTGATAAAATACAAAACCAGTTAGTATTTCGATCTATATTGGATGGAGTTTATGACCCACATCATGGAGGGTATTAAAGGGGATATGGTGTTGGAGTGTCTTGTAGAGATATGCAGAACTGGAAAGCCAAAAAATCTCTACATTCAACTGTCACAGATCTTCAACAACAACTAGAAGACAAGAATAAAGAACTAGAGGATATGAATGAAGAACTTGCTAATGCTAAAGCTAAAATAGTGACATTGGTAATATTTTTACACCTTCCATGATAGTAACTTGAATTTTTATTTACATATTACTAGGAGGGACAACTTTGCAAGAGGTATGTGATGGAAAGAAGGGAGGTGTTGTGCAAGAAAATGCTCAATAGGTCGGAAAAACAAGTATTTTTATATCTTCATATGAAAAGCACATTTAGGAGTATATATTACAATACAAATAACATATATATTTATTTTTCTAATTTGTAGGGCCAGTCTTCACGCATGTTGCATGCTTTAGCTCCATCACAAAATGAAGATTCATCTTAATTTTTAGAAACTTGATGATCTGTGTGACATTCTTTTTGTCAAGTTTTAAACTTAGTGGATATGTTTGGCTTATTAGTCAAGCATTGGCATATCTGAACATATGGTTGTATGTCACATCATACAATTCTACATGATTTTTTTTGTGATTTAGCTAATGCATATATAGTTCAGACATGTCATCACACTATTATTACTATATTTGGCTATATATATGTTTATAGATTACTGAATGTATATTTTCTATAATGTGGTATCCATAATCCCTTTGGATGATGCACATGATCTACATGAAACATTACGGAGGTGATCATGACAAACAATATTGTGTGTTTGTATGTTCTATTCATGTTTTGTGTGCTTGCAATAGTGAGACTCATCACAAAAAGCATACTAATACCTCTAATATCATCTTTTATCTTCTCTTCTTATGGTTAGAATTTCATAAAAAATAGAGGTAAATTTGTTTATATTGTACTAAAACAAATTATCAATATCTCTGATTGTAGATTTTTTAAAGAAGCCAAGTAGTGTTAACTTTGAGTATCATATGTGAATACAAAAAGTTAAGCTTTCATTCCATTGTTTCAAGTCCCAGCCCACTTAAACGTCTCATTTTTTTATGGAATTTGGGTTCTTTCTAACTTCAGCACTCTTCATATATGTAGTGTATGCTGCTATAATCATCTCTAACACCATCTATTCAGCAGTTAGATACCTACCACAGTTATAGCAGATCCATGATGGAGGGAATCTAGAAGTCCTCACAATTGTTGTTTCTTCCCCATAGTAATCACAACCCTAGTGTGGCATTCCATGAAGAACTCTATGAAAGCAGAAGGTGAGAAACTGACTGGTATTTCCTAGGATCATGTCCATAAATATAAGAAAATGTAAGATTCCTATTAAATATCATATCAGGACCTTATCTTCACTTTGACAACAAGATTTCATCATGATCAAATTGTCATAGTAAAATGGTTTTTGGGAATGTCCTGTCGGGTGGTGCTGGCTCCAATAACAAGGCATATATCTTTGGGGAATATCTTTCAGTCTCATGCCATGCTCTACAATTCCTAGAGGTCATCTAAAGGAGGTTTCCTAATTGTAGAAGCTATTGATATCTTTGATTATGCTTAATGGCATGGTATATTTCTAAATATAAATATTTTCTTTTGGTAGATACTAGACTCAATTGTATGTCTTACAATTTTGATCTAGGTGTGTAGAATGATTTCTAAACAAGATTCACTCATTTACTTCACATTATATAGGCTTGAATGGGGAGGAGATTTTCAAGGACTTAACTCATGGCACATTATTATGCACTCACTAGTAGAATGTACACTTATGAATGGAAATGGATCTTGGTCATTTTTTAATGGACTAGTAGGGTACAATGATGTAGGGAGTACTAGCTCTCGCATTTGAGCAATATAAACTAGTCTAGAAATGCTCTAGAAAGTAATTGTCACATGATTCACCTAAAAAGGCTATTTATTTATGGAGAACTTGTTAGAATGTCTGTCGGGTCCTTGTTGGTGCACTCATGATGCTCTACTCATTCTTTCAGTTTCGTACATGAAATAGATCAAAACTTAATGTTTTCTTTCTATAGGTGTCACTATTGGAAAAATTAGCTAGCCCGCTCTTAGTCTCCATCATAACATCCTTCATTGGGATGACCCGATACTAGCGATAGCGCCTTCACAAATTGATTTTTTCATAAGTGGAATATCCATTCAGCTAAATACCTTTTGAGTGTCAGCTATAGTGTAAGTTACTTATCTCTATCATGATTGTAATGACATTCATATCAACAATGTGTACATAGATGTTCACTAATTGCTTGCATCTACTAAATAGTGTATTATGGGGTGGAGAATTGCTTACATGCTCAAGATATGGTGCATTTCTAGAACATACATCATTACGTCATGGGAACATGAATATTTGAATATTGTCTTTATAGTGGAAGGTGTTTACCTAATAACTATCCTACACTTACAACCACCTCAAACAATGGAAAGAATTAAGATTGATTTTTGCATAAAGGTAGCAATTTTTTTTGTACAAGTTCAATTCTTATCAGATCTTCTATCTTTAGTTCATCCAATAACCAATGTGTTGTGCTTAATTCATTCTAGTGTTTGTGTACTTTGTTATTCTATTGATGATGTTATTTGTATTCATGCCACATTGCGGATGCGACTTTGTGGTTGTCTTCTCTTCTCTAATTGGCTACCTTACATAGAATATGGCTTTGTTGCTTCATCTACGATATTGAAATTTGACACCAAATTCTTTGGATGGAGCAGTATGCAAACAACTTGTCTGTTCTAGTGTAATTATGCATTTATCACACTATTTTAATGCCTTGTAGACTGATTATATTTTTCCAGTGGTGGTGATTATCAATGTTTGCTTCACACACACTCATGTCTTAGTTTTGTTAGGCTTAATGTTTTGCAGTCAGGGGAGCGGTTTTCTTATTATGAGATCCACGTTTCATGGGTTGAGTGGGGGATGGCCTCTTTTGGTTTTTTTTTGAGTCTTCTATGCCCGTGAAGGACTTGGGTTCACCCATTTCCAATTTGAGAGGAGGTATAGAGTTGATAAATATAATATATTGTGTTATGTATTTCTATGGATAATAGAGTGTTTCTTAGAGCTAATGTATGCAGTAACAGTCCATATGTACATACCCTTCCTAAGTATAGAGAAGCATGATTTACATGTTAATATAACAACAACTATCTTGTTTCCTATTTGTTAACAAACATGTCCATACACTGAATCACGTTCCTAATGATATGATGTTTTCATGGTGCTTCCGAATTGAAAATGTTTGCATGATTGTAGATAGTGACAAATGCACCCTTTGCAAATAGATAGGTATGCATAAAGTTATTGGGTTCTTGAAATTTCACTAATAGAATTTGCATAATGGAATTCGTTAGTTAAAAAAAAGGAAAGCCATGGCAGGCTACTAGAACAATAGTTTTTTTCAAGAAAAACAATATATCAGGAGGATTTCCTTTTATAGAAAAGGTTGGTCTTTAAGGTCTTATCAAGATGAGCTCTAACTTGATACAAAGAAAACAATATACAGGGAGAATTTCCTTTTGTAGAAAAGGTTACTCTTTAATGTCTTGGCAAGATAAGCTCTGCCTTGACTAGGCACAAAAAGTCAATTAGTTGGATTGGATGGTTCAATAATTGATGGCATAATTTTAAAGGAAGGTGCAGATACACATCAACAACTTCCTAAAAAAATTAGACCCTTTTAAGAATAAAAGAGGATTAAAATATATATGAAGTCGAGGCCTTGACAGAGTCAACCAAAAGAAAACCCAAAAATAATCTATCTCTTTTTAAACTTATCATGAAGGGTAGCCCCTACTTTGATTCCTCAAATGATTATATTGAGTTTAGAAAACTATGGTCACATGGTTTCAAGTGGCCAATGAGACCAAGTAGAAGGTGGTCGGCGCAATCTGTGATTAACAAATGTTCTTATCTTGGAAGGTATGTGTTTTTCTTCCTCCATATATTGCCATTCAACATATTCAACCACTTTAACTAGTTGCTCGAATATATCATTTATTGGATTTTTAAAGGAGCTCGACCTTTGCGTAAATCATATTTGGTCATTGAAATTATCATGGGTCTTTTTTTTGCGATGATGGTCTGGATAAGATTAGTAATTGTCTTGTTTTAGGATGATTTCTAAAGGTTCCAAATGACCTCGTTCTGCCTCATGAATGGTGATTGGAGTAGGCTAGGTGTTGCCATGGCATGACCTCTAGGGCTAGAAACCACCATTTTCACACTTAGTCAGCATAGTCACACTTGTTTACATATAGGTTCTCAGATCCTGGTCTAGTATAACGTGATTAACTTTGCTTGAAGAGATATTGAGAAAGTGAGATCACTTGAGCTAGTGTTTTACAAGTATAATGTAGATCTAGGCTACCTCTAGTAGTAACTGAGTTTGAGATTTATTGAAAAAATCATCTAAAATGGGAGATAACATAACCACATCCTCATCATATGTAGCGTCATGCCAACCAAGTATATCTATTTAGTTATTGGTTCACAACCCACATCTATATACATCTCAATTTAGAACACCTTTTCATTTTGATGATCTACTAGTATGATTATTTTTTCTAAATAAGTGTTAACTGGTTAATGCTTACACTATAATGCCTTATACACTCCATTTTTCTAAGAAGAAACCCTTGTATTTTCTACTATTTGGATTGTAAAAACCATATTCATAACTTGATGAAGATGATTATGATGTCGATGATTTAGATGTTTCTTTCATTATATTTTCTATATGATATTTATGTTTATGTTACCACATAACGTATTCCTAAGGATAGCAATTGTTCTGCAAATAAATTAAGTGTTTTAGTAAGATTACCTCATAATAAAGATCACCATGATTGATGTAGTGTCTTTCTAGTTGATTTCATGATGGGTTTAGCACAACTAACATGTTTTTCTTCTTCAATTGTGTATGTCAGTTGAAATGGTTGCCGATTTTCATGCCAATTCTACAATATATAGGGCATGCCTGCATCTTTAGCCAATCAATTGGATTTATCTATATGACTAGACAATTTCTTCTATAGTGGTATATGCCAGTTGGAATGGTTGTTGGTTTTCATGCCAATTCTGCAATATATTGGGCTTGCCTACATCTTTAGATAATCGATTGGGTTCAGCTATTGTGACCAGACAAACCCTGCTCTCAGACTTTTATGTGTCAAGGCTTTGATTCCTCGATAAGTAGATTTTATTATGACATTACCTTAATTAACCAAAATGGTTTGCACACCTTTCTTTGGAATCAGGGAAAAGGATTTCCTTATCTAGTTGAGCCAGTTGTAGCGGTCGTTACCGCCACACCGGCTACTTCATCATCAGAACTAGCAGTAGCAACTACAGTGTGATCCTTAACCAACATCATATATGGGTGGTAAGTACCCATCCTTTCTACATTATTGGTGCACAACAACAGGAAGCCAGCTCGTTGAAGAAGAGGAATGTTCCCGCAAATTCATGTAAGTCCTTTGGTAAACCTCTTTGTTTACATTTAGATGGGTACATTTTTTTTAGCAAATATGTTTGTTCTAAGGATTCTCACACTGATTCTTTTACTCTTTCTGGCTACACATGCACTGACAGAACCTACCTAACACCAGGTCATAATAAAGTATGCAAAACCTACTATAGCTTTCCATGTGTTAGACTTGTAGACTATGGGAATGTTTTCTTTGTTGAATTTAGGTGAATTTGAAGAAACAATGCATTAAGACTATCCATGTACAATGATTTTTCTATTTTCCATATCCATGCACTTTGATTCATTATGTTTGGTAATCTGACATTGTTGTGAAGGAGGGGAGGACACATGACCTTTATCATTCACTTCTACAATGTGAGATCACAGAAAGTTCCACTAGATCTTGATGCCAAGCTGTTCTGAAAAGGAAAGTGTTGTCCCACATCAAAAGTGTAGGATTATGTCCATTTTGCAGTAACTTCAAACCAAATTTAGTATTTATCCTACCTATAGCATAAAATCCAATCCAATCTGCCTAGCTACAGGTAACCAAACGTCCCCTATGTAGTTCATATCTAAATGCTAAGTTCATAATGATGCACGAAACATAAACGATTAGTTTTATATGAAGATATACTTGTTTTTATCGATTTATATCATTCATGTTTTGTTATAACTACAATTTTGATTTGATTGGATTCTCTTCTCCTAGTTGTTGACAAATAATCCACCACAATTTTACACCAGCTTGTATGACAAAAAGGCCCCAGATCCAAACTAAAAAGTTTAGCAATCAGAGCTATTTTCGCAGATGATGACATCATTAATGACTTTTTGTTGGTAGGAGTAGGCAGTGTTGATCAGTGAAGGAAGACAAAATTATCAAATTATTAACTAAAAAACAACGGTCAAAGCAATTGAAATGCCTTTAAGGTGTCCATGTAAAGGAGATTGTTTCCATTGTGTTGATTAATCAATATGTTGTATGTTTCCTAGTTGACAACTATGTATGGCGCTGGGTTTGTTTCAAGCATTAGCCTCTTTTACTAGGTTGAGTTTTCTTTACTGGGAGAGAGTTTTCTCTCTCAAATTGTATAAAACCCTCTTATAAATTGTTTGTATAAATACATAGTTACAACTATTCATTTTGGGTAACTCTCGTCTGCTCGTATTAAAGTGTTTTCTAATTTTGTTCAAAAAATGTGTGAGAATACTAATAATTTGATATGGTTTTTTGTTGTCCAATACATGTATGTATGTGTCTACCATGCTTGTCGTATATTGGCCACTTGGCATCACTTTATATGAAATACCTCACAACATTACATATGGGATCAAGAGAGAAATATTCCCCCCACCCACGCCCATGGCGGAACTCGAACACCCAGGAGGGTAATAAATCAAGGCGGCAACTGAGTTTCAAACTCGGGTCTCTTTGTTAGGGGACCACTTGAACCACTCCTTGTTAGTGCTAACAATGTTACATATGATTTACTGAGTGATCGTGTAAAGAAGTGACACCACTTCTCTACTAAAAATTTGAACAATAGAACCTCCAGTCCAAACACACTCAAAAGGTATGATGGAGTGAGTGTAAAATTTTCAAATCTTTATAATGGTAATCAAAAGACCAAAGTATAGAAGTAGAATAAAAACATGACTATATTTAATTATTAAACAAAGGGTTACAAACTTACATCACAAGGATCCATGTAGAGGAAATCTAAACCACCTTAAGATTGTCTCCAAGCTTTAACTTCTCAACCTAATTCCAGTTCAACAAGCCTTGTCATCCAAGTCCTCTACCTAGAGTTAGAAGCATACCCCAACAAAAGAGAAACAATAGGAGACATCAGTAAAGGCTGGTATGGGCATACTAAAAAGCAAATTGAGCAATTTATAAAGTATAAGGGACATCAAAATACAAGGCTTCCCATGCAAGAGATAGGGACTACCCAAAAAGAGGGCATAAAAGAAAAGAATCAACATCAACATAAAAGAAGATACTTGCCATAATCAAAACAATAAAGATTGTGCAATACTGGAACATAAAGAAGGTAGGGCACACACCCCACAATCATCATTAATAACCTACATGCATGTGAGAGAAACTTAGCCCTAGAAAAATATAAACACAATTGACGACCAAGCACAAACTTGAACCTGATAGAGAAATGAATATTGTCAATCTCCCAAATATATATAAAATTGAGTATGGATTACTGCCACACTCGATTATAGAGGAATGGTATTCTTCCACCCTCCCAAAAAATAATAGGGGATTACTACCCCAAAACTAAAGTAATTTACACTACTCTAGTGCTACTGAATCACATTGCATGTAAATATAGAGGCAAGTAAATAGTTTAGTCAGAAGATGATACAAAGCTTGCCATCACACAATGGACAACACAAACATATAACATCCACTTCAAAGTGGAACATACCAATCTAAGAGACCAACATGCACCAAGGCACAAGATAAGATATCAAGAAAATATCCAAGTTCATAACAAGCAAGATAGTTCACACGAACCATGATATCAAGAGAATAGACATATGTGTAAGATAAAGTTAAAAGAATGATAAGATAGGTGAATTGCTCAACATATATGAATAGGGGATACAACATACCTCAACTTTAGAGTCCAACATCTGAAGACACATCTAGGTCCAAGCCTAGGCCTCCAAAAACCTATGATGCTTATCCGTGGAATTCGGGTTAGGTTTCCATTAATTATTCAAAAGACTAAAAATTGCCTTTTTAATATTTATAAATTAGGTTATCAAAACACACCATATTTTAGGTTATAATATTAGGAGTCCAAAACATATTTTATCATATTTTTTTTACTTATAAATAATTAGTTTTGATTTTTACAAGTTAATTTATCATTAATTAGATCCATTAAAACTCATGTTAATAAACATCAGATTTAGCCATCAAAATTATACCATTGGAAAGCCCTTCTTTTTCTGAATCCAACGAGTATTTATTCATATTTTTCTAATGAGTAGATAATTAGTTATGGATTTTAGAATTTCGACCAATCAAAAATTAGGAAAAAGCCACATCATCGCTCAAAAGTCGCGAGAGAGAAGAGAGAGAGGGAGAGTCCAGTAGACTTGGGCCAACCAATCGACGTTGTCCATTACAGTGGACTACTAAACCAAGTCAGCCAAGACTTTGTGCAAGGCACACAAAAGAACCTAGGTGAAAAGACCATAATACCCCTCGGTCAGAAAACTAAAACAAAGGTTGTGGAGAGGGGTAGAGATGACAAACTACAATGGGGTTTGTTCCTTCTCATGAAGACCATGCCATAAATGAAGCACAATGAGGAAACTTGAGAACCCAATCACAAAACACACCGAACCAGCCTAAAACAATTGAAGGAACAACGTTCCCCAGACTTCGACGTACTCAAGGAGATAGACCATAGCGAGAACAACCCGTGGAAACTCGAGAAAATCTCATCACAAAAGACTGCACAAACCAGGGTAATTGAGTAGTGAAGATGAATCTGTGGGGAGCCAAATGAAGAACGGGGAAAAGATAAACACCCAAAACTGGAGTGAGAGGGCAGGGGACACCGTGAGAAGAGCAACCCGCCACCACCGATTTTAGAAAGAGCAAAAACCCAATTAAAATAGGGGACTCCATCATACCTAGTATTTGTGTGAACCAAGAGCACAAGAAGCTCACCCACACCCCCACAAAGTGATTCAAGCCAAGAAACATGCTATTTGAATTCTAGAACACCTCCGACGAGGTCGCCGTAGACAGATCAGAGAGCGAGAGTAGGGGAAGGGAGCTGCAGGGTGATCAAGTCTAAAGTAGTGATGGGATTCTTCTTTTATAGGCGAACAATTGGGGCTCAACTAGGAATCCGTGTGAAAGAGGAAACAGGGGAGAAAAGGAAAGTTCCTCGTCGACCCATGAAACCAGTGAGAGAAACCCTAGCAAAGATAGAATAAATGGACCAAAATGATGCAAGGATTATGAAAAGCAAGAAAAAAACATGTGAGAAGGAGAAGACAAAGAGATTGGGAAGAAATTCAATTTCTGTCGTTGAGCGAGGCAAGGCAAATCCCATTCTGATTAGGCAGGTCGGGGAGATGATCTCAGAGCTGTCGATTTGATCCACGAGCTGATGACATTAAATCCCAACCGTCCATTTGATCCACAAAGAAAACTTCAAATAAAGTGGCCGTGTGATACATGAATCAGGAAACTATACAAAATCGAAGTTATTTAATTCATGACAGCTGTATAATTCGACCAAATTCAGATGCATTCAACGTACATATCTTCTCTTTCCTCTTTTAAGTGTCCAAAACTTATCCAAATTAAACTAAACTTAGCACACAAGTTAAGCTGAACATGTAGATTCCAAATTTCTAATTGGATTTTACTTTTAGCAATAGTAGATAGGCTATTTAATGTAATTTTTGTTTCTCTTTCTTGATGCATTAATGACACATAGATTATCCAAATTTGATGAAACTTGACCCATAAGTTAACTTAAGTGTGCTGAACATGAATTTGCCTTTATTTCCAACTTTTAGTATCAAGAATTATATTTATTTATTAGTTACACCTTTTAGGAAGTTTCTCTCTCCTGTTATATCAAGGTTGTCCAAATTTGATGAAAAATTGACATAAAAGCTTAATTTAATGTGTAGATTATGAATTTGAAGTCTATTCTTTATTTTTAGGCTTTCTTACATGGGTTATGTCATCCGGTCCTTAGAGGCCCATTAAATCATTATGCATCCAATTAAGTTATTTGTGATATTAGATAACATTATTCATGCATTTAATTATTAAGATCACTCTAACCTAAACTATTTTTAGTCAAACCTAAAAGGTCAAACTTCCAAGGTAGGGTCCAAGATTTGGTATGTTACAACACTCCACCCCTTAAAAAGGATTTCGTCCTCGAAATCTATGGATCCAAACATCAACGTCCAACTACTATCCACCCCTTAAAGGGTTCAACCTATCAAATCAAACTAAACTAGTTTTTAGAGCTACCCATATCTCTTAGTTGTGAAATTTTTAGAGATTAATATTTCTCATGTATCCAACTAAAGTCACCATCTAGGGTTGAGTTTTAGGTCCTTGTGTCTCTAATCTATCAACCCTACATGAACATCCAAAAAGTCATAAGGTAGGTCAACTACACCTTTATATCAATCCTTGACACAAAACTAAGGTTAGATTCTACTCAACTAGAGTTTCTCTTCATTGTGACTTAGTTCAAGAAAACATCGACAAACCAAAAAAAGTTTTGTACATACAGTAGTATAATTGAAAATATATTTTTGGCGATGAAATCTTTTTGAGATAAAACAAAAGGTGGATCCAAACACAATTGTGGAAACCAAGCCACAATATTTCCATATTAGAGTCTTCCTGACTTACTACAACCACATAACCTAATCTCATCCTCAACCAAACCTTATTGCATTAAAAGATCATCAAAGATCAAATCTAGGGTCAGCATATCACTTGGAGCTAACTATCAAAGTCAAGGAATC
This sequence comes from Alisma plantago-aquatica, assembly GCA_963693085.1. Classification (NCBI taxonomy): domain Eukaryota; kingdom Viridiplantae; phylum Streptophyta; class Magnoliopsida; order Alismatales; family Alismataceae; genus Alisma; species Alisma plantago-aquatica. Next base: position 671,231,515 of record OY856409.1, on the reverse strand, counting down.
TTATAGGGAGACAAAATTGAAATAGTCAGATTCTGACTACCATGGGCTCTGATACCATGCCGTAAAGACGTGACACCATTTCTCTACTAAAAATTTGAATAATAGAACCTCTAGTACAAACACACTCAAAAGGTATGATGGAGTGAGTGTAAAATTTTCAAATCTTTATACTGGTAATCAAAAGACCAAAGTATAGAAGTGGAATAAAAACATGACTATATTCAATTATAAAACAAAGGGTTACAGACTTACATAACAAGGATCCATGTAGAGGAAATCTAAACCACATCAAGATTGTATCCAAGCTTTAAATTCTCAATCTAAGTCCAGGTTAACAAGCCTTGTCATCCAAGTCCTCTACCTAGGGTTGGAAGCATACCCCAATAAAAGAGAAATAATATGAGACATCAACAAAGGTTGGTACGTGCATACAAAAAAACAATTTGAGCAATTTATAAAGAATAAGGGACATCAAAATAAAAGGCTTCCCATGCAAGAGATAGGGACTACCCAAAAAGAGGGCATAAAAGAAAAGAATCAGCATCAACATAAAAGAAGATACTTGCCATAATCAAAACAATAAAGATTGTGCAATACTGGAACATAAAGAAGGTAGGGCACACACCCCACAATCATCATTAATAACCTGCATGCATGTGAGAGAAACATAGCCCTAGAACAATATAAACACAATTGGTGACCAAGCACAAACTTGAACCTGATAGAGAAAGGAATACTACCAATCTCCCAAATATATATAAAATTGAGTATGGATTACTGCCACACTCGATTATAGAGGAATGGTATTCTTCCACCCTCCCAAAAAATAATAGGGGATTACTGCCCCAAAACTGAAGTAATTTACACTACTGTAGTGCTACTGAATCACATTGCATGTAAATATAGAGGCAAGTAAATAGTTTAGTCAGAAGATGATACAAAGGTGGCCATCACACAATGGACAACACAAACATATAACATCCACTTCAAAGTGGCACATACCAATCTAAGAGGCCAACATGCACCAAGGCACAAGATAAGATATCAAGAAAATATCCAAGTTCATAACCCGTAAGATAGTTCACACGAACAATGATATCAAGAGAATAGACATATTTGTAGGCGAAAGTTAAAAGAAAGATAAGATAGGTGAATGCTCAATATAGATGAATAGGGGATACAACATACCTCAACTTCAGATTCCAACATCCAAGACACATCTAGGTCCAAGCCTAGGCCTCCAAAAACCTATGATACATATATATGGAATTAGGGTTAGGTTTCCATTAATTATTCAAATCACTAAACATTACCCTTTTAATATTATGAATTAGGTTATCAAAACCACACCATATTTTAGGTTATATTATTAGACTCAAAACATATTTTATTATATTTTTTTGACTTACAAATAATTAGTTCTGATTTTTACAAGTTAATTCATCATTAATTAGATCCATTAAAACTCATGTTAATAAACATCAGATTCAGCCATCAAAACTTATACCATTAAAATTCCCTTTTTTTTCTGAATCCAATGAGTATTTATTCATATTTTTCTTATGAGTAGATAATTAGTTATGGATTTTAGAATTTTGACCAATAAAAAATTAGGAAAAATCCACATCATCACTCAAAATCTGTGAGAGAGAAGAGAGAGAGGGTGAGTCCAGTAGACCTGGGCCATCCAATCATGGCTGTCCATGTCAGCAGACTACTAAACTAAGTCAGCCAAGACTTCACGGAAGGCAAAAAAAAGAACCCGGGTGAAAAGACCATAATACCCTCAGTTGGAAAACTAAAACAAAGGCCGCAAAGAGGGGTAGAGATGACAAACTGTAATGGGGTTTTGTCCCCCTCATGAAGACCACACCATGGAGGAAGCACAATAAGGAACCTTGAGCACCCAATCGCGAAACACGCCGAACCAGCCTAAAACACCTGAAGGAACAACGTTCCCCAGACATCGACGTACTCAAGGAGACAGACCAAAGCAAGAACGGCCCATGGAAACTCGAGAAAATCTCATCATAAAACACTGCACAAACCTGGGTAGTTGAGTAGCGAAGATGAATCTGCAGGGAGTCAAATGAAGAATGTGGAGAAGATAAACACCCAAAACTGGAGTGAGAGGGCAGGGGACACCGCGAGAAGAGTAACCCGCCGCTGTCGATTTTAGAAAGAGAAAAAACCAATCAAAATAGGGGATTCTGCCATACATGGTATTTGTGTGAACTAAGAGTACAAGAAGCTCACCCACACCCCCACAAAGTGATTCAATCCAAGAAACACATTGTTTGAACGCTGGAACACCTCCGGTGAGGTCACCATAGACGGATTAGAGAGCGAGAGTAGGGGAAGGGAGCTGCATGGTGATCGAGTCCAAAGAAGTGATGAGAACTAGTTGTGGGATGTTGGAGGATTG
>OY856409.1:671219090-671221590 GCA_963693085.1 Alisma plantago-aquatica | reverse complement strand
AACTTAGGTGACAATGCACATTTGCATCACTTGTGGAGTATTAGAGATCAATGGATTCCTGTTTACTTCAGGGGTACCTTTTTTGCCAACATGTCAACCACACAACGGAGTGAGAGCATGAATTCTATTTTTAAAGACCATGTCAACAATCATTTACCACTTTTTAAATTTGTTGAAGCATATGAAAAGGTGGTTGACAACCGATATGACAAAGAAGACGAGGAGGACTATAGAACTAAAAGTGGAGCACCCACTCTTTGGTCCAATGCCCCAATTGAGAAGCATGCAAGAAATGTATACACAAGAACAGTTTACAAAGACTTCCGTATGCAAATGAAGAAGACAACTAGCTATGACATAGAAGAGGTGATCAAACACTCCTTATATCACATTATATATATTTCTGAAGAGGAGAATCACTTCACGGCAAGGAAGTCCTACAAGGTGACCTTGAAAAGAGAATCCGATGAAATATCTTGTGATTGCAGGCATTTTCAATTTTCTGGCATATTGTGTTGTCATTCTCTGAAGGTACTATTATTTCTCAATTATCATAAGATTCCACCATCATATGTCTTGGAGCGTTGGACAATTAATGCAAAAATAAACCACAAAGATGATCATGCTCAAGAAACTCAAGTAGAGATGGGTGATAGTACCATGATGAGTAGGTATAACAGCTTGTGTAGATCAGCCGTGCGATTGGTTGGTTTAGCTTCTAAAGAAAAGGATACTTACATGATGGTGCAAAAGACCTTTGAAAATTCATATGCTGACGTTTTGAATATGCAACAGAAAGTGGATTCAATTTCTACAGATGAAAGGATACCATCATCCCAGACCTATATTCCTACTCAGGAAAGTCAATATGTGCCCCTGCTTCTAGAATCACAACATCAAATCAACGCAAAAGATCCGATAACATCACAGCGTAAAGGAACTAGAAAACCACAAAGGTTCAAACCACCTGCCGAAATGAAAGCAAAGAAGCAAAGAACATGTAGTATGTGCAATGCAAAAGGTCACAACAGTCGGACATGCAAACATGGGGTATTACCACCTACTAATAAATTTATTAAATTTACAATACATCCTCTCAGCTGATTTGTTTTTGATATTTTTTTACTTGGTTGACAGGGAAACAAGGATGCATCTACCTCGTATGGGATAGAAGAAGAGGTTGAAGAGTCAAGCGAAGACTAGCTTGTGGTGTTATTTCGGCAGATTTGCTAAATGTTAATGTTGATCCTCTATGGCTGCTATGACAAGCGAAGACTAAATTTAAGCTGAAGTTGAATTTCAATGTGGGAATTTCAGTGTGTTGAAATCAGTCTGTAATTTTTTGTGCCATTGCGTTTGTGGACACATGAGATGTAATTTTAATGTTGTGAATTTTCTATGTATTGAGTGCACGTGACAATGGATTTTCTGTGTATTGAGTGCACGAGACAATGTGGTGAATTTTCTATGTATTGAGTGCACGTGACAATGGATTTTCTGTGTATTGATTATTTTGTAGAAATTAGAAGTATTAGATGATGTTGCTGCTTGCGGTAGAAAAAAGATACATTTGTATGGTAACAGGTGTACAAGTATAACAGGGTAGATCACTGGTTGGTTGACCTAAGTTCATAGTTTCATAAGTGGAAAATTGTTTCTAGAAATTAGAATCACAACATACCCCAATACCTCCCAAGAAACATACATCTTCAACTCATTGACAGTTCTTCAAACCAAGATGTTTAATACTTGAGAATTGATGTAAGGTTCTGGATTATCAACTATTTTCAAATGTTTTATAGTTGTATGATCTTTGAAATAATGGTAAGTATACATTCCAACAGATGTATGGTTCTGGATTATCAACTATTTTCAAATGTTTTATAGATGTATGATCTTTGAAATAATGGTAAGTATACATTCCAAGAGATGTATGGTTCTGGATTATCAACTATTTAAACTATTGGAACTGTCTCGAGGCCCTCAGACCTAACCAATTTTCATATTACTTGATTGTCCTATTTATCAATGTCATTTATAACCTGATGCTCTCAGTGCAAAAATGCCTATGATCACAGGGCTTTTATACTCTAGCACTCTTCAATTTTGGTTTAATACCTTTGATCTTTCAGCTAGTTGGCAGATGTTGAGAAGTGGGTCTCTTTTATGAACTGTTTTGGCCATTGAACCAGCATAGAACAGAGAGAACATTTCCTGTACTGGCTAAACTTCAGGGTCAAGAACATAACCCCCCTCCATCGTGAGTCTGTATTGCAGAATAAAGCACCATAGCCTCACTCAAAAACAGCCTTCATATTTAACATCAACGAATAGAGAAACAAAACTTCAAAAGATACAGCCAAAGACAGAACAGCCATCCAAAACAGGAACTCTGAAAATGGAAAACACCCAACCCAAGAACCAGCTCCAAGCAGCTCCAAACAAAGGGTAAAGGATCAAGCCACACAGGAACAACCCCTTCACTGAACAGAACCAGAGA